>JAWQUT010000012.1:4026350-4150438 GCA_033807755.1 Ellobium chinense | reverse complement strand
CCCCGAACAGTTCAAAAAGTCAGGTTTGTTTACATATGTTATACAAAAAAATATTAACTTTTAATGGCAGTGAGGATTTAAAATTTGACAGACACATTGAAGACAGTGCATGAAGTACACACTGTTATTAATCCATCATTTCCTCTTGGGTTTGTGAATTGAATGGGGGCTACTATTAACTGAATAAATGTGAGGGTTGTGTGAGTTCGTTTGATTAACAAATAACAGGTGGAAGTTTGGATTAACCAAAAGGAAAAAAGAAGAACAAGAAAATCACCTTTATTTTAAGAAGTTATTATCTGCTCAGTGGGTAAACATAAGGCTGTTGAAGTTATCTGACATGATGCAACTTAATTTCTTCTTCATTATATCCCCGATTTTTTTTTTTTTTATTTAAAAAAATAGTTTCCCTTTCTTGTGGTTGTACAGATGCCTAGCAATCACAATCTTAACCACCAAACTAATGAGAAATATACCTTTGACTGTTGCTTGTGACTAATCACTATCTGTACCTAGCTTAAAATCTAGTCTCCAATTATTTTATGCCGAAGAAAAAATGAGGAAGCTGCTACCAGAAATAATTGATGTCACACACTAGTTATGAAAAAACCCATCAGTTTACATTTCAGACTGAATATATTTACTGGCAGTATTTAACAATGAAGGAAAAAGTGATGACTATAAAGTTTGCATCACCAGCAAAGGAAAAGTCTGGATCTGTAATGACTGGCTGGAAATCCGCAACATGATAATACCTGGACCTTTCTCCATGTCACTACCTTTTAAGAAAACAAGCAATGACCACCACTTTTCTACACTACAGGACAAGCTGGACAATATTACCTATATCCAGGTGAAACCAGGACACCCTTTTTTTTTTTTTCACTTGCAGTGGAACAAAAGCATGGAGGGCATGGTAAGGGGAAGCAACAGCACTACTCTATAAGCTGATGCAAGCCATGGGGTCAGGACACATACACTGGCACACAACAAACGCATGGTTACACAATCTCTTTCACAGGTGTAGGTGAAACTTGTGATTTGGTATCACCAGGAACTGCTACTTTTCTTCATGATGTTCTGTTACATACATGTGAATGATAGTATCATCAACTGAAGCAGTCATATGCTCAAGATAGACTTCTCATACCCTGTTTACATGGGTTTGGCATTCCTTTGTGTTGCATGCAGATGTGATAAATACCACTATTTGTTTAAAACTCAAAATGGGAATCTGAGCATAACTCATATCAAAACAGAGCTGTCATATTTCAGGAGGCAAACAAGCCCAAATCCATTAGGTAGAGCAGACTATTTTGAGAAAAAAAAAAAAAGACAATTAATTTCAAATAAATTCACCACCCCTTACTGTTAATACACGAGCAAAATGCTGGTTACATTAACATGTACACTAGCATTCTAACAGAAATAAACACCTGTCATAAATGAAAGATTAAACTGGTATCATATAAAACAATATATATATATTTCATCCAGTTCAGGTCTGGGATTTTTATATGCAAGGAAAATTTAAATAAAATCAATTTCTTTTGTACTGTGATTCTGGTACTTTAAACATGGAAGTATAAGAGTTGGATGGGATCTCTCCAGCATGTGTGTCCAAAATACACACAAGAATTATTTTCATTTTATTCTTCACATAATGATGCAAAACCATGCACATGAATCTAGTTTATCACTGAATTTACATTTATACAATATATTGGAACATAATGTATATCCCAGGCCAATCTAAGATAATTGAAATGCTTGATATGTTTGGCTTTTCCAAAACCCTTAGAATCATTTTTCAAAATGCATCCCTGGATACCTCCCTAAATTAGCTTGCAGAAGTTACCTGCAGGTATCATGATTCATTTCACTTACATTTAAAATCCTCAGACCTTAACAGAATGGCATTATGAAATGGTGAGTGAGTAAAGTGTCAGGATAAAACAGCACCCATGCACACAACATTGGTATTGTTTTTTATCAGGTGGGGTTACCTGGCTGAGTCCAACATCCTTGAGGATCAAAATAAGAACATAAATAATACACAACACCACAATATAAATGTTACAAGGGCCATTGGGGAAATATTGCAAAGCTGAACAGAAGAAAACCTGAATCAAAATCAATAAAATGATGTCCTATTCTTTATAGTATACATTCTTGTAATCTATAGCAATTTTCATAAAAGTGACAAAGGAATCATTAACAAGTCTCCTGTCGGAATCACTTTCATCATGAAAAGTATGAGGCATACTTCTGTATGTAGGATAATTAACTTTTCACTTCAGATACTAAAATGTTTATATTTGAGATGCACTCCAAACAGCTCTGTATGTGTAAACATGAATTTTAATAAGAGTTCCAATATCAAAACATTGCATATTAACCACTGACCGCTACCACAAAAAAAGTTAAAGAAAGCTTGTGGAAAACTAGACCAACCTGAAAACAGGCTTTAAAATTTAAAGACCAGTACAAGAAAAACAAAAACAAAAAAATGGCATCAATCATATTTCATATGATCTCTGGCAATGACGATCTGAAACAATTTTCATAAATAACAGCACATAAAAAAAACGCTCCAAAAATAAATACAGCATTTACCCTCCTTAAAGCAAAATGGGGTCGATTCTGTGATGAAGCAAGTGTTGTTTACATTTTAACCAAACTGCCCAGCATTATCAAGCATTGCCAGATATTAAACTGTTACAGAGGAGAGTAAGCTTTCTGTCCCGTGGAAATGATTTTGCAGCAACATAAATTAAAAGCACATTTATTAAAGACAGTAACAGTAAATGCAGTCATTGCATAACAACAAATATGGCATACAAATCCCATAAGCATGAAATCTTTCATTGTGCACGTACAGCAATGCGTTAATGCAACTAATGTAATTAGACTGTGCAATTAATGCAGCAAATTATGTGAATGTTGCAAATTAGGCAATGTATTCTATCTAAATTTCAAACCCAATGCAACTGTCCTCGTTAATGCCTAAGTTATTCATGTAAATCTGACTTTGCACAATATAATCCATCTCTTATTCATATATGACAAAATAATATACTGAAGAGTGGTATATGTACATGAAAGAAAACACATATAATACTGAAAACTCAGGGTGTACACATGAAAAAGAAAGAAATGGAAGTGCTACATCTAAAAGGATATATATTTTTCACATATAGATATATATAATGGATAGCTAGAGTCATGTTTGACTATAGATTTCAAACTACATCTACGTTCACATGTTGACAATCTTGCTTATGTACATCAATCAGATAACTTTCCTTAATTCAAACGACAAGGAGTATTACCTGAACTAACTGTACAACTGTGCCTTTGCTGTCACCCCCATCCTCATGGCTGGGGCTTCTATCCATCGCTGTGCTATTTTTCTGTTGAGATGAAAAACAGGAATAGATTGCATTAGCAAGGCAGCAAATTTTCAAAATATGCTAAACTAGAGTTGAGTTGATAGTATTATTAATTCCAGTCATAAGTTGGGTTTTGCTATATTGGTAACAGAATTCAAAATGGCTCTGGTTGAGACTAATTCTCTCAAGAAATGGCACATATGACAGCAAGATGACTTATAATGCTCATTATTCTACTGTGTTTTCCGACTTTCCTTGGCCTAGCCAATAATAATACTAACTGTTAGTGTGGGACTCCCTTAATTTCACTACTAAACTTATCAGAACCAAATCAACAGACACTCCTCTATGAATAACACCAACAATTCAAAGCAACAGAACTCAACTGAATGGAAACTTGAAACACAAAATGAAAACAAGGCAATGCATTAACACTGCAGGTTAGGTACATTACGGGTAGTCTGTTCTAGACTGAGATTTTTAGATGTTCTACCAGTGGCATTCATCAACTTGCATCTGGAAAAAGCATTTTGATAATCTTAGGCAATGTTGGACCGTAAGTCAGATTTCCTGTCATGAGGCAGTAGTGACAGCAGTGCATATAATGACAGCTCAACATTGACAAAAGCAGGGATTTAGCGGACTCCTGAGGAGTAAATGCTTAGGATTCACACACATCTGACAATGGAAATGATGATAACCTGATTATACAGAGCACTGAAAAAAACAATCATTAAAGGATACAAAAAATACAAATCCTATCCTTCCCATCCATTCAACACACAAATTCTTATCAGCACAGAAAAAATTACAGGCAATTTTTTTATTGCTGCACAAGAAGCAGATCCATTCAAGAGATCTTGATTCTTTATGAAGTATAAACAACAGTGTATTAGTCTGCCTGGCTTCTCAGTGGCAAGATAAAATTACACTGCTTTACATACATAAAAGCCATACTAAGAAAGAGTGTTGTTTTGTTGAACACTGGAACATAATACTCTAAAATGGAATAGTGAAACACTTATCTCCTTACACAACAGAACCCCAAGTGAAAAGGTGGAAAGGTCCTACATTCACAAACTGCCTTGTCTGGGAGGACCAATTCCCCCCCCCCCATCATTCTGGCTAGAGACTGGGTTCTTATCATGACTGGCTGAAATGACTTAATGTCATGGACTGACTTAATGCTGGGGAAAGGGTGGGTCACCCCATCACTAAAATGTAAGCTGAAAAAAGAAAATCAGCAAGCAATGTTTCTTGTGGCAAAAATGTTCACAAAACTAAGAATCACATAAATCACAATACAGAAAGTATCTGATCTTAACTGTAATGCAGAGATTTCATTACAATGAGTAAAACTATGGGTTCTCCTTACTCCTCAGAATTGCTAGATCTTTCAGGATCAAACAAGCACATAAAGCAAACAAGCGTGGAAATGTAAGAAACAAATCATATAGGACAGGCAGTTTGTAAAGATCTTGCTGTTCAAATTTTAATGCTGTCACCTTGATGCATAACCCTGTAACTGCATTTTTTTACAAACCTATTTTTTTAGCATAATTTTTCATAATTTTTACATGTGCATACTGATTTAAAATTTTGAGGTTTTGGACCAAATAGCTGTGCAATTCTGAGTTTGGAGAGAGGCCATGTGATAAGTAATTAAACATTTTTTATGCTCTCCTGTTAAACTGAAAAATTGTACGTTACAGGGTCACTGCACCTTAGCAATGACATCTAAAAAGATTTATAGGCAGTGCCAGTATCATGTAAGATTCACTCATTCCAAGGCTTAATGAAACAGGTTTCTTACATCACTGCTTCCAACATATCACTTTTTAATAACTGACCTTTAATTGGCTGACTACATAACATAGTATATCATTAGAATGAGATTACAGTCTGAGGCTAATGAACACAGTGAAGAGGATACAATGAAGCTCCATTCTTACTCACTCAATCACCCCTGCAGGCATGAGCACAGACTGTGACATGGTCCCTCAAGTTAACCACTATCACAAACAATCCTTTCCTCTAAGCTGTACTTTAAACAACAGGATATTTGTGGTTATATAATTCAGTTATATTGAATAACAGTTGTTGGCCATCCCAAATCTTCACCTCCCCCCTCAATCCCGATGCCACTGCAGACAAGAATGTGACAAAACCACAGTATATAGCTGAATAGCAAATGCTTTTAAACTTGTCATTCTAATATTCTATGAAGCAAATGCACCATTACTGATTTACAGTCAGCAGTTTCACATTGATACTTTCCAGATAACAACAATTTTCTATGTATTCAGTATCAAGAGAAAATACAGCAAAATCTATTATTAAATACTGTACTGGGATGCTCCTGATAGATAAAAAATTTTCCTAAGTGCTTCTCCATTATGACAGGGAAATCACATTTTCAGACCAACGAGTGATACTGCAAATGGGCTCTCAATATAATATGTAAACTAGAATGCTCCATACAGTATTTAACCACACATTACTTTTAGATAAAATAATTATTGTAATAAAATTGTTGAGACAGTTAAATCCGTACAAAATGCATTTCAGGCAAGGTTAGCTTAGCATTTAAAGTCTTAGAAATTAACCCCATAAAAATTTTAGCTTGTTAGTATAAAATAAAAAATAATTTGCTTTATAACCTTTCAATGCATGCATACTGACAGAATTGACTGAAATGAGTTACTCTAGAAATAAAATGCACTCTACATTTTAGGGATAGATATACATGACCCAAGGGAATTCAGTGTTACTAAGTGACCCTCAGATGGTTAATATAAAGCTTGCCCCTGTTTGTTCTTAAGTATGGGTGTGATAGCTGCACAGTCATACCTTAGCCATAGCCAGTGCAGCTAAGAATCATCTACCGTGGCTACTGGGTTAATATATGAAAAACCAGAAGAGCATCCATACACATACATTACGATCAGGCAGCAGTTGTAACACCTCTGGGTATCAAGAGAGTGTTTAAGCTGAATTTGGTGAATCAGGTATGGATGCAAAGGGTACAGCTAGAGCTAGGCAAGTCAAACAAAAATGGCGAGTATTATAACAGTTAAATAAAAAATTGCAGCATTATGATTTCCATCATGCCTATAATGCGGTAAATGGGCAAAGAAGAGAAGAAGGTTCAGTAAGGGTACCTGTCCCAGCTTAGCTTTTGTTGTAGGCGCTGGTGGATATTCATATGCGTCATAAAACTGGGAGTCTTCAGAACCAGAATCGTTCTTGCAAGCAGACAGACAGATGAATAGATATATACAAGTCAAACTTTGGGAATCTACATAAACTAAACACAATCAAGATTCAAAAGGATGTGCTACTGATCAAGCTTAGTAAACAAATTTAAAAACATTTAGGAAAGGGTTGCCCATAAAATTATTATACATCCAATCTGAACAGCTGAAAGTATTTAAATGATAATTCATAACTAATCTTCAGTTACTTCCAGAAAAATGCACTAAATAAGAGTGGGATGATTGCTTCATCAAATATGCAACTACTCACAGTCATAATTACTTCCACCAAAACCAGGCATCAGTAACAGTGTGACACATACTTGTCAGTTATGTATGGATAAAATTTCCATGCACATATCCAAGAACTACAATACTCAAAAGATTTCCTGTTTTGATTTTTCTCAAACTTTCCACTCCATTCAGTTAGAATAAAAAAAAAAGTCTTACAATAGCCTTCCCTGCCTTCAAGCGACCCTAAAAGCATAAAAGAATGAATTATAGGAGATGATGCAAGACAAACAAAGAAGTAACTTGATACAGGAAGCATAATGTATATAAAATGATGCTGCCAATTCTGCCGGTAATCTCTAACACTGACTAACATAACAATCCCTGCATCCACTGCCCAATTCTAGCTAATAGATATTACATTAAACTGATTGATTGTAAACATGAGGATCCTAGATTTCATGAAATAAGAACATACTGAAAATAATGTGGCCTTACAGTAAAATTAAGTATCCGAAAATTTAGTAGAAATAAGAAATGAAAAAAACAGATTTGCTACAATGCTAGTGTCAAGTTATTATAAATGAAAATCTATGAGAACCTATTGTGGACTACTCTCAATTAATGAAACGAAAGAATGTAAGAACTTTACTGCTCTCTTGAGATTAGTGGCCTATACTGGCAATGTCAAACAGCAAGATAAGAGTGGCTTGATACATAGGAACAGATAGTATTAGGACAGTCATCTAAATCATTAGGTGTTTAGACACTATAGTAATTAAATGAGGAAACTTTGTGTAAACTTTGTAAAAATCTGTGATCTGTTCAAGCATGATACAACATAAATCTCAGTTACGAAAGTGGATCTTATGTCTAATGTGACAATACAGTTCACAGACTGTGTGACTTGGGACAATTGTAAACAAAGCAGGGTCTGAAAATTTGCCAAGATGCTCTTACAAAATTTTATTTACAGCCCAGGAAGAGTACAATAGGGTATTAATCTCACAATGGCTTTCCCTCTACCATCCTTCTCTACCTCCTCTATAACAACACTTGGTGAAATAAAAAATCAGTGTAGAAGACAATCAAAGTGCTAATGCCAACTTGAATACTTGTGAAAACTCTAACAGTCACTTATATAAGAAGTATTATTCAGTTAGCTAAGAGTTATTCTTTGCTCTGCATATGTCTGTAAATATAATATGTTGTCTCCATGTTGTGAGCAGAGAAACAATCTTTTCCAAGAACAGCAAATGTCCTTAAGCAACTTCACTATGCCTGCAGCTCAGCTATTATTAAGTCTGTATCATTACTCTGCATCATCAATCTGATATTTTACAGGACTGATACGACTCATAATATCTCAGACAAGTGTCAAAGCACAAGTGCAGATAAGATTTGAGGAAAATTTCATATTTCAAGACATGTCATGTATGTTGAAACAAAGCTTGGTAATTTTCTTCCTTGCATCCTATAGTTGCTTATTCATTTACTAGTTCTTATTATACAGCAATACCATGTACATGGACTAATGTCATGTGACGAGACAAGCATTACTGATCTTTGAAGGAGGCTTTTAGACAGTCAGCACGACACGTCACTTGTTTTCAGGAGTAAACATCGTGAGGCATCAAGCAAAACTACCAATGATCCCAAAATGACAGAATGGAATTTTGGGGATTTAATTTTGTGAACCATTTACATTAAATTTCCATATACACAGTGCTTCATTTCTGGCACCAGATCTTCATGGCAATGCATAGATAGCTAAAAAAAATTTTTTAAAGTTTTCCGTATCATACTGGCTACTACTGTTTCATAATGATGAACTTTAGCCTTGGCGCAAATAAATCTCCCAAGTATTGGCATCATCAGGCTTAGAATACACAACTGGCTCACAGATGCACCCCAGTGCCACACTAACATGTTAAATACTGAACTACATTCATGCAGATTCTCTTACTTTATTGTCAGCCACGTTAGAAGTGTTGTCCACCTGTGCTGCTTCCAGGACACGTGTGGCTGGATGCTTGGTGTTACTAGCTTCTGCTGGCTTCTCTTGTCGGGGTGTTTTCACCGCAAGCAAATCATCATCCCTGTGGACATGAGAATGGAAGACTTAAAAATCTCTCTGGAACACCAGCAATGAAAGTGTCTCTGACTTTGACACATATCAAGGAAGAGTATAGATTTAAAATAATAACCTGATTCGATCTGTGCTTTAATGTATGGCCAGTTGCTTGAACAGTTTTTAAATGTAGCAGATTCTTTATTTGTTGACAAGTGAATACTATTTATTAAGAAAGGAATAAGCTGAATCTATGATCGCAATTTTTTTTTTCTCTTTATGACCCCCGAGTGAAAAATTAGGGACCTCCCACATATCTCTCACTTTCAATTCATCCAATATTTTTGAAATGTCCTCCTGCTATTTTTGCTTAGGAGTCTGTGGAACCATTTCTGGTCAGTGCATCTCTATGACTCTGATCTCCTGGACGCTACTTAACTATTACTCTAAGCATCAAGCTCTTGTTATTATAATACTTTAATCAGGCTTAATGAATCTCATATTATTTAGGCAATGCTCGCTCCTGCGACCATACATTATTATTACATCAGGAAGCCAAGTCCCTCAATAACTTTCTCATCTCCCTGAGGAGCATAAAATGTTGCTGCCATTTTACAAGTGCTGAATAATAGCATGTAGACAATATCGTTTTCTGCTTATCACCATTCATCCACCTTACAGATACAGATGGGTGGAATGAGGAAAATGGGAGTGAAATGCCTTCCCAGGACACTTAAAAACTTAAAACAACATCATAGCAGAAATGTAACCAGTCATTCCAACACCTAGAGTAATTGTGGTGGTTTTAAGAAAAGGTAGTCTTTTCAGCTCTTACCTTTTTTGATGGACTTTAGCTGCTTCCGGTGTTGCTGATGGCTTAGCCAATTTTTCTGAAAACAAATGATCATGCTTGAATGAACAACTTAAGTTTAGAACCACTGAGAAGTCTATGTATTATAACACACTGACAGTGTCATCACGAAATTGCCCAGGTGTGCAGTACTGATGGGCAGACACAGGATTACTGTATACGCTGTACATGCATGTCCCATTTCTCCATCCATCATTATAAGTGCCATCCTTGAGGTACAGATCTATGAATGTCTGTTGTGCACTCTCCCAAAGAGTGCTTGGGTTAGAGCTTGGAGCAGGGTTAGGGCTTGGTTAATGTTATGGAAGAGACAGCACCCTCCAGTGACAATACAAAAGGATATTTTTCCCTGATTCTGCCCTTCAACCTTAGACCAGACACAGCTTGAAAAAGTCCCTGGATTTTTGCCTGCTGTGCACACTGTTACATCCTCACCTCCAATGCATGCTTAAATTTATGGTCTTCATTCGGCATCCTTCGGTTTAAGATGTAAATACTGTCCATTTCATTCCACCATGTTTACAGCTTAAGAGCACTTCCGGCTAGCTAGGCGAGTTTTTGCATCGATGTGTGCGTACGTCAAGTATTTTTAGATGCGTAGCATTCTGGTGCGCAACAATGCGATTCACGGTAAGGAGAAACAATTCAAATCTATGTGGCAGGAATGGTCGGGGGCGCGGTCGGGGGCAGGGTCGAAGGTGGCAAAACCGGAGACTTCGTTAAATTTTTGTTGGGTTAACTGCACATGACTGTGCTCTCATCCCTGTTTCATTCATGGTGTATTTGACATCAAATTCCTGACACATACAACATGTTGCGGGACCATGGGGTAATAAATGTCGCGGAGTCCTCTATGACGGAAAAAAAATGACATGAAGCCAATTGCTCGGGATGCCTTGGGTTTATGAGAGGCACGGGGCCCTGGGGTAAATGTCCCATATCCCCCCCCCCCCCCCCNGGGTTAATCCGGTCCTGCACGAACAAAGGTCGCCAATTATCGACAAAGTACAGTTTTCTTCGGCATGCCATACGATATTAGTCACCCGCCAAACGTGCGTTGCTTGTGTCACAACTGGCGACGGCAGCTGATGTGCTCACTCGGACACCCGCCCCTGTATCTTTCCACACACCGCGTGTGCGTCCCTCACCCGATCTGAATCTGTCAACAACAAAATCATGTCTACGCACACACAATACACTTCGCTACACTGGTATAATGACAATGCAAAGCAGCAACTCAAAAACCCTTAGAACGAGAGTCCCACAAAAGGATACGTGAACGTGAAAACAGAGCACATTACTGAAAGGAAAGCATTTGAGTTAGACCGATCAATTATCTGAGTAAGACCGATAATCTGAGCCAAACCAGGCTACATGAGAAAATGGCAAAGGGTGTTCGGCTCACTGTCCACGCACGTCTTGCAATTTACTGACGTTGGATCCACATTCCACAGTATGTTCTGTATTCTCATGGCACTCAGAAAAACAGTCTTAAATGTACAATTATGGGACGATTAAGACACTCTTATGTCACTGGCAATCTCGATGGCTTACACCTCCACACATATAAAAAGTCTCCAAATTGGGCACATCACATTCCTGCACTTTATGTTTTATTCAGCAGTAGGATTCCCAGAGATGTCGTTCAGCAGTGTTGCGACCCAGTGTAGCTGTCGTAGATTCGGGTTCTGGAGTGGCTGATTTGTCATAAAGAACATACTTCAAAATCACAGCACCCAAGACTAGATGAGTCGCCAGTCTGTCGTCCTATTTCCGGATTTAGACTTAAATAGCTTAGTCACAAAGTACACGTGTGCCTCGTTACGAGCACAAAACATAAGAACATAATTATTCTAATGTGCGACGAGTACATACCACTGACCCAGGCCTACAGGCGCCTGCAGTCTGCCAAAATTCCGTGAAAGCTACAACCTAATATCTCTAGGTCAAGTTATCATTCATGACTAGCTCAGTGCGACTCAATGCCGCTATTGCATTTTCGGAATCAAACTCAAGTAGATTTGTCACAAAATTACTCGGACAAAACATGAGAAAAGCTTCTGACCGACGACGAACAGTCATCACGGCCCCATGTCTGCAGTCTGCAGGAGTTTCTTGAAAACGACAACTTAATGTCTCCATGTCATGTTATCACCCATGACTAGCAATGTGGTCATTTGGTTCGGTTTCAGACTTAGGCAGATTTATCACAAAGGTACGAGAATAAAACATAAGAATAGATTCTGATATAAGACGAGCAGATATAATGCACTCAGGTCTACAGGTGCCTGTGGTCTGCAGGAGTTAAAGTACAACTTGTGTTTCCATGTCAAGTTATCATTCAAGACTAGCGAAGTGGTGACTCGGTTTGGATTCAAATTAAGCATATTTTTTTGGTCACAATATTACGAGACCAAAACATAAGAACAGATTCTGACGTGCGACAAGCAGACATCACGGATTCAGGTTAACAGGGGCTGCAATCTGCAAGAGTTAAGCCACAACAAAGTGTCTCCATGTCAACTGTCTTGTTATCATTCATGGCTAGCTTAGTGGTGAATCAGTGCCGCTGTTGTACCGTTGGAATCAGACCTAAGTAGATTTCTCACGTTACAAGAACAAAACATGAGAACAGATTCTGACGTACATCGAGCAGACATGACGGACTCGGGTCAACAGGTGTCCACAGTCTGCAAGAGTTAAGCCATAATTTAGTGTCTCCAAGTAATGTTATCATTTATGACTAGCTAAGTGGTGATTCAGAGCCGCCGTTATATTTTCCGATCCAGACTTTAGCAGGTTTGGAACAACGTTACAAGAACAAAAAATGATAAAGGATTCTGACGTACGTTGAAATATCATGGACTCCGGTCTACAGATGCCTGCCGTCTGCCAAAGTTCCTTGAAAGCCACAACCTAGTGTCTCCATGTCAAGTTACCATTCATGCCTAGCCAAGTGGTGACTCAGTGTTGCCGTTGTGTTTTCGGATATAGACTTACGCTGATTTGTCATAAAGTGCACGACAGCCTCGTAACGAGAACAAAACACGAAAGAGATTCTGACGTCAACAACAGTTCCGTAAAAGCCACAATCTATAGAGTGTCTCCATGGCATGCTATCAATGTCGCTGTTATATTTTCGGGTTCTGAGCTAAGTAGACCTCTATAAAAAAGAGCACATAATTATAACCTTATAATTAGTTCAGAACACCCGAATACACTCTTCAAGTTATAATAAATGCTAACTGTCAGAACTGACTTACAAAGGCAATTTAATATCTACAGGTGTGTGCAGTCTCAGTAGAAGAGTTCCTTTACATCCACAGCTCAGTGTCTCCATGTCATTTCAGCCTATCATTCAAGACTGGCAAAGTGGAACGGGCAGCAGCCTAAAGCTGGTGTGTAGTCACCCTAAGTCAAGTCTTATACTGTACAAATTTCAATACAAGACAAAATCAGGGCTATATTTAAGCACCCCAGGAGCTACACTGTGTGCGTCCGCCCAGGTCTCAGGACCCTGTTCGGCTGGGAAATCAGTGTAAATACAGAGCTTTGTAACGTTTGCTATCCATGGCCGTTAAGTCCGTGAAGTCGGGAAGAAGATCATCTATTTATAGCCTTTGCCCTTTGAGGTTCAGTTATGACACTATAAAAAGTCCATCTGTTGAGTGGACCTATCGGAAAATCCAACAAAGCATGAGGGCAAGAATACCTTCAGTCATATATTAGTCCGGTTTGTCAAAAAATGTGAAGATTAAGGGCTAAGATTGTGGAAGAACCATTTATCATAACGAAGAAATAAGAATTTATTTCATGCTGGTTACCTCCACCGATATGAATAAGAATAATAAAAAAACAAAGGGGCACACAAAAGGGAAGGAAGCAAAAAGTGGCAACAAATCCACAAAATGCATAGAATCAATACACTTTTCCATTTGTTTGCTAACTACGACGGCACTCGCCTTGACTGATGATACAGAACTGAAATGCCGCGCACCATATTCTCAGCTGTACTGACCTAGTGAAAGGTTTACATTGGAACTTTGCCATATTGCAACCCGCAGAGATAAAATAGCCGATCCACCACGTCGGAATAGTATAAGCACAGCTTTGGGACTTTCGGTCTTACCAACTGACTCCCCCTCTGGCATACTGATCACACACTGAGCAAAGACTGGTAAGTACAGAAAAGACAGGTACAATCGTAGGTGACAAATTCGACACCATTTTTTTATTTTTTACTTAGAAGTGACACGCTGAAGGCGCTGATACGACCTCGTTGTGAAACTTTCTGCAAATGCATTTTGTTTTTAAATACGATTTGTTCGGGTACGACTTCCTTCTTAGCCTACATGAAAGGCTTTGTTTTAATATGGTAGCTCAGGTCTGCAATGACATTTTCTGTGTGTGGTAAGCCGCGTTTGACAGCCGTGGCAGATGTATCTATTCCTTGTCCTTTTTTTTTTTTTTTTTGNTTTTTTTTTTTTTTTTTGGTAGGGGAGGGGAAGGGGGGGTTACAACTTTTTCCCTCAAAACAGCATCGATTAAGCTAATACTGACCAATTCCACTTTCCCACCCTTAGTTAGTGTGAGGTGGCCCGCAAAGTCGAAGCAGGATTACACCCTTGAAAGATTTTTCTGACCAGAAGTTCAGTTATGAAGAGTAAACTGACCGTTCGGCCTCTAGCATTAAACACTGTTCGATAAACTGAAACTAATGCGTGGTATGGGCAACACCTCTCTGCGCGTTTAGCATATTGTAGTCTACTGTCTCCTCTCTCTTCTTTTCTTTTTCCATATGCATTCGTTTCGCTACTTCCAATAATATGCTGCACCCAAAATCCCAAAACAGCTGGTTGCTAGTAAGCGTGACACCAATATTTTGGTAAATTCTCTTAACAGTAATGATGATGACGATAACTATAATAATATTAATGTCATTTATACATCGCGATTCCAGGTAATGCCTGCTCGCTCGACTTTGAATTATTGCCCTGCAGGCAAAATCATTCAATAACTTTATCAACTCCCTAGGAATGTGAAACTATTATAATAATGCTATCATTTTACAGGAGCAGATCACTAGCATATTTTTCACTGCCTTTCACCAGATACTCTTGAGGAGAACGTGAATGAAAAGCTTTCCCAAGGCACTTACAATATGACTGGCCGGGAATCGAAATCACGATCTTTGGATCTTGAATCCAATGCCGTACTATTCAGCCACGCTACTCTACATCATATATATTAAGCACAATAATTCAATTTTCCATCCTTTCACCTGGCTATGACTGTTTGTTATCACAAAACTTAAATTCTGTATTATCATCTTATCAAGTTTCTGACTCAACCCACGAAGTCAGTCTCGACTCTCAGGCCGATTGCTTATCGTGATCATTTCCCCACGAGTCAATCTCAGCCCCTCTAAAAGTTACACACAAGGCCAAACACAGACCAAACGAATGATCTCAGACCTATCAACCAGGGATGGGAACTGTCACTGGCGAGTAAAGATCTGTCATCCACTGAGCTACGAGTAGTGTATTTTATGGTCAGGTTCATGCAAAAACATAAGTCTTTACCTTAGATCGTATGCAGCCTAACCTTTGATCGAATGAAGCCTATAGCATGCCCTGAGAACATGTATGTGCATTCCAAAACAATGCACTTTTCGGGACAATAATATGCCTGCACCACTTCTAGGTATAAAAGTAATTTACATGCTGCGCGGAGATGACATATTACTTTTGCACAAAATGCTTTGGGTTTTTATGCGATACTGTATAACCCATGCCAAGACACATAATCGATCCAGATGAACATTTCACTAGAAAGCCCCCCCCCCCACCTTCCCCCCTCGCCTGGCCCGTGAACACACTTACACACTCAAATAAACATAGGCCTACATCAAACGAACAGACATTACGGATGACGCCAACAACACTAAGCCAGGCGCTCATCCACTTTTCATCAGCTCTAATTAAAGTCTATCGCTGACAAGTTATGATATGCCCTGTTAGAAAATAAAGCAAGACTTTCTATCTCACAAACCGTTTCACTAACCTCTTAGGAACGCAAACATCAGTGCCACAAGTGGAGAGGTGAATTTACTATCAAATACACAACTTCACATCAACATTCAGTGGGGGAGAAACTTCCATTACTGGTTAAACTCTAAGCCACTAAACAGTGAGTCAGTAAACATACTCTGCCAACCGACCTGCTGTTGTCATTTACTTTTAGTGCTTTTTATTGAATGAATGAACCATAAGTGACCTACATTTCCATAAAATATGAATAGCAAGTTGACGCCCCTCTCCTTCTGTTTTCCACCATGTGGAATGATTGTAAGCACAAAACAAATGTTACTCCTCTTATCATCTCTGTGTAGTGATGTTGTGTTTTCTTTACCAGCATACATGTGATATCGTTGCCTCAACCAACAGAAGCCTATTGGAAACATCAAGCCAGCAGCTATGCTAATCGCTTCCACAACGGTGAGAGGCCATACTAGCGTGGTTAGAATAATAGCATAGCATCATAAATGCCCACAATCTACCAAAATTAGGCAGTTTTGCACGCACAATAATGGCATACTTACCTCATCTGTCCGTGTCTAATTATTCATTGGTCTGTTTCGTATTTATGTCACACACTGTTCATAGGCCTAACACACTACAGTATCATCGGATAGAAAGAAGAGTAACTAAGGTTTACTGCTATAGCAATCAAAATATTATTTCGTTAAAATGCTTTACTGATGTAACGGAAAAGCTGCTCTCTATTTAAAAGTATGCATATATCATGTTATTATCGTTACGGCACTGAAGGAGTTCTATTCATTAGCTTCTGTGAAGATTTCATACGATGAGTCAGACACAACCGGTGAGGAGATACGTAAGATGACCCGCCCTGCAAAAATAAATGGAATATATTTCTCAACTAGCTTCACCATAACTAACATAGTATTAGTGTTAAACTAGGTTAGCTCGGTAATCACTCACTTCTAGCACTCTCGTTCGCTGGCCCACTCATGTTGGCATCGACATTATCAATCTAAGGGCACTCGCAGCCAATATCAGTTCCTTCGTACTTCGATTTTCACGAGCTGAACTCTTGTCCGGTTTATGACGGAATCCCAGCCGATCTCAAGAGGTTCCACTGACACTGTCTAGCCATGTAGATAATACCAACACAAGGGTAACCTGGGATGGGGTACACGGTCCATAAATATGGCAGTTTATCGCATGACCATGACCACTCAACTCGCTTATGCTAGGCAAGGAATAAGTGGGGAGCAGAATGGGGTTCGTTTTCTGTTTGTTTTTTTCTTCAAGCCGTTCTGGAATATCGATCCGATCGGTCCTAGCCTGTGACACGCGGTACGTCGTCTGCTCCGCAACGTGAGGATATGTCAGTGGGCTTGAGCGGGCGGGCGTTGGGCAACACGGCCGGGTTTACTTACCATAATGTACATGAAACAATTTTTGCGACCTTTATACTCAGTTTTGTTACGCTAATCTGCCACACAGCGTACACAAGTAGAGTATACATAAGCAATCACTTCACCCAGTCTCGTCTACTAGGCCTAATGCGATTAACTGACTGGGTATGTTTCAACATGTCGATACCAAGTGCTTCCATTCGGCAGGATGAGCGGATCGATGCATTGGTATTATAAAGGACTTGACCCGCGCGGGAATCCGCTGTGGTGCGAGTAATGAAAGTGGATCAGAAGGTGGAGGCTTTTGGTCGGGACAGTCTCCTTACAAGACAGCACAAATTCAAGAGCACGCAAAGGTAGGTCTAAATTTAAGACAGCTGATGATGTTAGTTACTGACACTGTCCCACTGATGCAGACACACTGACTTTCCCATATTGCTGTTGTAGTGAAGATTCAGTGTCACGCTGAAGCTGATATTCTACTGTATATGACACTTCGCGAGACAGGGTAGATGCAGGATATAAGGGATTGAAATTTATTCTGTAAGAACAGACACAACAGGTCTATATTATATTAAATACTAGATCCTGTTCTGACTAGGATCGTTGAAAACACCCAAATGCATGTAGAGATGCTGGGGCTCTCTAGGCGTGTATACGGAGAACACGGAGAAACATACACTGAAACAAGGAAGTTAAAGATAAGGAAACCTTCAGCGTAGTTCAAACGGCACAGTGGAGAGCACGTAACATAAACAACAAGAACTTTACACTTATATGCTGAACGAAGGGAGATTATCATGGTGTTACTCATACAAATTAAGCTAAACACTTAGTGTATAATAATGACTGTCATATTTCATGCAACGGAAATAAAACAATTTCGGTGCTGTTAATCGTTAAGTGTGAAGCATATTTACCAAGCAATCTGACAGAAGTGGATGAAGCACAGCATATTACATTATTACAGATCCTTTGTTAAGACATAACACATCCTAAAACCAACATGAGTCATGCATTCCCACCCTCTCTCACCCTCCCACAGTTCTCTTCCACTAATTCACTGCTTGCATAATAACTACGAAAACGACAACAGCAATAATCGTTTTCTTACTCACCGTGAGTTTTTAAGCTTCCTTCTAAGTGCACACGCGTTTCTTTCTCTAACGGGGTAGGTTACGGCGAATCTATCTCTCACCCTTCAGCTATTTTTACGTTACCGCGTATAGCGTATGATCCCAGCCTTCTTTCTTCGTTACTGCTCCGGTGTGGGTTCAACTTCTCTCTTTTCAGTTTTATCATCGTTCTTTGCGAGCAAGCGCGGTTTTTCCTGCAGCCCAAAATACAGCGGCGTCGGAGGGTACCGTAGGGTGGGGAGGTAAGGATAATTGATTTGCCGTTCTGATGCTTGAAAAGTTCGCCCTGTGGTTAGCTTGTTCAAGTAACTTTTTTTCGTCCTCCTAAAATGCTTCCTCCCAGGGAAAATTGTGAGGAATCGATGTAGCGGCCCCCTCTTCACACACAGGCGTTTATGCCTCTGCATATGCACACAACTTTTCTCTTTTTAAAAAGGGGAGATTCTTTCATAACGTTACGTCTAGGCCAAAGCCTACTGGTAACATCTGTCCAAACCGCGCCCCAACGCCAATGACCTCCGTGGGAAAGTGGGGATGGGGAAGCCGGGAGTGCTCACCCGACAGACGGTAGGTGTATCCTTGTAGTACGAACAGCAGTTACGTGATGGGGATTCCATAAATCTTTCCCCTCAGTGTCATAAAGCGTCAACCATTATAAGGGATAAACTTCGATCATTCATCAGGAGCGTGTTGTCATCTCAGATGCTACAGTCTGCGTCTTATTGTGTGTACGGCTTTCAGAAAAAAACTACCACGGTAATCATTGTTCTTTTGTTAATATAGGAACAAAATCGATAGCGAACCGCCTTTGAGATAAGCCCAGGCATAATGCAAACAAAAATGTAGGACTGCAGGCAAACGCTTTCGCCGGAGGTGACTGCACCAACTTGGTTAAGGAGCATCAGATATAATGCACGAAACGATCATCGGTACAGTAAGAGAAAGTTCAGAAATTCTAAATATTTATCAAAAAGTTTCACTTATATGCAAAACGCTGCTTATTATACTGGCAGAGAGCTGTAGCAAGCCGAATACAGTGTAACTCAATATGAAGTATTCATTTAATAAGTAATGTTCATGTATACCTTGTTATAAAGTATGAGTTTCACATGCACGGATTAATTATTATTCTATCATTTCTCTATTCAGGTGGACCTGGATATAAGAATACCTCAGTAATAATAATAGCTTTTTCCAGACAATAAGGATATGCATAATACTGACGTTCTACTGTTGTATTGAGGTGATCTTGGTGCTTTTCTTATGACCTCAGTCCTACTGAATCTCACACAAAATATTACATTATTCTTTGTTATGGTGAACAATCAATATTCCAATTCCATAGACAAGAACGGTATTTCTCTATATATATGTATCACAGTTACGAAAAAACGCGCACGCTGTATACTTTAGTGCACATCCACCACAATGTGCCTGTACAAGTCATATTCGTATGTGCGTGTGCCTCCTGAAAACATGTTGTAGCCTGTAGGATCTATGATGAAGACTAATGATCCAGTTTTGCCCGCTGATATGCTGTGAGCAAGGGAACATTTGATCAAGGTTATGCTATCACAGACGTGCACCTCACTGTTTAAAGTAAATGTTAACTAACAGTGGGAAAACCCAGTGCCAAAGTAAAATCATTCTGACATCAATATCACCTTGACAAGATAAGTTTCTAACTGCCACTCTTTTATTCATTGAGAGAGAAAAAAAAATTGTCTTGCCTGAAATGCATTAAACTTGTACCACTCCTCCAGTATCTTGGATCACCCAGAAATCAACTCTTATGTTGAGGAATAAAACCAAAACCAAAACAGTCTATCCTCTCTATATAAACAAAACTTAAGTTTACTGACATTATCACATTCGTCACTGACCGGTTTAAATCTGCCTGGAACTAAAGTGACATTGCCCGTTACACACAGGGGGCACTGTACCAATACACTAAACTCCGCATAATGGCATGAGCTTAACTGCAACATGTTTTGACAAGGAAGCCCTGTCTTTTCTGTTTAAAGGTTAAGTCACCATACTAACTGCAGTCATTTTAATCTCATTTTCAAGTGGCATAGGCTGCAAAGGCAGCCTTATTTTTTTCTAGTTCAACTTAATGAGTGCTGTCAGTGGAAGACCTGCATTTTACAGTGTGCAAGAACTGAACCTATGGATTTTTTCAGGGTGACTGTCTGGTTGTTCCAACATCTTATGACACAAAATATATAGTCAGCCGGATGAGGTCCTTTTCTGCATATCTCTAAGAGTCAAAATTCATTTTATGTTAAACCCAAAAGTAGTTTGCATGAAGACTTCCTGTTTTTATTGTATTACACAGTCTTATTTCAGAGATTAGCTGGGAAACATTAACCTATGTGTTACTGCAGTCTATCTGGAGTAAACACATTCTTATAAAAGGTTTTATATATATTTTGAAATGACAAAATACCTGTGATAACATTCATTGATAACACCAATAGAGCTGCAACAGCAGATAGCTTCCATATTCCTGATTCAAGTTTTTGTCAGGGCTTATCATATTTATCTTGTTTGAATTCTAAGACTCTCAGACACATGCATTTTCTTTAGTAAACAAACAAGGCAAAAGATTACCAGGACCAGCTGTTTCTGGATCATATTTTCTAGTTACACAACTGCTAAGAAATCTAACATTGAAGTGCTGACAAAGAAATGTTATGACTGGTCCAGCTGGCTTGGAGACAGAAAGGGGAGAGAACAAATGTGAGGTCACTGTACCCCTGTTGATGTACAGTATTCTGCATCTTTGTCTTCATACAAGGCTCTCATGGTTCACTGGGTACAAGCACAGATGCACAAGTGCATGTAAACGTGTAGTGCTGGTGTGTATGTCAACCCTGGCAGTATTGGGTAACAGCTGGGAAGGACATTGTCTCTCCCAAATTCCCTCCCCTGCATGTTCGCATCATCAATATGAGTCACACACATAAAACAATAGATCACACAATGTTGTGGCTGAAAAAATTGCTATGCGAGTATTGTAAATGACCAGGCATTTTAAACAGTGTTGTACAAGTAGGCATAAATTAAACTTAATTTGTAGTTTGAAAACATGCAAAGATATACATAAAGAAGTTGAATATTGTTTTGTGGTATCACGAAATGAAAGTAGTCTGAGAATTGTGTAAGATGTGTAGTACTGAGCAACCAGGAATGAAACAGGTGAGATTATTTCATGAACACATCCTGATCTACACCTGAAATTCTTAGATTTAAGTACATGTAGACTAGTGATGTAAATATTGTATCTTGATGACAACTGAAAATTGAAGTCCCAGACTCCAAAAGTCATGTGTATTCAACTATCCAGTGCTCTAGTGAACACAGGACAGACTTGTATCGCACTATAAGCAAAAAACAAGTGTCCATGATCAAACAATTTTTTTTTTCTCATAGCAGAGTGAGAAACAAAGGTTTGTAAGAAAAGATTTATATAACTACTTCTGCATTTAAAGAAGTGAAACAACAATACCATGATAAATATTTTGGGGAAACACAAAAGATATAAGTTCACATGTTATCCTTTCACCAAATGTAAAGTTATATGGTCCGTGTAACTGAACTTCTGAGCTTCACACAGTATGCTATAATTCGCTTAACTGATCATTTCTTAAATGTTCCACCTAGACGCATCACAATACTTGCATTTTAACCTAATGCCTGTTGACAGAGTCTTGATATTTTCTTTGCACAAACATGGACTGAAGTGAAACAGACTTAGAGAGAACAGATTGGAATCTTACCATCAGATGACATGGTGAGCAGATCAAAATCAGAATGTGTTGAACTGTCAGCTGTTTGCAATCCTTTGCCCTGAGAAAGTATAATATTTATATATTTTAATATGGAACAATGAAACTTAACAGTTTTGTCTGATTTTACAAATGCATAGACATGGTAAACTCGGTGATGTTCTGACCTGCTCTCATTGACAAAGATGCATGGCAACACTAACAGTTAAGTCCCTACGCCACAAACACTAGCGACCAATAAGACTGCTTGTATAACTAGACTATCAAGTCCTAATCCTAAAATCAGATTGAAATTAGGAGTTGGTTAAATCATATGTACAAAACCACAAATAAAATATGCATTTATCAACCCTCGGGGGAGGGGAGAGGGGATACAGCCATTAAAATACCATGTTTTGTTACACATTTTATTTCAAAGATAGAAAGCTAAAGCTGTAGAAAACTGATTGAAATGAGGACAAAACATATACATTAACATTCAACTAGGACAGAGCAGCAACACAAATTTATAAATTGAATATTTATAAAATCTCTTTGAAGTAGCACTTAAAAGATGGAAATTAATCGAGTGATTATGAAAAACAGAAGAAGAATATTTCTGTTCAAGAAAGAAGTGTAGCACAAAAGAAAAAGTATGCTTTTTATATGGAATAACGACAATATAATTAGGTGCTGAGTGTTGAAACATTGATAACTGGTCATCCAATTAAGATGAAGCATAGCCCTTGCCCCAGTGTTTTCTCCAGGCTGTGCCATTACGCCATTAACCCCTTAAATATCAAAATCCTCCTCAAAAAATTCATTGAAAGTATGCTGATTCCCTCTTACTTTCTGCAAACTGAAAAGAATTTGAACAAAATTTACCCNCCCCCCCCCCCCCCAAATTTACAAATCCCCTGCCCAAATTTATGATGAGGAAAGAATGTTGCACCCATCTCATATGACTTGGAGAAAGCAAAGATTGTTCAGTAAACAGTGCATCAAAAATCCACTACATGCTTTGCATTGTCATTTCCTAATCAGATACATTTTGCACGCAAAAATGCTCACCAAAGGGAGAGCTTAACTGCAACATAGTGAAATTTTTGTCTTTGTGGGTGGTGATCTTATGATTTCATTATCTTAAAATAAAGATGTTACTAAACCACCAGCCTTCACACATGCATCAGAGACACATTAATGCAGTAATGCATTATAATCAATGAGGAAAGGGCCTTAAAGATGTATGAATGTACTGTTGTTCCTTCTCTGCAGCCATAATCTGCAGCAAAAGGGAAACCCTGATGACATATCAGGAGATACCTCTCCATAGATATTTACATATACAGGTGCAGGCATAAGACTTTCACATAAAAAAATCTCTGGTTCATTTTGTAGCTTGCCAGCATTTCATAAGCTAGTAAAGGAATCTTTCTGATGTAAAAGTATTTCAATGATATCATCTAGTGTAAAAGCATGAAAATTCTGTTAAAGAACTTTAAACTGACAAACACAAAATAAACATGTAAGACTAAGTTTGAAAATCAAAAGTATCATAAGTCATCATCTCAGAGCTCAGTAAATATCTGCGATGAAAACAACCATAGGAATACAACCTACAGATCTCATAACCAATAATATTCTATTCTGTCTCCCTCTAAGGTTAACAATTCCATTCTACGGGTACACAAAATAAAAAAAAAAATTCTCTCACCTCCCCACTTTCATGGAACTTCTCCATCATATCCCATTCACTTGGGCCATCACAAGCTGCATGAAGAAAAAGTAATATGGGAGAATCCAAAAACTGTAAGCACAATAAATTTGATGACACTTGTCTGGTTTATATGATATTTACCTTGCCTTTCTTATCTTCTCAAAAAGCAATTAAAGGTCAACACTATCTTGCCAGAAGCATAGAACAAGCTTATGATCAGCTGCATTTCCAGCATTACAGTACTTCTCTCTGTAGCATGCATTCTAAATCAAACCTATGCATTAAGTACTAACCCACCCTAGTTATGCTCCAGAATGCATATATACTGTAGCTCACACCTTCTCATTAAATGATGTATAATACAAAACTGCTCATCACAGAAGTAAACGCTTATCATGAAAATAAAGATTAGCTTGACTTCACACATACACATGTATTATACTGCCAAGTAAACCATATATTCTTTGAAAACTTGACATAATATATCAAAGATCCATATCTGATGAATCAGGACTTAATAGCGTTACATTTACAATCAAAATAGAAAATCCATATACCTCCAGAGGCTGGCGCGAAACCTTCATTAGCATGATCTGGCTCCTCTATGTCCCCCTGATCAACAAACTGCTGATCAATCTCTGAACTAGAAGCCATTGCATCTGGGGCCGCATCATATGGCACGTCATCTGCAGTCTCATTCAGAGTCGTAATTCCTTCTGCTTTTGCAGGTTTCTTGCCTGCTGGTTTCTTAGATGGTATATTCCCTGCATTGTCTTCTAGCTCTTTCAGGTGTGTTTTATGTGTTGGAGGAGACTGTTTATCCCCTGTACTTTCAGAATCATCTTGTGCAATATTTTCACTAACACCAGGTGCAAAAATCTGTATATCATCAGTTTCACCCTGAAAATAACAGAGAAAGGATAATTGCTTGTTTCAAAAAAGTGTAATCATATGAGAACCAAACAAAAGGCAGCCTGCCTCACCAAGTTCAGTGGCACAGAATTTGAGAAAGAACAGTGGTGCAACAACATTTCAAGCAAACATGATTTAAGTATGTAAATGACATCTTTACAATCTTTCTTCACTAATTAACTTAACTCTGCATGTCTATAAAATACAAACAATGTTGCAAAGCTGCTTCAGTAACAGTTAGTTTGTTACACACATTTGTTTCACCATATTTTATTGCACTCAACTGTTTAAAATCTTTGATGGATATGATGAAGCTGAAATACCAATATATCATACATGAAATAAAATTTAATATGTCACAAGCAATTACCTTTTCTGGTTTCAGGTTCTTTGGTGGCTTTACTTTGGATTGTGCCTTTGGTTTCTTCACAATCTTTTTCTTCCTGGAAATAACAACAACAATACTTCCTGTTTATTTTTTTGTTGGGGCAAAAGGTTATGCTTATCTCAATCAGTCTTAAGAATATGGTCAGACTCAATATCTTAACTTTCCAAATTTAATTTAAGTACAACAACTCTGAGATAATCTCACAATCTTAAGTGCATGGAAAAATTATGTGAATCAGCGAAACTACCATTAAATGGCAACCTGACACAATGGGCACAGGGCTATTCAGTATAATAAGGTTCTTTGGTCAAAATAGTAGCCACTAAGGTCCACCTCCCTGTTTCCAAACATGTGACTGAAAGCAAATGTGCATTCATTTCACAAAGTATCAATGATCCTTAAGGTATTATTGTAACTAATAGTGCCAGTCATGGTAGTACTTACTTGGGTGTGGTTTGTTTTATTTCTCCAGACTGATCACCATCAATTACTGCTGGTGTTTGAGGACTACTGATTGCACTGTCACCTGATTCTGATGCATCATTTCGAGGAGTAGATTCTTTGACATCCGCATCTCCCACATTGTTGTTGTTGGGTGCCCTCACTTTTGGGGAGCCTGGAGGTGTACTGGCAAGCTTCGTTTTGGGTTTAAATGGATCTATCAAGTTATCCACATCACCAGCTGTTGGAGGTGGAATGCTGGATTTGTTTGGAGGTGAGGAGCCTAATTTAAATTTTGATTCAAAAGGGTTGGAACTCTCATCAAGGGATTCAAAGTCG
The DNA here is from genome assembly GCA_033807755.1 of Ellobium chinense. Classification (NCBI taxonomy): domain Eukaryota; kingdom Metazoa; phylum Mollusca; class Gastropoda; order Ellobiida; family Ellobiidae; genus Ellobium; species Ellobium chinense. Next base: position 4,124,472 of record JAWQUT010000012.1, on the reverse strand, counting down.
ATATTGTAAGTCCCTCTTTTTGGAAGAGGTGGAGAGGCAGGTGCCTGACGATCATCATCAGCCATTTTTCTCGTGTGTGTTTAATTCATCTTTGTAAGAGACCTTTGGAATATAAAAACAAAGGAGAGCTTATTGTGATTTGTCAAGAAACACTTTACAAAGCCTTCAAATCATTGAGCAGAACAACTTTACAATGTCCATGATTCCCGCAATTGTTATAGGACATCCAAAACTTATCTGGGGATGATTTCCATAGCTCTTGTGGGATAGCCTCTCTTAATCTCATAGTCTAAGCAAGCAGGAATTATTGTAAGTTCATGCCATGCTTAAATCTAGTTTCCAACTCCAGTCTAGTCTACATTTGGAAAGGCCTCGAGGTCATAATGATTGTGTAGAGTAAAAATAGGAGATAGGGATCAGCAGGGTCAAATTTAGACCAACTTTTAATTATTTTTTAATTAATTTTTGTTAAGAATCTTAGAACTTGCTCTAACAAATTTTGGTAATAATTAATTTGAATAAATAACTTTTTAAAAAAAAATTTTAAACGTTTAATGTTAGATTTAATCTGGCATAATTTCATTATATTTGCTTCAATATTTGTTGAAACATGATGTTCTTGAAATGTTTTTGCGGCGGACAAAAAACTCAGTCCTAGAAAAGATATTTAAAATGCAATCATCCAGTCTATGACTGTTTAAAAGCTGAAACATTTTCATCCACACTTTAGCAATCTGAGGTACATTCCATCAATTACTTGTTGCTATCATTAGGAAAGTCAAAATCATCTAGACAGACACCTCTAAATGTCTGCAAATAATATCTACATCATTCAACTTAAAAGTTTGAAAAGATTAAGAAGTATAGACAGTTCATGAATGATGTGGAGCAAATTGAAAGAAAAGCTGCATCATCCTACAGATCATGTTAAATCATATGATATCCTGTTATTCCAATAAAACTGTCTTTCAAGTGTCTGTAAACATGATATATTGCCTCTGCCTGCCCCAGACAAACCACTGGGTTACATTATGCAAAGTCTGAATTCCTACAGCCATTGCACGTATAGCGGCCATAAGCTTACGTGAAATACATTCTCGCTGCACAGCCAAGCTGTCTGGCCAGTGCTCTACTGACAGATGATAACACATTGGTATGCATCTTTTAATTCCACTGTAAGCAGCAGCTGTTTCATACAAAATCATGCTGAGGCAATAACAATGCAGAATACTTTACCAAGCTTACACAGTCAAACTTTACTTTTGAATTTGGATGACCAAAACCTTAATTGAAAGCTGAATAATATATTGTGAGATAGAGGTGTCTGTAGTTGCTGGAATTTCAGTGACATCTTCATTTTTGTCACAAGCCGCTGCTGTTTGGGGAAAGGAAATATTATTGGACACACAGGCAAATCCTGGTCATTCTAGCTCCCCATATTGCGCCATATTACACATGCGTGTGATAAAGGCACAATGCTCTTTCTTCGCCAGATTGGCTCAGAGGGCACCATAGATAACTGTCAGAGAGAAAAAGTAATGGAAAACAGAAAACTTTTTTTGACATGATTGCCCACGTTAAAGTGAAAAATTCACAAAAAAAAGAGCCACCAAAACTGCAACGCTCAACATTTAAATGCCTATCAAAAGTTGACTTCCCCATAAAAACAAAGTTATCATTGTTTCCTCTTCTTCGGAGGGCAAGACAAAAGATGATCTTTAGAGGATATACACCTGTCTAACAAGTAATATTTCTGAACATTATATGTTCTTTCAGTTCTTGGATAAGAATTTTTTTGTTTAACCCTTTAGGTAGGGTTAGGGTTAGGGTTGTATTAGTATGTTATTCGGAATTAAGGTACTGACCATAGTTGTAGGAGTTACCACATATGGAAATCCTTCCAAAATGTTTAATCATATGATGACAAGTAATATGGGGCCACTCAGTTAAAGGGTTTTGAGAACACATGCATTTAAAAAATTGTGGTGAAAATAAGATCTGAATTTGAAAATTTAGGGCAGGGTTTATTTGTGTTCATGTTTTTGCACTTTTCTCCTGAACTGACTCCAAGATTATCTCATTTGATAGAAAAATGGTTACAGACAGCAATAAAAGTTATGAACTGTCAATTTGAAACACATAGCACGCACTTAGGGGGTGGCCGCATCAATAAACCCATAGCTATTACAAAAGCACCATTTGCGGTCAGTGGTGGCTACAAAAGGTCCCAACATGTATGTAAAGGATAATGACGCATCCACATCCTACTTGCATACAGTTTATTTCCAACTTTGTTGCAATTATAATATTTATGTTTAAATCTAGGCTAGAAGTACAGTAAATCTAGATCTGGAAGAGTCGCTAATCCATTGTAACAGTAACGTGTAATCAGTTATCAATAAACTCTGATTAACTGTGAACCTTATAAGATTAGCAATGGTAAAAATGATATAGGTTGCTGATATTAAAATTGGAACTTATGCATATGTCTTTTGTTCTGTGACTTACGTTTACAAGAAATTTTTAAATGCTAAGTCTATAACAATTACCATGGCTTTGTATCATACTTCAGTTTAAGCCAAAAAAACGCTGTGCTGCAACACTTGGTTTGGTTGCTATTGCTAATGGTGTGAGAAGTGGCTGCAAGGGGTTCCTTTACTCTAATGCTCAGAGAGAAAAAAAATACTTTTTTGAACAATAGGCCTATTTATTTTTTACATACCATCAATCTTTAGGCCTCTTGACACCATTTCTCCTAATACATGTATGTTAAAGATGTGGGACATAGACTATATCAAAATCATTCATTTCCAAATACAAACATCTTAATCTTGCTTTAATTTAATTAGGAATTAGGTCTCCTCTCAACAGTCAACAGGTTGTTAACACCTGTTTAACTTTTTGTCTTGAGTCTTTCACACCCATGACTAAGTCCATAAGCTTGAGAACAGGTATTACCAGTTCATCGTGAAAGTGAGCTGCCTGAATGGAGCTGGGGATCTACCTCACTGTGTATTTAAATCAACTATAGATACTAAAGACGGGTTTGCAGAGAAGTGATCTGAATAAAATGGTGCAACCTGTCGCGATTTAGCTGTGTTACCTTCAGTTAGACTAGAGTTCTGATGGCAGATAGTGATCAAAATTCGTGTTTCAGCAGAAGAAAACTGTGTCGAGACTTCTTCTTATGTTTACTTTTTTTTTCAGACTTTTAGACTTCTAACCTCACGATTTTTTTCCTTCTTTTCTTTTCCTTTTATCGTTCCCTTGTTTTTGCTTAAGATAAATTAATGACTCACAGAGTTAGGAAACCCGGAAGAGGGAAGTAAATCAAGACTATGTACAGAGACACCGTTGAAATAACATTTGCAGTTGGAGAAAAGGTAATGAGCAACTATTATAAAAATTGTTGTGCAAAGCATGGAAAAAACACACAAAAATATTCTTAATAGTACAGGTTAACAACGTAATTTGTTTAGGAAATAGAGCAAAGTAATCGAGCCGTCTGCGTGATTGATTTGGCAACTGTTTTGTGAATGGATAGAGGGAGGCATAGACTAGATCTAGACCCAAATAAAATAATATATTACAATATCCAAGGCATGACCATCGTTTATCGGTAATCATAGGAATTAACCAGTGTCAGGGAAGGAGAAAATTTCTCGATGAACATCGCCGTTGTCGTTTCATTTTGAAGGGAAAAAAAATAGCATTGAAAATTTTACTGTGGAGGGATTTGGTGTGTTTTTGTTGTTACTAAAAGGGCATGTCCCGCACGTTAAATTCCTCCCGGCTTTGGAACTCATGCTGAAATTCCTCCACATCAGGATGTGCTTTTCACAATATGCAAAACAGAATCCACTTATATTTCTTTTATGCCATAGGTTTCTTTATTCAGTCGTCTGTTGCCAGGCACGAACTAAACCTGAACTCATCTTTGATTGCCACTTAAGATGACTTGTAACAATCTTTTGTGTCTTATATATATGATATGATTGTCTGTGTGAGTACTTCAGAATAGTGATACATGATACATGTGTCAGCATATCACTTTCACAAGCTTAAGTCATGCCTCGAACCACTTCAACTCATGCAGCATAATTCTGCACTCAGTCACTTTATTGGTGAGGTATATTTTGAAAAACTGCTTTCCCATTCACTGATGATGGCCTTTAACAACTGCATTATAATTCTGGTTATTACTGAGGTCATTATTAAATGCAGTCTTTTCTACCTCACTGCTCTAATTGTAGCATTTATTAGGCTTGTTCCTCTGTCACCCACTTCCTCCCATTTACTTAATCTCTCAGTTAATTGGTAACCTTTAATGAAATTGTAAAACCAATGAGCACTCTTTTCAGTTTGAAGTATTGCTAATTCAGAAAGGGTCATCTGGTCCCTTCAGTTTCAGTTTAACCAATTTCTGCTCATACTTTTTTCCAGACTGTGGCAAACTAAAGAGCAGTTTTAATATGGCAAGCTGAAATCAAATTATCCTAAACATTTCCACCACCATGTTTATGAGGATTAACATTCCACACTCAAGATAGGCAAAAATGGGAGATGGAACTACTCAGCAGAAGCCAATGGAGTTATGGGAGCTGGAGAAATTTCTTGACAAAGCCATTGAAGAGAAATTGAAGGTGATCAACTTGAGTCACAGAGGACTCACTATAGTGACTGGACGGTTAGAGGATGCCAAGTCAGTCCACACTTTATTGTTGAATCACAATCAGCTTTTGATGCCACCAGGAGAACTGTGTTCACTCAGAAATTTAACAGAACTTGTGCTGGACAATAATATGCTCACCATGCTTCCTTCAGGTAAATTAAGATAAAAACATCTGCCTTTCTGGAAATTTGTCTTGAACAAGTGCATAGCAGAGAATACAGTGTGGCAGTGAATTACTGTTATAAATGTAATCACATACGATTTACTATTCATAGCATACCCATGCATGCACACATGCATGCACGAACGCACGCACATATGCACGCACACACACACATTTAAACACCCACTTATATGTACAAAAACATATGGGCACACAATGAGTGAGAGTCTTAGGTCATTTGTGTAAATTGTAGCAAAACTTGTCTTGTGTTGTGTTGTTGTAGTTGAAAAGTATTGTCTCTGGAACTTGTGTATTGTTGTTCTAGTTGTAATAGATGCTGAAGTTCAGAAGCAGCAATGCCTGAGCAAGGGCAAGGCTACTCCTGGACTGGCATCGCACTCTTTGTAGAAAACTTGTGATGGCAGGAATAAACGTCACAAAGGCAGGACCTGTGGGTTCAGTGTGACATTTATTGTTGCTTGTATTATGTAGGCAGCAGTTACAACGTCACCAGCACAAGGAAGGTAGAGTCCAGCTTCCAGGCAATATGAGGGGAGAATGATTACCAACAAGCCTCGAGTGAAAGGAGGGGCTGGTTTATTTATAGGGGAATAGGATGTGCCAGAAAGAATTGATGTCAGAGGGCAGTTTTTTTCAAACAATTACTCTGGAATTTCAGGCTCTGCCACATTTTGTGGAAGAGATGAACATGTAAGGGGACTTGCGCTGAAGGCTGAACCCTTTTCCTGGGCATATGATACATCAGTTTTAAAGCGCAAGACATGACAAAACTAAAACAAGTGCAAGTGCTACTAAATGTATAAACCTACAACTGAACTAAGCAGTGTGCCTTTTGACTTTAAGGTCAAATAACTCGTGCAATAAAATTTTGTAAAATATAAATAATACATTTTCTGGAAGATCTTTCAAATACAAAACAGATGGTGTAGTTGTAAAAATTGTAAAATGACTTGTTAAAAAGATATTTGAAGCCGCAGTTTTGGGAAAAGCACAGTTTGGAACCTATGATTGGTATGATGAAGTGATATAGGTCTGAATTGTATGGCTGTGTATGAAATTCACAACAATATAGGATCATGCCTGCTTCATTGTTGACCGTACTAATTTTATGTTTAATATCACTTGTTATGTGGGATGATGTTCCACTGCATTGAAATTCTCTTTGTCATGGTCAAAAATCCATCAGCTTAGAGACTGGAATTGGTGGGCATTAACTGTATGCATGCAAGAGCAGTTTGACAAAGTCTTATATTTATGTTTAGAGGAAAGAGGTATGGCTGGGGAAAGGAAGAAAATGGAGAAAGAAGAGTCGAAGCACTGTATTTTCTATTTACATTATTTATCATGACTGATTTTCCTGTTTTATTCTCAGGGATGGGAGCTCTATCAAAACTGAAGACTTTATCAGCATCCCACAATCCCCTAGTAGCTTTACCAGATGACCTAGCCAACCTGTCTTCCCTTCAGTGCCTGTGGCTTGTCAATTGCCAGCTCGCATCTCTACCACCAAGCCTGGGCAGGTTGAGACAGCTTAGAATGCTAGGACTTAGGAGTAATGAACTGTGTGTGATACCAGAAGAGTTTTGTAATCTCAGACATTTAGTTTGGCTCAGTTTAGATGACAATCTGATCAGAGAATTACCTTCAAACATTTGTGCTTTACAAGAACTTGTTTATTTGAGTTTGAACAGCAACCGCTTTGTGGAAGTGCCCATATCGCTGAAAGATTTACCAAATTTGGTTTCACTGCATTTTAGGAGAAACAACATCAACAGCCTGGATTATGAAACCATTGTTGCTCTATCTTTCCTAGCTTACTTAGACATCAGAGAAAATGGAATTCTCAAAAGGCCTGAGGAATGGAAGGTAAGTATTCCTGATTCAACTTTGGTGTGCCAGGGTTTTCTTTCACTACAAAACACCCCACCTTACTTATTCAAATATTTGAAATCTTCATGCAAATATTTTGAGCAAATTCTCTGTATGAGATTATGAGTGATGCTTAATATCAGAAAGACAAACTTGGCATGAAGAGCATAGGCAGAGCTTGAAAGAGATCTTTCATATATTTTTCAATATTTGAACACAAAAAGTAATGGAACTTAGGTTGACCAAGGGTATAACTATTTTTCCCCTATGCATTCAGCTGACAGAATTTAGAGTGATGGAAAGAATGATTTCACCATCTTGGCACATGTGCCTATGTTTCTTTAGACACTTGTCAGAGAAGTAGGCCTACATAAACTGGGGAATAAGGTCTGATCGTAGATATTTATCTCTGCTTTACTAGAGAGCTGTTATTGGCTGACTTGCCTCATGGCATCAGATGAAAATCCTGGAGAGAGAAGTTTACAAGCAATCTAATATTAACATTGCAATTCAAGACACTGCCCCATTTCTTTGGGGAGCATAACAATAAAATCTTTGATGGTGGTAAACTTTTTGTTAAACATTTTGTATGTGCAGTTCTCATTATGTGAGTTTATTTTCGTGAGAGCATTCTATAACTATCCTCATTAATCATTTGTTCACAGGGACTTGACTTCATAGTGATTGGGTCAGTTGATGAGGATACAGAGGCACCCCAATAAAATGTGCTCATTAACCACACAGTATTTGATTTTTCATTTTCCACACGGTCTCTTATTGTTTTGAAATATATTTAAGGAATTGTTTGACATAATTTGCTTTAAGTTTGTGCCATGTACTGTCTAGAATTTCACTTACTGGTCGACCTGTGATATGCTGTCATTATATCCAATGTATGCAAAATGCTTGGCTCAGGGAAGTTTCTTGGAAAATATTTTCATGTATGCTCTGACATTATTTCTGAATCAGTATTACAAGAATTGCATTTCTGTCCATATATGTGTAATCTTGCATGAGTGAATGGAAATGTCACAACTCATGAGTAGTTTACACAAGCCCACATAGGTATTTTCACTGTTTCTGAGCAAAAGTAAGCAGCGGTAGATTTAGCTTTCTGCAGACAATTTTACTGAATACGTTGCTGTGACTTTTGAAGAAATTATGATTTCATGTTCAAATATTCTATGGAATAAAGCATAAAAATGTTCACTTCTGGATAATTTACAGCATTGTTTTAAACTTTAACAAATGGGCTTGTAGAGTTGTTGCAAATAGCTCTTCATTATTAACTGGTCAAGTGGACTATAGTAGCTTGGAAACAAAGAACTTTGTTCAGCTCTGGATGCACATTCCCTGGTTAAGCCACTTTCCCTTGAAGTGATAAAGTATTCTGGTCCCATTACAAACTCTGCACCACTAAAGAATATGGTCAACAAGGCACATGGATAACAAACTCTTTTATATTCAGTTTCAAAAATGGTATCTTTATTTGAGTTGAAAGAAGTACTGTTTGATGAGCAAAGATCATCTTGCAAAATTTGGAGATTTCACAGGACTGCTTAATATGAAGTCACCCCATCTGATTTGCAGCGGTTAGGAGATAGGTTGCATATTTGGACAGTTAAATGATCTTTTTATATTGGGATTCTCATGTTGGACCTGATAATAGCTTGTTGTACATCAAGGTACCATATATAAAATATAAATTAAAAATTGTGTCATTTATAAGATTGTCAGCTAGTCTTTACATTGATTCCTATATAGCTATAGAGGTAAACTTAGATAAAAATATTATATTGACACAGTCATGGACAGTTCGCCTATCTCAGTTGAATGAGTTTTTCAAGGGGGCAAAAACAGTACAGTCAATGCAAGAAAAATAATGCCAATCTCAATTTTGGTTTTATTTTTAACCAATGACTTTGTGACTTAGCTTGTTCATGACATCTGACGGATGTACTGGGTTGTAGCAAACACAAAATTAGCCCAATCTGCAAACTGCTTATCTCTGAGATAGGCAATCTGCCTGTGACTGTGATGTTTATGCATGATGTGTTTCTGTTTGCATCTAACTGTGTTTCAGACTGAAAATGTGTTTTGAGTGTATGAATGCATTCATTTTCACTGAGTATGTGAGTGGATGTGAAAGCAAAGGGTATTTTTTAATTGCCTCAGCATTGAAAGATATTTCCCACTTTTTGACATGACCAGTATTAAGCACATGTTTTGGGGAAAATAAAATATGGAAATGAAAAAAAAACAACTTCATTCTGCATAGTGTTGATTTTTAATTCTGTATATAAATTTTGGCATTAAAATTGAAATTTTTCAGTCAAAGACAAGCATTGATTAAAACACTAAGGCTGAATATTCTTACATTTTGGCACATTACAATACACTTAAGTAATAATGCAAGGGTTGATCAAATTTAAAACAAATCACATTAAAAAAAAAATCCTATTACATAATATACATTTCTTAAAGCAGAATCTGAATAAGACATCTACTTTGGGGCACATTAAATAAAGCCAACAAAAGAAACACTCCTTAAAAATGTAGGTCCTTCAGAAAGTTCTCCATGAGCACTGTCTGGTAAACTACAGTGACCAACAGCACTGACTGACACATGCACCTGTATGGGGCTGATTGCTCTCCATTACTAAGGAGGTCTGTTGAGTTTTTTTTTGGTCAAAATCTGACAGTCAAGCCCTCCTCATGATATACTGCTAACTATAAAAGCAGTTCATAGCAATCAATAGCTTTCTTTTGCTTTCTTGCTTTCTAACCATATGCTTCTGTTTGCAAACTGTACATTCTCGCCTTACTGTCATGCAAAAGAAACCTGTCTGGATGATGATTGTAAACATGTCTCAAATAACAAGAGATAACATATGCTAACTTGCCAATATCTGCAACAATATGTACCAATAAATGTTATTCAGCTTTTGAGACATTAATTCTCAAATGTATATTTGGCATCAAAATACACTGTGCTACTTAATTAAAATATAAATATGTGTAATGATATTATTTTTTTTTTAAATAAAAGATTCCAAGAGTCATGTACAGCTAAAACATAAATCTGCACAATTTGTGTAAAAATGCAGATAATGGATTACAATAATAACACTCAATGGGTAATTTCAGTAACTGAGTACAAACCACACACTTCAGAAATATGTGAAGGCTGCTGGCGATGTTAATTAAATGGATTTCCTTTAAGCTGTCAAGACAAAGAAGTGAACAACCTCAGAACTCTCACTAACATTTGTCAGGACTAACATTCAGATATGATGGGGAGGCATGCTTTTTCCCATAGGTTATAATGCAAACAGACTTGTGGGCAACTTATGACTAAACATGCACTGGGAGTTTTTAGGCAAAACTTCACCAAAAAGAAGAATGGTGCATTTTCCTCCCAATTAGGTGATGGTCTTAAGACAACTCTCACTTCAATAGCACAACTTGTTTGACACCTGATTTCACCCGTGTTGCTTAGAAACTATTATGCATGGTCCTATGAGGGCATTGCTGGATTTTTTGTTTGGACATGAAGGTCCTTCACTTTACATTGAAGGATGTTGTCAGTTCCTTATTATTCAGCATCAAAACAGAAAATACAGAAAAGCTCACAGTCATGCATATAAAAGTATCTAAAAGACATGGGTGAAATTTGGTATCACACAATTAGTGTTACCATAAATGACAGTTGTCCCACGATCATCATCCTTTGGACAGAAAATCTGCACAATTCAGCTCCTGGGTGTGTAATTTTGCATAGAAAACTTCCTTGCACTTGTAGTGATAAATTGTGTACTATGCTATCTGCATTACAACTTCCCAGAAAGGATGTACATCCCCTTAATAGCATATTCTATAGTTTCACAGGTTACAAAGTAATTGAAGAATGAAGGAATTTTCGCTGTGCAGGATTTAGGTCACATAAATTCTGAAAATCATAAGAGTTAAAGCTCCACTATGATGATTAATACCTTTAGACCATAAACATACAGGACTAGAACTGTTTTAAAAATCTGTACATAAACTATGCTGAAATCAGGTTTTTGTGAACACTGCCAATTCAAAATTCTGTAAGCCCACTAACTTTAGGAATTACAAAAATTTATCTTTTCAAATTGTTTTGGTGTCACAGCCGGGCGAATTCCAAGAGTTCTTGCACTGAAAGTCTGCCAACTATTTCACATCAAACTACTAATTTCCCTCCTTTTCCCCTTGATCCCTCTTACTCCTTAAATAATACCACTGCTGTACGCTGTTCTATTTAAAAATTCATATACAGCAGAACTTCATGATCTCGAATTGCAGTGGACCACCTTGGAAATTTCAGGATTTGAGATTAGGAGATGAAATAGAGAGCCCATGACTGGAAATTTGCAGAGGTCGACGACAATTCAAGATCATGAGGTATAATCTACTACCGAAACTACAGAAAATTCATAAATACGAACACAACAGCCTGTTCCTTGAACAGGCATAGCATCTACATGTAAGTACATATTAGAGGACTCGCATGTCACTTTGCTGCGTCGCAATCTGAGTCAGCAGACATACACATGCTAAAACTACACAGCAAAATCACCTCTTCATGTAGCACACAATGTTCTATTTCATTCACCACCCAGGATGATGAGAACAAATGCCCCTCGAGTTTTCCTCAGCTAATTTTGTCAGCCATTCAAAACAGTGCTTGCCAGGCACCTGTTCTGATTTCAGAACTTCACTGCAGCTCTTAAAGGCATAGTACAAAAGTCACATTTAAAAAAAGGTCAGAACTTCAGGTTAACCCCTCACCTTACTTCACTAAAAACTATGCATGGCAAAGATCCTGGTGTCTTTCATTCCTGTACTGCTAAATTACACTTGAAATGAATGGTGTTTATCAGACCCTGAGCCAAATTTCATGGGGATGTGTGCAATCATATTTAAGAACACTGCGTTGAATTGAAGACTTTAGCCCACCAGCTTTATATAATGTGTATAATTAGATGAATGTTTAATAGAACTCAGAAAATCAGGTTTGATAAGAAATTAACTAATTTATTAACATTTTTTCAATCCACTTGCTCCAGCTTAACATACTTCCCCTGCATAAATGTTTCTGAGGTTTTTACACTAAGGCAATAAAATAAAAACTATTTTTCTGCACTACTGACATTTAGGACTTCAATTCAAGACACTTATCAGCTGTCATAATGAACCTGCATCAGGTATGAAAGATTCAAAGCCAACTTAGAAAAACATCAGTCATAGAAATGGCACGTAAGTAAGAGGTACCTGAAAACTTGCAGAGAAACTCAGAATAATATAATCTCGAGCCTAAAACACTGTGATTGTCCAAACCATTATTTGCATGTATTCAGTCTTGGTCACTTTCTCAAATGGTTTATAAATGTCATCTGGTTCTTTGTAATATAATGACACAAACTCATTATTAAGACTGGTTGGGAGCACAGATAGGAAGCTGGATCTGTACTTCATATGCATTATCCAAGAGGCTCTGTGGCTTGCATAAGCCAGTGGTGCACTTCTTTTTTGCCTTGTCTCTTTAGCTCATCACCAACAAGTTGTCGTACTTTAGCATGGTAGTTGTTCAGCCACTGAATCTAGAATATAAAATCAAAATAAAATCAAAATAAAATCAAAGAACAACTATGGTGCAATATTCATGCTGAATTTTTTTTTTATACAGCATGTTCCTAGGTTGATATCTTCAAAATACATAAATCTATCTTCACATATGGAACCCACTAAGACATATTTATACTGGCACTGCCTATGCTTATCATTAGCATGGCAGCTGAGTGATTCCATGTAGTGAGATCAGTCCTCTGCACAGGGATTGATCAACAATCCTGCGAGTTTATCAATCACATTAATTTTAAAAAAAATTCTCTTCAGAAGGGTTTTGACATCGGGGAAAGCTCTCAAACTTTAATGTTTTGATATCAGGGAAAGCTCTCAAACTTTAATCAGTATGCACTGATTTCCTATTATTATCATCAGGGAGTAGCAAGGCTCTAAATTCATATAATGGCAATGTGAAATCTGTTAACAATAGAAGCATGCTTGCATGCAACAAGGAGAGGATGCACAATGTAGTTGTTTTAAGGCAACCTTAAGCCAAATAAATCTAATCTGTTACTACATTTCATGCTGGTGAACTGACGTAATCACATTTCTTACCTCTTTCTCTGTAAGGAATGATGGATCGATCATCTTGGTTTGGATAGGAACAACAGTGATTGGGTCAAATGTCAGGAACCCCTTTTCTCCAAAATTATGCTGTAATGTGAAAGATTACCAAAGTATTTATAAAGTGGCATAGGATTAGTCATTAGTTCATAATCCTGCCAATACTTTTTCTATATCACAAAGTGAGGCATAAATGATTCATAGTCAGTGCCCTGCACAGTTTCAGGCCTGTTTTTGAGTAATGCCATTTTCACATTGTGGCCATAAAATTATTCTTCAATTGAGATTGTTCTATTTAATGAGTAAAATAATGACCGTAACTCATAATCTGTTGTGTTAATAGTACGCAAATGAACTTTCTTTTATGTTTCCCCTCTCTCAGAAAAGCTGCATTCTATAAAGAAGACCTTCACTGTGAATATTGCTTGCTAGCCCATTTAGTAAAATTGTAACCATTAAATTTAAATGCCAAAATTTATCATACGCACTGTTTTTGCGAAATTATTTTATCTATAGAATTTATGAGCATGACTGATAACTCCACTTGTGAACACAAAATACATAAGACTATTTTTTCATGAGCCAGACATAAAATAAATATGACTGACTGTATATATCTGATCCAAATCATGCATCCTATGTCCCTGTGCAGCCTATGAATGAGAGGTGTCGATCTGACCAACTTTCAACAGTCTCACATGTTATAGGCTAATGATTCACCTTTGTCGCTGCCTTGCAGACCTTAACGCAGTTTTCAATCCTTATGCCAAACTGTCCATCTTCATAATAGCCAGGTTCTGTTGGATTAGAAATGCATCAGTTTCATTCATTAAACATAGGTGACTATCTCTCATAACATTACATTCATGTGCACCTCTTCATGTAATTTTTTTGGTCAGGGAGATATTTAAAAATTTATATTCTGCCACCCTGCCTCCACTCAATAAAAAAAAACAACAAAGGCTTCAAAGTCTTGGGAAATTCTTACAATGATAAAAGAGATACAACACTTGACCAATTTATCACGAATATGTGCAACTGTTTAAGCAGCAGATTGTTATCATCCTAAGCCATAGCTAAAACTACTGTTTCCTCATGCACCATCTTACAAAGTAAACTTGAATAGTTTATGGTAAACGCCATGTCCCTGTGTGTTGGATTACTGATAGCCCTCTCATCCAGCCATTGCACACACTAAGATTTGGCAGTTGATACTCAGTTTCGATGTAAAATGACACTCAAGGGAAATGTCAAACTGCATTTGGTTCTTTTTCCAGTAAATACCACTCACCATCACTCAGAACCATATTCTCCTCCAAGGATATTTCTGTTTGCGAAACTCTGTAGGAAATTCCACATGGCCCTGCAAAGAAAAACAGGACTGCCACTGATAAGTCTACATCAAGTGAAAGAATTAAGAATTTTAGACATGAATTATGAATATTGATGCCAGGTTTAGTAAGTATTGTTAGATAAGTTTGGTTACCCATAATATAAGAGACTATTCAAATATAAATTAAACAAATATTTACTGTTGCATTAGTTTAGGATTAACTGAAGCCAACAATGGCATTAGGATATCTAATTCTGATTCTCATTTCATTTTGAAATACATTTTACAAGCAATCAGTTTAATTCTTAAATATAAAACAAATCATATCAAGGCTTTCTAACCCTTACATTGGTAATATCTTCAGCATAATGAATTACAGAATTACAGAAGCCAAACTGAAGTCAGCCTCACCTTCATGTACATTTAGAAAGGCACCAACACCATGTCCTGTACCATGCCTGTAGTCCAGTCCCACTTCCCAGAGGTACTGGCGTGCCAAGGTATCCAGCCTGTGCCCTGATGAATGCAGACAATCTTTTAAATATCTACTCTCAACTAAATGCCTGGTAACCAACTACTGACTAAAGCCTTGCATAATGGCAACATGATCAAGACATAGTATTTGTTCACATATAGCCATACACTGGAGGAAAGAGAAGAAGAGAAATAATGTCTTCTATATAGCATCTCTGACTGTATTACAAAATATCTTAAAATCCTTGTGCTGTTTAGCACACTGCAATTGTTGCAGGATCAACAAACTCAGAAAGATGTCCGTTTGATCACAAGACGTTTACTAACACTTTCAGTTACATATGCAGTCATGTGCTAACATACCAAAAAATCTTGTCAAAAAATACCCAAGTTGCTCTCAACCCTTTTGATACTGGTGTCTCATTTGCAAAACTGATATAGGATAGAAAAGATTCTTTATCGGTTTAAAATCAGATTTCATTAACTCATCTCATTACGAGGAGTTTCCAAAGTATGTCACATTACATCCCAAGCATTTTCTAGCCACTAACCTTTCACATCATTTGGGAACACAGCAGTTGAGAGATTTATGTGACCTTTGAGTACCCTGGTGAAACACTCCTGGGAAAAGAAGCAGCATCTGTATTATAAATGTAGTGTTCCAGTCACAAGAATGCAACCTTGGAAAAAGGTAGTAGGCTTTTTTACCAATATTTATATACAGCAAGACAAGACAATGGGCTAACTCCTACACTCCAACAAAATTTTGTGATGTTATTTTTTTCCTCTAAATATATCTCAATGGTGCTGTTTTTTTTTAAATCAAAACAAAGAGAGTTTACTTTTTGCTAAAACGAGGCAATGAATTCAGAAATGCACTTTTTCACAAATCCAACACAAACCTGAGCATGACTTTAGCAATGATTTAAGTTCTGACTTTTTGAAATGAGTTAAAATGCTGACTGACTGAAAATAAATACTGAATTTTTTTTGCTTTTGCCTAAGGACAATAAGAATGAAACTTTCTGATCTGAATACTCCTATTAATATACCCAAATTATTATAATTCATCATACATTCATCTTTAGTGATAATTACCTGTTCGTATTGGGATGGGGTGCCAAGATGGATGGTTCTTGTGGTATCTGTGGTGCCATCCCTGATGAATACACAAACAAATAAAACTGCTTAATAATTGTGCACAGACTAAATGTGCATCCACGGTCTTACAAGCCTTTTGCACCATACAACAAGCAAACACTCCAGTGCTACATACTCACCAGCCATGTGATTATTATTCTGCATTTTTTCCTCAAAGGCATCTCTATCCAGTTTATCTCCTATCATGAAACAATTTTCATGTGTGTAATACAAGGTTGAAACGGAGCACTAAGTATTGGAAATCAAGTAGGATAAAGTGGAAAGTGCTCAAGAAGACAAATGCAGAGAGAAAATGAAAGAAGGAAAGAAAGTGATGTGGTGGGAATCGAACCCGCGACCTCTGCATCTGCACCCATCGCCTTTGCAATCTCTAAAAAAGGTCTGTGGCATATAAAGTTCCAGACCTGCTGAGAAGGCCATGCTATTTCTGTTGCAATGGCTACAAGTTTTCACCCACGTGTCATATTCTGATCACATCTCTTTTCAATAAAAAATAGTATTCTCTCAGTTGGTACCACATTTTTAAAACTGATGTGGCTACTCTCAGTTTTGGAATAGTACTTTCATGTTATTCTCAGGTACCAGGTACAAGCTCTTAGTAATATGTGGCCCACAGTTCTCAGTAAAAGCACACTGTTACACACTCAAAGCCTAAGTACTGTGAAACAAAGTGACTCCATAATTTGTATGTTGAAGGATGCAAAGGTAGTGAAAACTTCATGAGATAATAAATGACAGGTTAAAAAAAATCCATTAAGTGCTCTCCTCTGCCAACCAAAAGTGGGAAAAAAAAAAGAGCCATATGCCAATGACAAAACCTGAGTGATAGGGAAAGTAGTTACAAGAGTAACAGGAACATCAGAGTAAAAAGGAACTCTGTCCTTTTTTTTCAAACCTTTCAAGCCTTCACAATCCCAAAGTGAGACACAATATTTTATATGTGAAAGCATGCTTAAAATTAACTCCAGAGAGAGATCAAAACTGTCACAAAGAGCATGGTGTTCTTTACACAATGGATGGACATACTGCAGTGAACTGACTGTTGTGGGCACAATTTGTGTTCAGTCTGTCAATCAATATCCACATGCTTAATTGAAAGAATTTGCAAGATTGTTTTATAAGAGGGCTGTGATTTAATAAAAATGTAAGCTCAATTTAATAATTACAAGAATTTTTGAAATTTCAAATTGTGATGACTATCGTTGAAAGCCCAATGAAACCATTAGTTTGCTGCCTCACTGCACTTAGTGACATCATCACCATCAGCAGCAGCAGCGAGGTGGCCATGCATTTACATACATTTCCCATTTAGGCATATTCTCTTCTAAGTGACTATCTGCAGTAAATGGCTGCTATTTTTCTGTCTCATGTGTTTCGGATCAACTGTAACATGAACAACACATATGAAGCAGCAGTAGGAAACCAGCAGAGCATTTTTACCTTTCTGAGCTGAAAATTAAACTTAAACTTACCTGTACTGAGCACCAGAGTCAATTAAGTAGATCTGGTCAGTGGTTACAATTCGATCAGTATCAGGTCTGGGTCTGCAAAAACATCAAATAATTGTGTTAAGTAGTAACACAGCAGTGCTATTTTCAGTGAAAAGATAAATAAGACAAGAGCAAAAAGAATGTAATGAAACAGTAATCACTTAAACAAACTAAATACAGTAAACTGTTTCCAAATTTTACTGTGCAATTATGGTGTTTCAAAGACAGAAAACATGACACATCACAGCCAGAAATAGTCCATAAATAACCAACAGGTAACTTTTCACTTACTTGTAATGTATTATTGCTCCATGGGACCCAACACTGGATATTGTATCAAAGCTGAGTGAGACAAAATCTTCTTGCTGGCTGAGATAAAAAAATAATAAGGCAACTTAGTTCCCTTAAACACAGCTTCCTACAATCGTTCCCTGTGGAAAATTGTCTTTCAAACTCTCAAAATTTGCACCAAGCATTGCAAAATTTGCATGTAAAAAAAAAACAAACAACAAAAAGCAAAATCTGCACATGTGAAATTTACAGGCTCAAGATAATGTCAAAGAGATGCATCGTTTAAAAACATACACTAAAACATCAAAACACAAATATTAAATCAAGATCTAGGCTTTGAAGATTCTTACAATTTTTTTTTCCTCCAAAATAATGCTAAACTAAAACAAGAAAAGCCTTGATATTCCTTGTATCAGCATGAGAGACTTCCAAGGCAAGGTTCTCAAACTACATGTACATGTGTATAAAGAAAAGCTTTGGATGTTTAATGGAGAATCAGTTGATCTTTTCCCTACCCAGCATTTTCACCTAGGTTTTACTGAACCTGTATTACAGCTAGTTCAAGAACTCTAGATAACAATCATTATTGGCCATATTGGTGTGTTTTGAATTGACAAAGTCAATTTGCCTGAAAATCTCACTGCACCTGTGTGTTACTCTTTGTCTCTCATGTCTTCTCCTGCTACAAATCTGCCTCTGTCTCTTGCTTCTAATAGTGCACAGTCACACATGATCCGTGGCTAAACCCAGTCCACTACATTATATATTCATCACTTCATGTCAGTGTCAATCACTGCACTGTCCAAGCTCAATTCAGCTTGAACCTTGAACACATTTTCCAAACAGCATAGCTAGCGGCTTCTAGATCTAATTCCTCAAGAGAATCAGAATCCTGACAATTATCATCACCATCATCAAGCCCTGAGGTGAGAAAACTTTACACCAGCAATGGAATTTGAATGATTTTGTTTACATCTCAAAAGTTTGCAGGAGTAATATCCCTCAGCTGGCAGTTAGCTGCTATGTTAATGCCATAACTTCATTAAATCACCATATAATATCTATTTGTACTATACCATACCATTGTAATAAATAGAAACAGAAATAGGAAATTTGTGGTAATTTGCAACCATAATTTTCTGTGGAAACAGTGCTTTACACATCTATGTCATGCAAAGGATAAATAAAAATGTCATGCAATGGAGGAGGCAATCCCATCTTCTAACAGATTATCACATGAAGGCACATGATTTTACTAGATAGGAATGATGAAGATCAGACATACTAGGAATAAAAAACACTTCAATTTATTGGCTTTATTTTACCAGGTGACATTATACACTGACCTATATTAAAATAATGATTTTTTTACCTTCTGAAGTACTCTGCTTTTTTGGCAGCTGAGATTTCAGTGACTTTTCCGCTGTGAACCTAAGGAAATGCATATGTATGGCCAATTAATCAAAAGCTGGGTGTCAGTGCTGTTGCTCCCTTTAAAATATGAATATAATTTGTTTAACTTAAGCTGTATTATAAACTCTTAAGACCCCGTTTCATGCAGAGCTCCCAAAGTTGACATTAATGGAATCCAGCATGGGAATGAGATGGTATTAACAGTTTATTAAATTTGTAAATTTTGATTTTAACTTTCAACCTTCACCCATTTTTCTTTTTCTTTTGTGAAGCCACTAACCTCCTATCTAGAACACCATAAAACATTCTTATTCCTCATAAGTTATTCTAGCATCATATTCTAAGTTTAATAAAAGGTAACAAACAGTCATTTCCTTACTTCAAAATATCCTGACAAAACCAAAAGTATCATTATTGTAACAGGTGCACAAGTGTTAAAACTTTTCTGCAAAAACATATGCTTGCTGGCCCTGTATCCCATCCTATCTGGGTAACAGTCAATACAAAATCAACATGTCAAAGATAAAGATACTGACCTCCTTTTCAAGCCATACAAAGAACTCACACAAAGCAACAGCATCTTTCACCTGAAATATTTATTCAGTATAATGTCTTCATAATATATCTCTCTTAAAAAAGGTAATAAAATGGTGCAATGCCATGACCTTTAAGGTCAGTTATGAGTACACATATTTGAATCTATAAAAAACCATTGTTAACTAAAGATGTCTATTCTCAGGATGGATTGAAGATATGTCATCAAAAATATTTGTAAATGAGGGCACAGTAAGATCCTTTTGCATAACTTCTCTTCACTATCATACTAGATAATAATTCAAGAATTTCCTTTCCTCCCCATCCTTCATAATCTCAACCCAACACTGTTGATTTGAATATGCTTGGCTCATGCACAGTGTACCTGTACTGTCAGTTTGGCTGTCTCACAATCACTTTCATTTGCAGAACTGGCAGTTTGGTATTCATGAGTACTGACTGTACAAAATGATGGGATCTGTCCCCCACACAAAACTAGAAAGACAGGCAATACCTTTGAGGGAAGATTCACATACATTCAATAATGTATTGGAGTGAGAATTCCGTTTGTGATATTTCTAATAATGAGATCTGGTAGCTTTGCTTTGCAAAACATCCTGATACAACAGAGCCAATCAAGTCGTGTTACCACACTCAGAAACCAAATCTGTAGGTCATATTCTCCTACCTGAGCTCTTTCCATGCCTTTCATCTCTGCTTCTGTTTTCACACTTTTCAATGGA
This sequence comes from Ellobium chinense, assembly GCA_033807755.1. Taxonomy (NCBI): domain Eukaryota; kingdom Metazoa; phylum Mollusca; class Gastropoda; order Ellobiida; family Ellobiidae; genus Ellobium; species Ellobium chinense. The sequence continues at coordinate 4,104,095 of JAWQUT010000012.1, read as the reverse complement.
GCTACTGGAGATGCCAAAACAAGTGTTTTCTCCTGCAAATGTTTAATATGCATGCAGTACTTCCATCAACAATAGCGGGAATTGAAAACAGAAATAATAAGGACTAAATGTCAAGTCCTGAGTTTGAGATTGTGTACAGCACAATCATATTTTATCATCTCTGCATTGAAATCAGCATTTCCCAATAACAAAACATGAAAGCACACTCTAACATAGTTATTATAGATTCATGCAATGCCCCAAACTGTTCATATTAAGCACTAATTTAAGCCAACTATTACTTTGGTCTTGGAATGTGTTTAGAGTAACACTAGTGTCATATTAAGTTTTCTGTATTAAGTGTGTTCTCGTGCAGATCACTATTCTATGATGCTTTTGCTCGTACATGTTACTTAACAGTTCACAGTAAGTGCAGTAAATGACATGGACAATATGTAAATATTCATAACCCCGAAATGCTGCCATCTTTTATTTGAATCTGCAGGCAATTTTGAGCAACGTTCTTACCTTTGAAACCTGACTGTAAATGGCATAACTGGAGCTACCACTAAGCTGAGAATAGATTAAAAGAAATAACCAGTCATGTATGCAATGAAAAGTTAATTCAAATACTTTGCCACTCCCAACATTTGTGTATTAACAGCAAAAACAAAGATAAAAGTCTCCCCATGTCATGTGAGCAGCATATTTTCTGGCATAATACCTGAAAGAAAATCTATCATTCACAAACTTCAAAGTGCCTTACAGTCTTTTACATGAACATCAAAAGGTCCTGGTTTGGGCTGCAAATTTTTCAACTTTCTAACACTGCTGATATCACTTCTGAACTCATCTTGCACAGCTCACAACACCTTTTCCATAAGACATACTCACACAAGTGACATGCACATATTTACCATGTAAAACTGATCACTTACCCATATCTTGGAGATTGATTCTTTGTCTCCCAAGGATGATAAAAATTTGTAAACAGACTCATAAGGATGGAATTCAACTCCAGCTAGATGTTTGCGCACTTGATCTGTCAGCTTGTGTGAATCAATGAATAAACTAGAGAATAAGAAGATATAAAGGTCATGAACCTCAGTGACCTGAGATCTGCCTTAAAATTTTCCAGTTTGAAATTAAAGCCAGCTAGGAGTTCTGATTATCATACTATCAGTTCTGCGTTACTGAAATACCATGATTTGATTTTATATCTAGCATCCCCCCCTCCTCGCTCTCTCTCTCTCTCTTTCTCCCTCTCTTTTTTTTAAAAGCCTGCTATAAATGTTAGCAAACAAATAGGGTATAGAAACATGAAAGGCACATAAAATCATTTATGAAGACATTATTACACCTTTAGAATTTCTCACAACAAAAAGTAGATTTTGCTAAAACCAAGTGATCCCCAACCCTATATACCCTTATGTGGCACATGACAGTAAGTGAAACAATTAGACTAGGTTGGCAAAAAGATATCAACAAATCTACAGGATCACTTACTGCACAGAATCTGTTGTAATAATAGCAAAGGAGAAGAACACAGGATTGTAAATGATGTCTGAACCTCTTAAGTTGAAAAGCCCTGTGCAATCAGAAGCAAGAATTAACACAGTAGTACAATCACTTCTCACACAGATATCATAATCCAATATGAAATATGAAGTTTCTTGACCTTTATATAGAAGAATCAATGATCATCTAACTTTAAAAAAATACTACAATGCTGCAGCAATTTCGTAACAATTTAAAAATACAGTGAGCTTTGATGACATATGATATACCACTTAAAAGATATGGGCTCAACTTTTTTCAACTAACATTTATGGTCTTAAGATCTCTTTGCATTTATAAAATCACAAAATTATTTAAAAATGTGTATCAAATGGTAAGACCTACAAGCCACTTCATCTAGAGCAGTTATAACAACAGCAGATGCCATTTCTTCCTCCATCTTTTGTCTGACCGATGCAACTCTCTTCTGCCATGATGATCCTGCCAAAGACAAAGTGAATCAAGTCTTCAGCTTAGAAGTTTGAATACATTAAAGCATAACTACAGAACAGCTCCCTAACATCATATCCTTGATGATATCTAGAGATCACAAAGCTCTGCTTGAAAATGAATTAGTTTCCCAGAATCAGAGACAGAAATTGACAAACTGAAGATTCATCTGTTTTGGATGCTGTGAAAGAATACTGACAAACCTGACAAACATGTGGCACATGAGGTTTTTTAATGCTACATCTCTAATTCAGGGATGCCATACAGTCACAATGACATAAGTAACAAACACACTGTTTACCAGTTTCTTCCTCTTTCAGAATGATGAGTTCACTACAGGGAGGATCAGGACGGTCTGTCCAAACAATGTCCACCAGGTTCTCTTGTACACTGACAAGTTCATGGCCATGGCATTTTAGCTCTTTCATTAATGGTTTCCACTTATCTGGCATGAACAGAAATTTGTTTGGAGAATATGAAATAAAAGAGCATCTGAAAGAAGAGCACAAAAAATGGTGTGCCAAAGATGCATAAAGAATGAGCAAATTATGATATGATAATTTTAACCTTGCAATTCTATGTCATGTCACTCAACTCCTTTGCATATCATTGTATTTTTGGTCAGTATCTGACACTGTTTCACAAAGGTAAAGATGACAAGATGACCAAAAACATCATATTCTAGTATACAAAATCAGAAATTGTGTGAACTGTGAAGTTAAAAAATTGAACATAATATCTGGGAACTGAAGGAAGCGGGAGAGGCCAAGCAAAATGCAGAGCGCAAATCACCAATTCTCACTCCTCACATCTAGACAAAGCTAGCTATACTCACCTACAGAGAAGAGTGTAGGATCACAACCTACACGTCCACCTACTGGTAACACCTGCAATTAATATTAAGTGTCACATTAATACCTATAACTCTTCATTACAAAAATCTACAGATAGAATACAGGTAGACAAACATCCTGAGAGATTTGAGACATTGGTATTAAGTTCAATAGAAGCGATGACTCAGTATTGGAAATTTTCTGTTTCCTTACACCAGTGATAATCTTATTCACAGCCATGCTGTCTCCAGTCCATTTTTAATACACTAATCATGTCTACATATTGGCATTTATCCAATTTTGTTGTAACTGAATAATGTGTAACAACTAACTTATGTCAATGAAAACCAGTTTGATCAAAGACAGACACAGTTGGACTTGATTCATAACAAAATTACTCAAAAGTCTTTATGGTTGGACTCGGTAAATAATCATTTCGTTGTAAAACTACAGAAGTACTTAGCTGCAAGCATTGCTTTGTGAAATTTTGCTTACTACACACATCTGCATTTGGGACAATAATTCATCATGGAATAGCAGCAGAGAAGCACGTATGATAAGATGAATATGACCACTGGTTATCAGGTCACGCCCAGGCGGCAGAAACAAATTCTCTAGGGTAGCATAAATGCAATGACCAAAGCCCTGTTTACCACCCCATTTAACTATTACTTCTCTAATCATCACCATGGGTCAGCAGAGGGTTTTAACAACAGAGTGTGGTGGCAGCCTTGTTATTTTCATGCAGACTAACCTGTTGTAGCGCTTTTTCATTGTTAGTTAACTTTTGTTGTTTAACTTTGTGTTTGCTTGATTACTTGCTTTTTCTTATAATATCTACCAATCTCTGATACCACATTATAAATTTTGTTCCTCTAAATGCACCTTAACACACAAAATTCTAAATGACTTCTAGCAATTCACAGAAATTGATAATGAGTTTTAACTCAATGTGAGGTATGTCTTTAATAACTCAACTCAATTTTTAGCACTTTTTAACATGTTTCAACCTCAGGTGTACTGCAAAGAACTCAATCCAGCTTAACTCCCAAAACACATGACTCATGCCTGCTCTAACTGGAACAATATGAGAACAACCCATGAGATGAAATTACAATCAGTATGCTTACACTGTTCAACCACTTTGATTCTGATGGTGTATCTGGTAAACCTGATTTCAAAAAAAAACACAGAAACAGAGATGAACTGTCAGATCAAATTCATATTCTTTCACTTTTGGCAACGGCAAAATATGTAAATTTGAACAAAATCGTTGTATACAGAACATTCTGGTTGCCTGCTCATTTCACAAAAAGGCACTGTAGCAAGAGACACTATGAACTTATTACAAGAAAGTGTAATGAATTTGGAACTAACATATTTCACTAGATTGAAATTCCATATGGCAAGCATAATACTTTTCCTCTCACTTTCCCCTCTTCTTGTTACTTAAACCATACATCTTAAGCTCAGAAATGTTTATCTTTCATGGAAGTTGGTTGAAGAAATGTCCAAGTACATTGTGTAAGTAATATACAAGTATATATTTCAGCAGAAATCCTTGAATTTAAATAAAATTTAAACATTTTAAGTCAATGTTTACATTAAGTCCTTCTATTTTCCTTAATGCTGAACATGCATACCAGACTTCATCAACTTCCAGTCAGCACTGAGTTGTTGTTCTGCCTGAATATAGTATCGTCCATCTGTCCATAATGCTGCTTGATTTGTTGTTACAATGGCTGTTCCTAATTGAGGAAGTAAACAAGTAAAGCAAAATGAAATGAAAATATAACTTTTATTCACCCCATAGCAAAACAGATTTACAGTATTATACAATGTTAGACATCTCGTTCATACCAGAGCAATACACATAATGAAGACAACTGCTTAACCCATGCTCGTGTAGTTAGGCTATGATAACAATTCATATTAAAATGAGAGGCTCATGGCTCTTTGGCAAAGTTAACATAAAAATTCTTAAAACAGATATAGGAGGGGCTAATACACAGTATGATCAATAGTATAATTCCAAGGCAACTAAATAACCCTCAAAAATATGGTAATACGCACCACTAGAGCCTGTAAATCCAGATATGAAAGCTCTCCTGTTGTCACAGTCTGCAACATATTCACTCTGAGAATATAATATTCAGATAATACCTGAAAAATGATCCTCTGAAAAAGAATTTCAGGTGGAGGGGCAAGGGGTTGGCTTGGAAGGAAAGGGATAATTGTTTCCTCCAACAAGGGACCTGTTTCAAATTGCAAGTGCTTTAACAAGCATATAAAATGTTTTTTAACAATACAAAAATATAGAAGATATATTATATGTATTTATAATGCTAATAAAACGTTGAAACTGAAGATGAGGCTCACCTGATGAGCATCTCCAGTTGGTATGATGTATGCATGCAGAGGCTGGCTAACATGCACAGGATTGTGCATAAGTGCACGCAGCTTGCTTAGGGTACCACTTTTACTCATCATCAAGAAATCTGCGAATTCAGCTGCATAAGAACAAAAAAAGCATCACCGATTTTGCAATAACTTCCCTCTGGTTACAAAAGCCTACCTCTATATATGGAATTGCTGTGTGCCAAAGTGAGCTGTCTAAAAGCCACACTGTCCCTTTTTCATGACATTTAATAAAGCTAAAGACAAAATATTTGCAAATTAATATGGATGCAGTAAGATTAAATAAAAACCTTTCACTATACTGTATCAGCATAACAAGGTGAAGCAAATCATTAGCTGAAATATGAGCACTGCATTATTCTTTCAGTATGTGAAACACCTGTAGATGTAATGCCGTCAACACTCTCCGTGCACTGGTCTCTCCAGTCTATTAAATTTCAAGCAAAACTGTAACACCTACCCTCAACTCTGAGCCTATGAAATTTTGTTATTTGTTTAAAGCTGGCATTATAATCACAGGTTTCTGGTGGCAGACAAAAGATGCCAATTTTGGGGAGCAGGAATGGTCACAACTTTATTCAGTCTTTCACTCTCTCTGTTGTCCTTAGATCTGATCCAGAATCTCTCTCTTAATATGATTAATAAATGTGTGAGCCTGATCGGTTGTTCTGTTGATTGTCCGTATTGTCTTAGTTGTTTGTTATAGTTTAATTGTTTTGTACATAAGTACATATTCCCAATCTGGGATATGTTACAACGTAATTAGAAAAATTACCAGTTATTCTATTTCTGTTTTCTTTCCTACTTAGATATACTTCTTGTCTGATGTCAACAAAATAAGACCAAGGCTATTAGAAGTGCTGGGTGAGTGAAAAATAAATCTTCTCCTACACAATATTAAAATCAAATTCTGTTTTCTATTTTATCTTTAAGTCTATAACAGAACAAACTGAAAGCAAAACCACAATGTTTTCAAGATGGATTCAGCCAGTAAGAAGCAATGAAAACTATACAACCTGCTCTTTGACCATTATGGTCATACTGGAAAATAAAATGCCCACCAAATCAGCTGCAAGGCACATTAGCATTGATTGTGTAATGAGTCCAGTCAACTGATGAGGAGGCATTATTANGGCAAGGGAATGTATATTTGAGATCTTCAAACCCTGCTTGTTTTTAAAAGCTTCTGAATGGGCGATTTCATGTTCCACCAGGTGACGAGCACTGTCCTACTTTTGTAACTTGAGCCACCTCTTTGGTGGGTCTATAAAACATCGTTTTTTGGCGTATTATCTCAAAGAATTTCAAAAAATTGGTCTTGAATCGACGAAAGAAGGTTCATACTAGTAAAAAAGCAAGGGAACAGCCAGTTGCTTAAATGGGACAGAAATAAGAATATCAGAATATGTGAAAACGTGACGAGCACTGTCCTACCCACTCTAGTCTATACCAATTTCCATGAAAACATTGAATGATTGAAAATGAAAACTTATTTGGAACCACACTTCTTAAGTAGTGCCCAAGTCCCTAACCCTTATGTCTGTCGAGATAGGTGCATCAGGTGTGAGTCTCATTCAGAATCCCTTCCACGATTCACAGGATTGTCGTGATGAATTTCCCGTTTCCAGATCTTGCCCACCTTATGGACCAATCAAACATTCTCTAAGTCTAAAATCTAGACAGGGAGTTTTGCACTGCAATGGTCCAGATTTAGATATAGATCTAGATCTAGTCTACCCCTCTTGATGTTTTACCGTGGATGTCTGAATCCTGTATATTAATAACTAGACTATAACCACTCGTTCAGTCTACAACAGTCAGTTCCACCCAGGGAATTTCCTAGAAAACTAGTCCAAAGTAGCTAGGCACCAATAGCTTGCCACAACGCTGCAGACGCTGAACTGGCAAGGGAAATAACTACAATGGTGCAATAATAGCTTCCGGTTTGTAATTCAAGAAAGATAACTGCGATAATCGTTTGCATTATTTTGAGCAGCGTGTTGTTCCCCATTTTAAGTGTGTTTTGAGGAATCTGCAGTGAACAGTGGACGATCATATCAACAATCTTACAATGGCAGAAGTACGATGTGAACTTGCGGTGATTTGGCGGGGAGGGGTGGGTGAGGGGGAGGTGGCAAAACCCTGCGACTTTCTTAAGATGCGTTTAGTTTAGGGGATTGGGTCAGAAGCAGGGTTAAGGTTTGGGAAGGGGGAAAATAAAAAAAGCTTTTAAATAATATTCAGGGTCTCTCCCAAGAAGGCGTTCTCTCCCCTAACTGTAATTTAAACACACAGGAGGAGAATATTCCTGAATTTGTGGCATTTCTGCCGTCCTTAGACTATTTCCTGCTAACTGAACTTGGAACTCAGCTGCCTACAAAGACTGTGCCAATAATAAGTGTTTTAGGAGACATGACACTGGTTTTCAGCAGTCATCTAATTTTCATCTATCCAGCATCATCTCACATTTTTGTCTTAAAACAGAGTGGTGTCACGGGAATCACAGCAGTTTGATTCATACGCCAGTTTGTGATGTGTCTCTAGATCTAGATCTTGCGGTTTTGTTTTTTTTTCTGAACTTTGAGGAAGCCATGGTTGAAGAAAAAAAATGTAGTCATGTGTGTGACCTTAGAGTGCCAAGAGCATATGCCTCCATTATCATTATACATATTTACTCGTTATCCACGGTTATCCCCACCCTGTAAATATAGAGCGAGTATTTCATATGTGGCGAGAACTCCAGCCAGGTGGAAACTCGAGCACGGAGGATATACTGTATGTGTCTCCTCCTCCCCATTCCTCTAAAAACCTTTCTATTTACTTGCATGTACTCGCACTCGGTACCTCTCCACTACATCCATAAATTAACAGGTAAGGCCCCCACTGACAGTGACAGTGATATTTTGAGAGGAGATTTTGTGTCGTCACAATGGTGCTTAGGATTATATGAAAACTAAACTACATACATTAATCAAACATGAATAATCTCTCTAAAAGAGTGGGTTATCACAAAATTTTGTACACCTTTAAATTTCATGTTCATTAAGTTAGAACTAATACTTTTTTTTTCCTTAGAAACAAAAGAAACTGCATTTTGGTTTTGCTATTTGCTGACCGTTTTCTTAGGATACATTCCTGTTTTTGAAGGAAAAACATGCACAATAATGCACATGTACAAAGATAACAGCTTGCCAAACGTTTTCATTCCAAAGTTTGTGTTGTACGTCTATAATTGCAAAAAGGAAAAGGAAAAGCATGACAATGAATAAGAATCATCTTGTAATACATAAGACTGTGATGACTGTGCTGTTAAAGAACAAAGAAAATGAATGCTTTTCAAACCTCAGAGCCTATCTGAAGAGTTAAGTACAAGTAGTTAACTAAACAAATGTCGGTGTATCCATTTTCCTTTTTTTGGGGTAATCAAGAAAAACATGCGTGCTGTAGGGATCTCAAAGAGTAGGGAAAAAGACACAAAGATTGAGGACAGTTTTAATTATCAGAATGTCTGGATGAAGGACACTGTAGCATATTATCAGCATGTAAACATTCACAAAAAAGGTCATTCTAACTGTTGCGCAGTGTATTACATGTATTATGCACTGAAATTATTGCAAATTACCATTCTCATAGCCCCCTCTCATCTTCCCCAGTTACAGAATCAGCCTGACTTTGAGCTGCACTTTCAGCCTGACCAAGACTCTACATCCCCATTCATTCACGAGTCTCACATTGATCGCCCCGTAGTAGCCAAGAGACCTCGATTGGATGAGAAAGGTAAAGTTGAACCAAGCAATGGCATGATGACACAAGATTCTCATGATGCCGATAGGCATTATTTCAATGCAGACAATAATGACAAGGAGTCCGCTCAGTCGCACCAAGCATCCACTTCTGGTGGGCTGGCATCTGCCAACAGTCAGCCTGAAGTAATAAATCATGAACTACAAAGATATGCAAGTTACTCTGAACTGCTACGTGATCTTGGTCAAGAATCCAAGATGGTCATCCTCCAATACTCACAAATACTCGGAGACAGTGAGGTGTATGAACAAGATGCAACTCAAGCTATTACAGATCTAACAGCTCATGCACGACTGCTTCAGCGAAATCTTAATGATCAGAAACAAATGCTTTGCAGCCACTTAGAGAGCATTTGTGATTCACTGAAACATGAAAGTTAAACTGTTCATGGCTGAATGGACACTAGTAATACATGTATACTGTACACATGGATATTGCATTATACACTAGGCTTATGATGAAATTCACAGGACGAACGTTTCTTCATAATGCGCACTCATAGATTGTAAGGAGAATTATTACTTTGGGACTTGAGAAAGTGTTTTAAATTAGTATACTAGCTTTTGTAAAGCAAAGGTCGGTGTATTGTACGAAAGTAATGCATTGTTAACTTTCATAATATTCATTAAGTGAATTAATCTGAATGAGTTTCTCAATAGACATGTATTTTCAAACAATACTATTTCTCACAAAGGGTTTACATTATAAGCATCTCCCAGTGTTCCTTCAGCTTGTACAGTATGTATTTCATCTTGTTTGAGGAGGAGTTATTCCACCATACAGTACATTAGCAAGCTGGCTGAAACTCGGGCACAGAGGATTTATGAATATGAGTGTCTTTCCTTACTCTTCTCAACAGCCTCTTGATTTCCTCACATGCCTTTTATGTTCACTGCCTCTTGCGCTTAATTTCTCACCGACATTTGAAATCTTCATTTTGGAAAATGTTCTTCATAGTTAAACACTTCATGTCATTTCGTTCAATTTGCTGTACAGAAATTATTTCCATCAGATAATTCTTGTGGCATTGCTTTCTAAGTTTTCAAAATGAGCCAGGATCCAATTTTCATGACTGCATAGTGTATGACATTGGTAAGTTAAGGACATCATCTGGGAGCATTTTGGTCCAACTGATAAGAATGTGTTGTCTATTACAGAGTATAAATTTATCAAGGGTACATAGTTATGTTTATGAGTATGTACAGTAATGTACATACTGTATATCTCTGTAGCATTTATAAGTCATGGACTGCACCATGAAATTTGTATTTCTTCACCTAGTTGGTATGATACCACTGCTTACACCATGACCCTCTGTGTGTCTTTACAATTACATTCTCAGCGCATTAATTGTAAAAATGATGACACTGAATTATATTCCAATTCGTACAGAGAAATTTGTTCTAAGATCTGATATCCATTATTATTAAAGGCTGTTTGTTTATCAGTGCTGATACAGGAAACAGCAGAGGTGTGTTGGTTCTTTAGGAAGAAAAGAACAGACAAACATTTAAGAGCTCAACTTTTCTTGGATTTGTGTGATGCTGCCAGCAATGTAACAATCCAACATACACTTCAGAGGAAGATATAACCATATCATATGATAAAACAAAGGAGAAAATTTTCAATTTGGTGCGTTTCTGTTTCAGCATTTCCTCTTCCATTCTGACATCTCTAAGAGGGTAAGAGGTCTGATACTGTACCATGAAGTTGTTTTGAAATGTGTAGTTAACTACCACAACAAAACTACATCGTGGGATCAGTGAAATGGAATAACACTGCAAATTTATCAATTCTCAGATCCAATAAGAAAAAATGAAATGCACTGTTTTTATCCATCAGACTGATCATATTAGTTACTTCAGGACCAAAGTATTTTGAAATAATGCAATGGGCTTCCTCAGGCGTGATTAAGTGCATTTTCCTTGATTAAAACTGTACAATACAAATGTCAGATAATGTGAATTATAAATTTTCAGATCTAGTAGGAAAAAATGTAGAAAAAAAAGGGAAAAACAGGGCTGATGCACAATAATCAACAAGTGTGTGAGATAAGCCTTACTTCAGAACTAGCTCAGTTTTTGTGTTACTTGTGGTGTAACATTTTATGTCATGACTAGCTAGTTGCATAATGTACATACAACCCTAGTCTTCTACAATAATTCATTGGAAGTTCATCTTGCCTTAGATAATGGATCATCAATGACCCACATCATTTTCATTTAGATTCACATTTATGCTAGGAAAATTTATTATCTGAAATAATTAGCTTAAATTACTAAGCTTGAAACCATGTAACAAAATGGCTGATCTGTCTCATGACCTCAAATATCTCATATTCTTAAATTTTCAGGCCAGTCCCCTATAATTAGTTTAATTCAAGATTGTGAGTTTCTACTGTATCAGCTTTATCTCCTATCACAATGGTCCAACAACTAATTCCATGAAGCTGTCATAGTGTCATGCCTCAACACTCCTTCCTTCTGCTGCTGTTATGCTAGACTATATTTGTGCAAATGGTTTCTTCATTTCCCAACTCCTCATGTGCAGATACACTAATATGCCTACTTCAGACCATTTGCCAAAGGAATGTCTGTGAAAGTAGTAAAGACTGGAGAGGATGAACTGTTGAGTATGCAAGTTCTAATACTCAGTTTATCTAAGATACTCCCTCAACAGATATAAAGTTATACATGTATTAACAAAGTTTGCCTTAGAAAAACAAGTCCTAAGCCCACAGAAAAGGACTTGCTGTGATTGAACTAAGCCTAAATTGCAAACCCATTTTCAGTTCATGTGGACATGAAGAATAATATATATTTTGAGGAGCTGGGGTTATCATTAGTTTTTGTTTAGGGATCAACCACACATCAAGATTTATCCATCAACACAGTTCTGTCTCATATTTTAATTCAATAGAATATAAACAATACAACAAAGTTAATTTTATACACAATACTTCAAAAGCCATGACACACTAATTCCCCTCCCCCCCATTTTCCTGCAACACTTCAAATTTCTGATCTAAGACAAATACACTGATTGAACTCTGGAAGAATGCTATCTTGACAGCAGAGCTGAGTAACAAAGTTTTGATACTCCCAGTCATGAATATGACTGAAACTCCCAGTCATGAATATGGCTTGATCTATCATGATGGTAAAATGACTTTAAAAAAAATGATTTGAGGTGTTACATTAAATTGAATGTCATTTGATCAAATACTTAGCTCCTCACAAGAACAGTCTATTTTTTTTCCACACATGCAATTTCAACAGATTTTAAAAACCTGTAATGACTTCATGGCAAGCTTAATGTTGCAAGAGTCTTTATTCGTAAAATCACCCAACAAACACAAATATGTGGATTGAAAATATAAATTGTATTAACCACAGTATTCACACATGCTTGCCTATATATGCATGTTAGTTTTCTTCTTGCTGATTGATTACTATCAGATTAAATCAGAAAGCTGATAAGTATGATGCTAAAGATGGCTAGGACATGCTAAAATAAGCAATACCATCTAACAAACTGTACCCATGAACACACTTATAACGAAATTCATGGGAAACCATTTTGTATTCAGCACATTTTACATTATCCATCAGACTGACCTAACCCAATATTTCCTTTCAGACCAAAGTGTTTTGGAAAAAATGCAGTCTGCTTCTAATGGGTTTTTGCAAAATGCATGTCCAAGTGTATTTTTCATGACTGATTGTATGATACAAATGTCAGATAATGAGAAAGATGCACTCACTTTAATTCAAGGCACTTTTCTAAATGACTCAACTAATTCCACTTTCAAGACTTCTCAAAATGGCTCAACTTGTAACACTATTCAAACTGACTTGACTCTTAGGTATTTTATAGTTTGATTCAATCTAAAAAAAAACCCAGGAATGACTTGTCTCAGCTCTGCCTGACAAGTCATTCTCCATGAGATGATGAGGGAATTCACACTGCAGTTGTGGAAGACAAATTAAATCTTGTGCCATCACAAATGAACATCTGAGACACTGGAAATATAAGACCCATACTCTTCACTATCATTCTTTCTCCCATGCTCTCAACTGCACACAGGCATGTCATTCCCTCTGTATCAGACATTCCAAACTTTTCACAATTGAGCACACATAGCTCAAGCTCACAATGGTTGAAATCACAGAAAAATTAATATTTCTCATTGGTTCTGATTTCAACTTCTATCTTTCCACATCAGTTTCATATATCATAATACGAACATGTAAAATTCAAATTCTATTGGATCCATGGGGTTTTCCCAGATGTAGTCTCTTCTTAACATGTCTCATCACCTGCCTCAGTTTCCTATGTCTTGAAAGCAAGCATATTGTGACAATTGCCCTACCCTTACAGATCAAGGGAGGCTGTAGGTCCATAGTCTATGGCACTGAATAATGTTTTACTTAAGGTGTCTGAATGCAGCCAATGGAAGTAACTGGGGCTCCCCTACTCTGTCATTACAAAAAATTTCAGACTAGCCCAGACAGAAAAGGGAAAAATCTGTGTCGGGCACATAAAGGTAAACTGTAAATTCCTGGAGGAGATGATGAGAAAATATTAAAATCTGAGATCTACCAACAACACGCAATAGTTTGACATCCCAAAATCTATGCATTTCATTTTCATTCCCAAGCATTCCTGGTCATATTACATTCCCTAAATTTCAAAACATGACGATGTATTTCCGCGACATTCAGGTGTGCTGGAGTCTGCAAGATTTTAAGTTATCTGTGCTCAACTGTAGGCCTACTCCATTAGAAGCAAACTATCATTGGCAACATATTTATATTTTCACTCCTGTGATTGTACAGACATTGTAAACAACTAGCTGCATTGCACTTCCACAGCATACAGCAGCTTTTAGATCTCTTAATAATACCACATGAAATACGGTATTGTATTCATATGTTACAACTAGTGAAGTCAGCATAATGCCCTTGTTCTTGTAACATATGGCAAAAAGTATCACTGCTGTCATTCTCTAAAACAGTCCTCAAGTCAGTCTGCAGCTATCAAGTCTGCAGCTGACTCAATTCCAACAGGCACTATGTTTCACTTATTCATATAAATTATGTACTAGTCATACATGCATCACTATAACCATTGTTCAGAGGAACTGGCTGAGATGTCCATTAGTTTCCAAGCAGCTCTTGGGTTCAGTTCTTCCTGATCTCTGCAGAGTGCCCATACATACATGATCCGCATAATTTTGTCCTGATAAAGTAAAGACAAAAGTAAAGCACTGACCATAATATACTGCACCGGAACAAATTTGTCTCATGACTGTACAGTAAGATGCAAAATGATTAAAGAAATGCTTGGTTTACACAAAAGGAATTATTTAACTTTGCTTCTGCTTATTTTGTTAGCATATAAAACACAGTCGACTCCGATTAATTGCCCATCCTTGGGATCACGGAAAAAGTGGGCGATTAAGTGGAGAAGCGATGAAGCGGAGAAGGTAATTTCGGCCATATTTTTGGTAATGGGGTTAAATTTCTTTGATGTCATGTTTGATGTCGTGTATTGACGCCTTCTCGTCGCCAGACTTAATCAGACTGCCTCGAGTTTGACGGTATTGTACCGCACAAAATCTTTGATCTCTGTGGTCTCTCTCATTGGCCACCTCGCAGTAGCCAAGCAGACAATAAGGAGTAAAATGGCACGGTTTGGATCGACCGATCATCCACATGACACGTTCTCTGATCTAGCCAAAATCCACCAGACATTCTCAATATGATGTTTACATTCTCCGCCTCTCTGTGACGGAAGGTGTGTGGGGAGGAGTCTATTTAAGGCTTTCGGCGCATTAGCATTATCAGACGGGAAATGGCGATGATGCGCAGCATGGGACGAAGGGGGACAGGTGAAGAGGAAAGGCTTATCACACCTATTTCGGCGTGGGAGCTGTCACTCCCTATGTGTGTGCCATCCGTCGCGCAGTTAAACCGTCTGTGTACATTTGTTTGTCAACTGTAATCCTTCAACCGCTGATCTATGAATTCACGGGTGCTGAAGAGTGGTTGATTATCCGGAGTGAGAGGCGATTATCCAGTGAGTTTTATATAGAAAAAATTCGGTTCCCTGGGAAACGAGGCGATTAAGCGGAAAAGGCGATTAAGCAGAGTCGACTGAATACAACTTTTGGAGTCTGGAGCAGAATCACTCTTTACAAAATAAGACTTAAATGCCAGACACATTACTTTCAGATCATGTATCATGACAAATAAGATGCCCATCCTTACATTTAACATTTTAAATAAAAAATGTGAGAGATAACTGATTTCTGAATAACGTCCCGTATATCCTTCATCATCTCTAGAAAACAAGGATGTGTAAAATTATCATGTCACATTTTTTACTATATAAGTATATGTCAACCAGAGTCTCATCTCTACACATATATGATGAATGTAGTTATTTAGTATGAATGGGGTAAGTGCGTTCGATGAAATAACGAAAGAAAAAAGAACATTTCTCATATATAATTAATACTCACAGGATCTCCCTCAATCACACTCCCTTTGGCATCCCGGACGACCATAATTTGCTGAGCATTGAAATTAATCACCAATACTGGGCCTTGCTCCATTATTTTACCTGCAATTACCTACACAGAAATATATGCAAAACGCTGATGACATTTTATAAGCTACACTACAGTGAAAATCATACAGAGATCAAGACTTAGAAAATGGTAGGTGGTATAATATGGTTTACATGCAAATGTAATTCTTAATCATCTGCTAACGGGTCTGAACTTTACAAACAAAGATCCTACAAACAGAAAGGATATCTACAGCTTAAAGCAAACTCTATATACATTCTAAGATGACTATCTCAGAATAATTTCCTAAAACAAAATGTCACAAATTCCTCTGCTACTGCTTGTGATTCCCAGGATAATATATTTTCAAACAGTAACAAGATTTCAGTGCTTTTAGAGGCCATATGTCTTTAAGAAAGCATAAAAAATTAAACTGACAGTATCAAATAAACTTTTCTCAAATTTCAAAGCGCAACTTACATCTGCATGGCTGACATCTAGTACTTTTGAGTCAAACTTGTAACCAGCCTTCCGTGCTTGTTCAATAGGATGTGCTAGGGTGTTGTATGGCTGAAATTCAAATATAAATTCAAATTCAAATGGGTATGGGTCTCCCCAGTACATCAACATAAGCAAACTAGTTAAAGCAAAAAAGGACACTAACAGTTTCTATGAGCTGTTTTATCATTTAATCAGTCTATTCTGCTGAGATATTTAATGTACACGATCACAATCCAAACTAATAACTAATGTTCATGAATTAAATAATAGCTATACAAATCGTTCAGAGCAACCATGTCATGTTCACGAATACAGTGATACATTGGCGACTTCATAAACAAGAAAAGACGGTGCAACAAACACTTACCGCTTCATAACACCAGTCCTTTAGTACATCTAAGTCCCCTCTGACCAGGGCCTTAAGGAAAACACAAAAACACAGCAATATAAGCTGGACAGCAAATATGCAATTGGGATATTCATTCACGGTTATGTTCTACTGCACTCACTTCACTCGTTAAAGAATTTTATATTTTTCTCCGTTGGCATTATACTACAAAGTCCTTATCAAAAATGATACATCACTGAATGACAGCATTTTTCATTATCAGCTGATCAATCAAAATACTTGACCATGCTTTCCTATTTCTATACAGATTGTTTAACTGAAACTTCAGGGACCTGACAAATGTGTTTGTACAAACAGTAAAATGGTATAGCTAACAAACACTGACTTCAGGAACCTTTTCAATGAATCAGTAGATCATATCTTCGGGACATTTTGGTAGGACTTTGTAAATTTGATATTGTTATTTTCAGATACATCAGTCTGGGCTTAACCAACTGTTACTGAACAGCTGATTGTTTTAACTGCCAGAAAATATATTGCACTGATCAACCCTAAAAGGTTAAGTCAGACAGACTCAACCTGGCTCAGAGACATACCTCTAAGATGTTTGGTATAATTTCTGTCTCACATAGACGTAAAAACTGCTCTCTGTTAAAATTGGGCTCAGTTTTGCATATTTCAGTGAGTACTTCGGACATCTCTGTCTTTGTAAACACACCACCTGAATAGAATAGAGTTGCATAAATGTGTATGACAATATGAAGATTATATCATCTTGATGGCAGATTAATTTCACAGCTGAAGAATTGAGACAATCTTATTCATGACTCATTCTTCCCAAATATAACTTGATGCAACATCCTTAATTGCACCCTTTTTGGGACCACCATTTCATTACATTAGGGCGACTATCATTTGGAACTTCTCCAAAAAGTTCAAGCCATTCTGGCAATCTTATCTTTAAAATGATTTTCTGCACAACAAGTTTAACAAGTGGCCCTGAAAGTCCATGCTCAATAGTTATGGCATTAGTGAAAGGCCCAATAGTTATGGCTCAGTAGTAATATAGCTAATATGCACATGGATAACGCAATTGCTATGAGCATCATGGTATCAGATACCAGAAACATTCTAAAAACAGTGTGCCAACTGATAAAAAAAACAGACAATGGAACAACTTCAAAAAAGAAAACATGAGCTTCAAAACTAACTTACGTGTTACAGGAAGGTTTCTCATTACTTAATTAGCCAATAAATACACCCTCTAATTTGACAGTTTTATTCTGACTTGGGCTGTTCATGTATTACTGTATTACTTAATTAGCCAATAAATACACCCTCTAATTTGACAGTTTTATTCTGACTTGGGCTGTTCATGTATATCTGACAATCACAGTGGGGCACGGATAATGCTTACACCTTCGGACAGATCAAAAGTTTACTTATTAATAGAAATACATATTAACTATAAGCGCACCCTTAAAGAAGAAAAACTGGGACCAAAAATATTGTACTCGGCATCCATGTTTATGTACTAAGCATGTTCGTGTTAAGTGCGCTCCATTGTATATCATAATGTACTTCACTTTCATCATTAACATTTCAAATCATCTTTCTGATGAAAGCTGACACTGATTTAAATACAGGGATAGCAGCAGCTGACAGCAACATTATTGGACACCATGATTAATATATGATCTCTATTCAAAACAAATTGTTTCATCATTCTTTCCATTTGTTTCATCATTAAAGTGTGCTATCCCTGAATTAATTTTTTTTTTTTTTGGTTTTGTTGGTAATAAAGTATCGTCAGTCTGACATTCCTGTAAATCTTAAATGTTTACTGCGCCTAAGAAACCTCTGTCCGTAAATCTGTTTTTCTAGAATCCACATAAATAATCTGTATCATAACCTCAGCATCATGGTCCAGTGAAAGTTCTGAATGGCACTGTTGCCTTACCAAATACTTGGCCAATTTTGTCTGTGAAGAAACGTGTTGCCCTGATCATCACATGGTCACTCTCATCATACCTGACTTTCAAGTCAAATAGCTCTGCAGATCAAAACATTTGAATTTATATTTGAATAATCAGCAAATAAAAAAATTTCACAACAATTTGGGTAACATCAAGGTAATGAAATGTGATATATACATATGGCAATACTGAACTATTTCTGATACTGATGTTTTGTGTTGTTGAATGGTGAACGTGAGCCTTTTCTGTGTTTGCCTCAAAGTGGATGTTGGTTAATATTTGCACTGTTGTGTTATGCTGTGGATGGTTACTGTTTTATTCTATCTGAATATTATTTATACTTCAATCAAATTAAGTTTCTATATGGATAATAAAGTTGTTTGAATATTATCTACACAGAGTGAAACATTACTCTACATAACTTTCCAAACCAATATACAGTGAATTCAGACAACACAACAATTTCGGATCAAGCTTTTGAAGGTGTGTTATTAGAAATTTTGTGTGATCTAAGTACTCTTGTTAATCTTCGCCATTCTTCACTAGTAACTATTCATGATGCATGTCCTGGTGTCCACCTGATCCCAGTGATCTAAATTCCATTTGAAATATGTAAGACCTATCAGAACCAGGACATGAGACTAAAGAAATAATCTAATAAAATCTTTTTCAAAAGTATGGAGTCCATAAGACTTTGAACATATGACTCAGTGTATGGCAACAAACTCCTCTTTAAAAGTAGGCTTATGGTGTCTGTCAGACCCCAGGAAAAAAAAAACGCTGGCAATGTTATATAAGAGCAGAGCTAAGCAGGCAATTATGTTAACCCTTTCACAGGCAGAGCTCTGAACACAAGTAGCACTGAAAGTTACCCCTCCCCTGGAGAATTCTCGAAAAAAAAAGCATTGTTTTTGTAAAAAATTCATGAAAAATAGATAAACGAAGCTAGCTACCTAAGAGCATACATTTTCTGAAAGGAAAATGGCTGAACCAAGTGACTGTATTTGTTTTGATGAAATGTAGGTCATTTTTGAGTTTCAGAAATCAGAGAAATTTGAGGGGGAAAAAAAATTTACCCAAAATTTTGTGGTTTGTTGTCTTTTGTGTTCAGATGTGTGTGCAAAACAGAGTCCTTTATGTTGTGTTTTGTTCATGAATAATACTGATACACTCTCAGCAATAAAAATTACGGAAAATCATATTCTGGATGATCCATGACCGGAATTATGGAAAACGGGTTCTCCCCCCAAATTTCCCCGTTTCTGGCGTCCTCCCCAAGTGGTGCCAAACAGCGCCAACGGCATGAAAAACAAATTGGACAGTACCGCAGATAGAGAGGGGCAATAAAACTGGACACTGCGAATGCCTCTAACCGCAGTACAGGCATGTGTATGGGCATGTGTATTACACCACCGCTGATAAGACAGTGGGGGGAAGAGAATGCGCGCGGGCTCGAAAAATCGATCGATAATCAAGCATCTCGGAAACAGTGTGTACAGTAACGCATCTGGCCCAATGCACCATGACGGTATACAGGTATACGTATAGTATAAACAAGAGGCTGCCCTCGTGACCTCCCCAGGGTGCTCACTCGCTCGCATACGGTTGACCCGCCTTGGAAATCGTGAGTCGAATTCTGATTGCTCGCTCATTGGAGTTAAGCGGACTCAATTGGTATCTCCAAACGCAGAAAAACCGGATGTTTCAATAGTTTTCCCTTCTGTAACTTCTCTGGAGAAGAGTGGTTAGTCATTTATAGGGGTTCCTCCATTCGTGGTTACACCAAAAAAAAGGGAAAGCGTACATCTCCTCGCATGCCGGTATACCGGCGCTGGCCTGCGAAAGGGTTAAGCAATTGGTTGTATTATCTAAATTCCACTGTATACCGCTTTCATCCTGACATTCATCTGATACACCAATAACAGATTTATATACATACTATTTACATAAGGGTTATTGTCTTTAAAATTCTGCCAGCTCTGGTAAAATCTGGAGTCTTTGTGGAGCACCATACCCGTTGACTGACTGAGGAAAGATGAGGAATATTTGCATCATGAAATGTGAATAAAATTTGAAAGTCTGAACAGAAACATGACAAACACAATTTGACTGAGATGCATGATTTTGCAATAATTAGGTTTATGGATGTTCTGCTTAAGCTCTATGTTAATTACAGTATGGAACAAATTACAATCTGGTACGCCTCTTCATTTTTTTTTTTAATTGCTCCTGCTTGACACAAAAAAGTCTGATAGCTGCAATCATCATCACTAAAAATAAAAGAGGATACATCAGAGGTCATGATAGGTACCGGCCGGAAAGCCAGTATTATTGAAACTAGGTGCAGGAGGGACTCAGTTAAGAAAATAGCACATGGACTGGTACGGACTGAAATCTGAAGTTACTAATTTCAAATCACTAACAATAACATTAAAGAAAAAACAAAAGGGGAGGGGAGGTGAAGGACTGTCGAGATTTGTTTGACAAAGTGATCATGTTGCCTGCCTGTTGCGTCAAAGACATAGCACAAAGAGAAAGCAAGAAAATAATTACAAGTGTCAAACATCAATCAATGCAGATTCCCCCTGAAGTTTCACAGAATATGGGAGTAAGCCAAGAGAAATATATCTCAATCTTTTACAGGGACAGGGATAGCCATCTACTTCACAGCCTAAAAAATCTGCAGTATTTTTTCACAAATTGTCAGCCCCTTACACATGTCCTTCGCCCAGTTGCCTCTGAGAAAATGCAGCTTGAAAGTCGGGATTTTCACGCTGTACGGGCTGCTATTACTGGTTGTCCAATCAGCGTGGGAATGAGGCGTGACGTCAAAAAGCAGGAGGCAAGCTAGTAGTCATTGTGAAATGAGGATTATCCACATGCATTAACATTCCTTGGCTCAAAATTTTATGCCTTTTTTCATTTATCGTTGAGAAAAGTCTTTCGTTAAACTGTGTGAATAACTGTTGACTTTGATCGCAGTGCTGTAACCTTAGAATAGGGAGGATAAATATTTGAGACCGTGTGACCACTGTTTAAGCACTTTTCTGAGTTTAAAGCTTTGCGATCAAAGTTGGGCACTTGTTCACAGTCTTCAATAAAATACCTTTTGATCATATATAAAAAAAAAAGGCATAAAATTTAGCACCAAGGAAAGTTATTGAATGTGTATATTTCTCTTCGCATGACTACTATAGTATGTAAACTTTGCTTTGTGTACACCCTTTACCGAATTACTCAAAAACCTGCCATTAGATGTTTCTAAAATTTTGCATCAGCCTCTGTATGGGTCTGGACGTTATGAAAATACTGATTTCAATGATCAGCATTTGGTAATTTAGAAATTTCCTTATCATTTATTAGTAAAATATTCTCGATAATCTATCACGTCATACATTACAAATATCATGTTTACTGTAATAGAACACATCATTTCCATCTTCCATTCAAAACTTCGTGTACACTTTTTCTTTTTATATATTTTTTAATATCATTACAATAGCCTGTGCATGTAAAAACCTTCGTATGTACTCATGAGCACAGGGGAGCACCTTTATTGAACGTGTTAATGTGTGACGCTCACACTGTGTCTTATTTAGGCGTACATTAGTCATCGGCGGCTCTACTGTTTTGTCTGCACATTGGCCGGAATTACTTTCTCTAGTGAAGAGACAAAACAAAGCAAAACTTTACAAAATTGATAAAACGGTTGAAGAGAAGGTACATATATCTGCGGTTACCCCCCTACCATTCTCATATAAATCCAACTGAGTTAGTGTGGGCAAAAGTAAAGGGCACCATTGCAAGTGAAAATGTAACATTCAAAGTGAAAGAGACAAAAGCTCTGACGCTGTTGGCGTTGTCTGAAATAGACAGAGAATATTGGATGAAAGAAGGAAGATGAGTACTGGAAAAATAATGGACTTCATTTTATTCAGCCATCAATTGTCATAACCAAAGAGTCCAGTGATTCGGAAGAGGAAAGTTAACAAGACACTGTGAGTCACCACTGTATGTAAAAGTGAGGGTACTAATACAATATTGCATTATTTTCACCCTTTTGTTTGTGTGTATGTTAGCCTTGTCACGTTAGATTTGATCATTCTGATATCTCCATTTTAGTAGATCACTGATACGCCCCTGGTCGATTTTCCACTCTCTGAAGTCTAATTTTTGTACTGTAAACCTCCTTATTGATAAAAATAACCCAGAACGATCCAATTTATATAGATTACAGAAGGGAATTTAGATACCTGTTATTATTCTGTTGACAAAAAATAATATTTGTAACGTCCATAAGAAAGTATAAGTTGATGCAAATATTCAGAGAAATCTAACAGCGGGTTTCTGAGTAATTTGATGAATAGCTTGCACAAAGCAAAGTTTACGGACTATAGCTTGCCTCTCGCTTTTTGACGTCACGCTTCATTCCCACGCTGATTGGGCGACCGGTTATGGTGACCCCCATGGTGTGAAAATGCACACTTTCAACACTTTCAAGGTGCATTTTCTCGGAAGCGCTCGGGCGAGGGAAACGGTAAGGGATTGAAAATTTATGAAAAAATACTATGGATTTTTCAGGCTGTGGAGCAGATAGCAATCCCTATCCCCTTAAAATGCCATACATTAAAGAAGACAAAAGTAGTATTTAATCAATACTCACTCATCTGCTTCTACATCCTTGCTGTCCTTTGGTTTCATTGACAATTCGGATCTCTTTTGTAACTTTTCTGTAACAAAAACCATAATAATTATCCATGCAAGTACAAAAGACAACAAATCTCCTCAAGAAATCAGGGATTTCTTATTTGACAAACTGCATGTCACTAAAACAAAGATAGACATTGCCTTACTAGCAGTCTTCACATAAAGTGTGAAAGCATGAATTACCCTTTCATAAATTTAGGCTGTTTGTTATTATCCATTATAATGTCAGCTCTGCCAAAGAAATAATAAAGCTTGCTTACTTGGATACATTACTAGCTGTGCATTAAATTTAATCTGTCCTTTCTGATTTACATGAAAACACTCCAGACCTTGCCAAAAAAAGTAAGGACTTGAATATCATGGACTGAGATAGAAAAAACAACCACCGCATCTGGAATATATTGGTCCTACACTCCATATTTCAGACTCTAATTTTATCTGTGTTCTCTTTAAAATTCACAAACTCAGAATTATGGCTGATCTCCTACATCTGAGTCCATTAGATCCAGCTGTATTATCTCATAATTGCAGCTGATATGATATGATTACTTCCCTCTTACACATTTAAATTTGTTTGATCTCTGGTGACATGGCCACAAGCCTGATATGTATATTTTGATATGCCCAAAAAATAAAAACAAAAAAATCAGAGTTACTCGGTCCCCTGACAGAAAAGGAAATAGATTAACATGGATCATAAGCTCTGCATCTTCTGATATCTCTTCAGCACAACTGTTATTTTTACCACAGCCAAGGTATAATATATTTCCACTTCTCATTCATGTAGATTCTACTTCAGACATTACTTTTCTGTAACAGATATATATGCAGCCAAACAAAGCAAAACAAACCACAAACAGATATTTTACAGTATACTTTACCTGGTGTCTTATAATGTCGTGCCCGAGACAGTGTTATTTCATCAAACTCTTCTTTCGCAGATTTTACTCCCTGAATTGGAATATATCAGAAATAAAGATATTTCAATTTCAGCATTGATTAATCAAGTTCTTATGGAAAAGTTTCAAAACACTGTCCTGTAATTAAAGTTAACAAACTATGAGGAACACTCATAATAATGTCGGGCCACATAAACTGCACATCACTGCTGGCGACTGACCTGGCTTTCAAACCAGTAATTCTGCACCATTTGATTGAAAACCATTTTGGCAAAGATACTCAGGAGCAACCTAACAAAAACCAGAGTAAACTTATATTCTGAACTACTGAAGGAAAAATATAAACATTTTCAGCCTGAATTTATGAATAGATTTCATGACTAATCCAATTAATTTATAGCTTGGCACAACTGTCATCCTGGCATTGCAATCCAGATTACCCGATCAAGCCATTTACAAAGTAAGAAGAGAAGTCAGTAACCTTTAAAGACACTATAAATTTAGATGAAATCTTTGCTCATTACCATAATTTATCTGATGAATGAATGAATGTATGAAGTAATGATTAACAAAGTGAAGGACACTGAACAAAGAACAAATAAACTTAAGAGAGAAAGAAGAGTCAAATCTACTTTCTGTGCTACAAACTATCAAAGCTGCAAAATGATGCTTTGGTCACCTTTGATTTCCCTCATCCCTACTGCTGAAATCTCACAGAAGAATGCCTTCTTTAATTTCACTGTTCAAGTACATGTAGCCTATCTTTATTGCTTATCTTGAACCTCTGGCCATTTGTTTCTTTGTCATCACAGAGAGGGGCAAATGGGGTCATGGGAGTCAGCACTGACTGGCCCATCCCATAAAGTAACTAAATAAGGCATGAGACCAGATCGTGCCACTTGTCTGTTCATCAAAAATTGTGAATTGATAATGGATGACACAGACAAATAGACTGAATCAAACAATGGTTTTCTTAATTTTCTTTTAGATTATCAAAGTGCTCTACAAAATAAATTTGTTCCCAATTTTTGTGTCTGAATCTGGAAAAAAACTAATTTCCAGTTTATAAATAAAATTTATATACCCGTAAAGAGAAAACAAAAGTTCTCATACAATGCGTTCAGTTAAGCGAGGCTTCTGATGTCCTGGAGTTCAAATTAACAATACATGACTTTGGTAATCAAGCATCTGTTATGAATTTCCATTGGTATACTTACAGACAATGACACAAACATTTCCTTTACCTGACTTATATTTTTAAATGCATCACTTTGACCGATAGCCTGGCTTGATTTCTGAATACTCTCTGCTGCTTTGGAGGCAGTTTCCATACCCTTCTTTACAAACTCTGTCTTTTGTGCTTCCTCCACAGTCTGAAATTATATTTGCATTATGGTGGTACACTGTTACTGAAATTATGGTTGAAGTCCAAACACACACTGCATCTACAAAGTACAGCAGGGCAGATACCAACCTTAATGGTCACTGCAATGCACTGCAGAGAACCTGCCATATTATCAGGCATTTAACATTATAGTAAACAATGCATGCAATTTCTTGCTTCCACTGCTGTAACCTCAATCAGAGTTCTAGATAGATAAACACCCTCCTCAGTAAAACTGCCGGGATTTGTCATACAAAGAGGTGAATGAGATAGGAGAGATGGAATGCTTGATATACAGACAATAAGTCATCCCTGCATATTTCCAATGCTCAATCCAAGCGACCAATGAAATGAAACAACATACTGTTTTTTCTTTATGACTTAATAACATATGACAGAATGATCAAGCCTATGAATAACATCCAATTATCATCTTTTCTAACACAGGCATGCAATCTGATGTATTTTAAAACATGCAAGAATGCAATAAATAAGACAGGAATTGTCTTCAGTGTTTTACTCAGTCGACTCAAATAAGACAGTGGACATAACAATACCTCTGACACTTTTTCTTTGATATCGCCCAAAGTCTTCCTCAGCGCTGTCGAACTCTTCAGTGTTTCTTCCTCTATATGTTCCTTTGAAAGTGAAATAAACAAAACATGTTATACTGTATATCATGACGCCATGCAAGACTTCAGAGACTTTAAGCTATAATTTCAAATAAAAGCCAGGACAAAAATGCCTGTCGCTTCTTATCTACAATATCTTATTTAGTTTTCCACAAGGCAGATGGATATATGTAAAAATACATTTTCCACTTCTCACTATTTATGTGTGTGAGAATAATCTTTGGCACCCAATAATAATTTCTGAACTAAAAAGAAACATCAAAAGTTACCACGCATTTTTGATTTTAGGTGACCAGGGCCTGATTTTCACACTGGTAAAATCAACTGAGTTATCAGAGATTTCCATCCTACAGTATATTATGTAATTTCCAGGAGACCTGCAAAAACCATACTGGTAATGCAACAAACAGACAAGTTACTAGCTGATCTCAAACCTACTGGAGTTTGGGGTCTAAACGAGTACATGAGATTGCATGGTGGTGTAAAAGGCCACACAATCCAAGAGGGGTTTGGAATGTGCTGTACATCTATAATTATGATGATGATATAAATAGAGTGCATGCTAATCCATCCCGTGGGAAAGTAAAAGAGCAACCTAATTATGAAGATTTAGTAAATTAAGCCTCTCAGTAACACCTGGCAAACTAGCCATGTCCCAACAATCTACCAAAATTTTGTGGTGTGAACAAGAAATTGGAAACAGCTGCTGCATTCATTTCTCTGCTCATATTTCAAGTTAAAATAGATTGTAAAGTTACTAACATCGACTGCTAATGGCAAAAATTTTTTGCCATGCTGTATGTTAGCTCTGCAGATCATTCTGAGCAAGTGATTCAACTCAAGAGCTGTTCTTAAAACAATGAGAACTTACAAACTTTCTTCTTGCTTGCTTCAGTGCCTCAGATTCTTCGAGCTTTTGGGTTTCCTCTTTAAATTTAGCTATGCTTTCCTGAAAGAACAAAGTAATAGGTTTTACAAATGTATTTTTCAGTGAATAACTTCAGGAACCACGAGAAATATGTAAATAACAAAATGACTGGAGGATAACAACTGAACAGAGTTTTCATTCAGAAATGTCAATCACTTACTAAACAGTCCTGACAGTAAGGATGACACCAGTTCATATGAGTTGGGGGACACATTCCTTCTTTGTCATAAATCTGGGAGGGATTTGTCCATTTTTACAGAGATTTTAGGTTTTCTGAAGTGATAAAAACTTTAGAAAGCAGGCTAGAAAAGGCGATCGGGGAATGTTCAATGTGTTTTTAGGAGAGATTCTGAAATTTAAGAGGCGAATCACAGTCTGAAGAAAATACTGCTAGTTCATACAGGTTACAAACTTACCTTCATTTCTTTGCTCTTTCTCATTTCTTGCTTGATATTATCAATAACAGTTTGAAAGAAGTTCTTACTGGACATATGACGTTGCTGGGGAGAAGAACAAAATAACACCATGTCATGCCTTTACATTGGGGAGTGCCATTCTTCAGACTGAATTTAAATTCAGAAACATAAAATAGAGCACAGAAGCAAGGAGAGCAACAGATTTCCAACTGGGTGCATGGTACCAAACAAAATGGACCAATTTCCTCCTATCTTCTCTTCTTGCCTGTATTATTAACACAATGTGATATCTTTACTATTAAAAGCCCTCAACACCATTTGTCAGGTTTCAGTTACTACATATCTCTTTTTGGTTGTTAGAACTTACTGTGAGAAAAGTCTCTTGACTGATAATAAAAGTATTTGTATTTGCCAGTGATATCCTGTCTTTAGTTTTGATCCTGTTAACTTGGTAATGGAGCCATGAATTAACCTTAGTTAACCTTTACTTATCATAGGCTTGAACTTTTGAGTTGCACTGTATAGTGGAATCCAAGTCAATGGGACATGTGTAAGTGGGATGCCTGGCACTATCACGATAGTTCATAGAGAACAAAATATTTACCATTAAATTGAGGACATCATGTTTAGTTGAGATGAGCTGGAAGGAAATGTTCATGACGTCAACACAGTTTTTAACAGGAATTATGTATGCTTGATATATATATATGCTCTGTCATAATGTTTGCCTTGCTATACCCACCGACTGAACACAAAGGCACACCTGCCCTAATGTTTATGTTATTTTAACCATACCTGTCATGAGTTGTTTCTTCATTACCCATGCAAAATCAAGACTGACACAAAGGTCTCTGCAGGTTTGTGACACCTATTAGAGGGGCAAATCTGTGTACAACCCAATTAACCCGACTAAATTCCCCTTTTTTAGGGCCCTGCCAGCCAGTGTCCGTGTACAGAAATGTGTAAAATGACCTGTGATCTAAATAAAGCATCCAATTTTAAAGTTTCAGGTACAATTTGAGCCTTCTAGATAAAAAAAATAAAGTGTGTAGGCCTCTGTATTCACACGCAGTCAAAACCAGCCAAATGGAAAATTGGAGACCAAATCAGAATTCGAGGTGATCTTTAGGGAAAGACATTTGTGAAAAATTTTGGGCACTGACCCCCCTTTTTCTTCCCGTTAAAAGATCGGGCAAAAGAAGTACTTTAACCTCCATGGAAGAAATTTCCTGAACTCACAGTGGTATATGTAGAATACCACAAAATGTTAATTGGGCCAAAAGAAGAAAAAACAATAGGTGTCAAAAACCTGCAGCTTGTGATGGCCACTAATCTTTTATGAGGGTGATCATACTAGTTATCTGCCCTTGGTTCAATTCTCTTTGAAGAATACTGACTTTGTTGCAGTGATGCCCACCATGCAGATGCTGTCACTTATCTCTGCCACTACTTTACAATCACATAAATTAGATCTGACACTGATTTTGGTCAGACAATGAGTAGCATTCAGACAGCATAACACATGGCTTTACTGATTTTAGAACTTTCATGTTCTCTGATTTTTTATCCATTTTGCCTATTTTTCTTCAGATTTAGACATCTTAATTCTTTTTGAAAATTTTATTTCTCTCATCCTTCATTTGCAAAACTCTGGTGCCGGACAAAGAAAAATTATAATACAGTATTGCGGCCATACGTGAAATGAGCACAATGCTAGTAGATCTATATATGTTCTTTAGTTTCTAAGAAGATTCTGCAACTCAACATCCCATTTTGGTAAGTATCCAGTTCTCTCCACAAACCAATTTTTTTGCTCAATGAAGTAACACTATACTATACACACACACCCAGGTTCCAATTACTTTTTTTTATGTAAGAAACTAAGATCCCGGTCTCACTAGCTTAGTGAAATTTTCTTGCTTTCTTTCGATAGCATTGCTCATTTCCATTCACATATAATATGTGATTGCATTTATCCCTGTTAGATTGTTAGATCTCACTATGAGCTCACATACGTCATACTGTAGGAAAGCACAGGTAAGGCATTCAGTGACTCATTCTGACAACTGTGACAACATGGACCTTCCCACAGGCAGTATGGTCTTTGATCAATGGCATAAAATGTTTGAACTGACAGTTTTTCACCAGAAAAAAAAATAAATTACCCAAATCAAAGTATGTGGATGATACCCAAGACAAATTCAAATCAAAGGATAGTATTCTGTTATCATCAGTTATGATGCATTTTCAATTTTTGTGCCTATCTCCCTTGCTACCCTGGATTGTCAGCTAGGTAAAATTCCTGCTTTTCTCACCTACCAAGCACTGGGATGTTAGCCAGAGACTACTGTTCTGCATTTTATTGATAGTGCTGTTGGACTATATATACATGTCAGCAAACTTAAGTTAACTTCATTTGGCTCATACCAACAGAATATGGCAGTTAAACCCTCCATTCAAATAAAACATACTGCTAGATTCTAAACAATTACTTTA
This sequence comes from Ellobium chinense, assembly GCA_033807755.1. Taxonomy (NCBI): domain Eukaryota; kingdom Metazoa; phylum Mollusca; class Gastropoda; order Ellobiida; family Ellobiidae; genus Ellobium; species Ellobium chinense. The sequence goes on along the minus strand of JAWQUT010000012.1, from coordinate 4,074,192 downwards.
TGACCATGCTAGTCTGCACCATCGGGACATCCAATTAGTAGGGATGATAAGTCACTGAGTGATAAAGCAATTCTTGATAATAACTTAAGCAAATTCTACTGTGCTGGCCTGCCCACAAAACAGTAGATACAACACCGTGAACAAACGTTTTCTTTACTTTTCAATTAACAAAATAGCTAGGTTTAAGAGTAAATTTCAGTTACGTGTGCCCTGATTGATGCTGCATCAGGTAGGGGAAACAGGCATTCAATAAACGAAGCTACAGTCCGAACAAAAACAATGGATATAATAATATAATGGGGGAATCTTAAATGTCTGTCACTGTTTGCTCCCTACCTCAATCCTCTGAAAATTGTGTTTTAATGAAACCTTAATTACCTGGTATATTCTAATGTCCAACTGTCCACTGTTGAATGTGAGCTGATTGCTATGCAACCCATTGTTTCTGTTTGGGATACTGGAATCAGTCTTGATTGAACGTTGTATAACAGCTCTACCATATGAAGACAGCTGAAAAACATCACATGAGAATTAGTGGACATATCCTTAACATTCTACTAACCAATTTATGAAGAAAGGGCCACTCGTTGTTCACACAAGGGGGTGTACTAATGACATTGCAAGTGCTACACAGAGGACTTTTATGACTAAAACTTGTATTCATGAGCAGCAGATGTTCATGGTGTAAGGACTGATGAGGATGTCAATAAAGTTTTAACAATTAACAATTTTAACAGTTAAACAATTATGTAGACTGGACTATGATGCAACTTAATTTCAATCATGAATGAGTAATTTCAGTAACAATAACATCATTCTTTTGCAGATCTGATAGTGATAGGTTGAATGAATTGAGGCTGAAAGACTGACTGACAGTAATTTTCTGCGTGTTACTTTGCATTAATAGCCACATACAGGTACATAACTGAAGCTAATAGTTTACACAAGGTTAGTGGTAGATTCTGCCAATCTGGTAGAGTTGGGTTTTAATTTCTTAATTCTTATTTCTGGTTCAATGTCTGAATTCTGAATGGAAGAATACAATCAGAACTAGGATGGTCATTCGTAAATTTAAAAGTAGAGATTCTAGACAGTGGAAAAGGTGAATCAACTGTAGCCACGACCATGATACTGACAGTGACATGAACAGTCGCAATAACATTCGTCAATGTCATTCCTGTTTCAGTGATTCAATCTTTCTTGCCAACCAATGACAGCAGGTGTTCAGTTAATTTTTACGTGTTCAGTACGAATAACCATCCTATCCTATCATTATATAGGGCTATATCTTTCAGTTACAGTTCCGTAATCGCGATCATCGGATTAATGAAATTGTACATACTCCTTGATGACTGCACGACCGGCCCAGCGTGCCTAAAAGTCGACTGAACGACGCCATGTTGTTTTGGTGCTAATTTTACTATTGCCAGGTCACATTCAATGGAGGAGCCAAACGAAACTTGAAAATGCGCAAACAAACAAAACATCCTCAAAACCTTCAAAAGTAACAAACTTTATAAAGCATTATGAATTAATCACTTAATTGTGGAGTCGACATCATCGCAACCCGACCAGACCCACTGCCTTGCTGTCATCCACGGTGCCCGTAGCATTTGATTACGGCGGAATTATGTTCTGCCCAGTTCTTTCTTCCTTTCCTGCAGCTCTCGTCTGATCCCAAACGCGTATAGCTTGTCCACTGTATCCCTCTCCTCTTCAAACATATCCTCCAATGATTCTAGTGTCAAAGCATTTTAGCTACCATATCCGCAATCTCGTTGCCTGCAACTCCTGCGTGATTGGAAGTGATTATCCAAACAACGGTCTTCAGTTTGCTCCTGCAAATATGCTACATCCATTGGGGCTTAAAGAGGTTCTTTCTGTTTTCCAGAGCATGAATTGTTTGTCAATACTACAGTAGCACCTCTGTACTCTGCTGTGCTGGTCCACTTGAGTGCTGCGTTGGCATCCCTTCATTCATTTTCATGCTTGAAGTAGACTTTGAATCTCTGGCATGCCTCTGAAACAGCTTTTTTTTCCTCCATGAAATGGTCTTAACAGGTCCCATCCAGGTTTGACATCTTTGGTCATGAATACATCTGTGTATGATGGTATATCTCTCTCCTTGGCATCACGACCATTGCAGCTCATTCCTGCTGTGACGTTCCATGGTGATGACAACCCGTGAGTACCTTTCTGTATCCTTGTCACATTTCAGTTTCACCCATTCTTCAACCTTTCTCACCTGCTGCAAGCCCACACATTGTTTCCACATGGTACTCTGCTTCGGCTAATCATGACCTGCCCCGTTTGGTTTTGGCTTCACTTTTTAAAAGTAAACCAAACCAAACAAAAAGTCTCATCATAGTTTTGAACTGTACATTAAACGTTCTCTTGGCACATGTGTAACCGAGTGGCAAGATATACAATAACGTATTCTCTCTTTATTAAGGGGAAGGAATGTGAGCTCAGTTGGATAATTTTTCTGATGTTATATGATGTTACATAATTATTTTAGGGATGCATGGCACCAGAGATTTCACCAAATTACTGTGAGTTATCAATTTTGAGAAGATGGGCCGAAAAAACCTACACTACAAATTTCTTGTCCCCGCCTGGAATCGAACCAGGGTATCTCAGCTTGCAAATCTGAATGTATTACCACTACACTACTGGGACGCTAACTTCACAGCAATTTAATTCTTAAACATTTACCGCCTGAATCGGTCCCTACTTCCACGTGCGTGCCCAGTGCTCACCCGTGACTCTAACACAATTCCCTAAAATAATATGTAACATCTAAAAATTTATCTGATTGAGCTCATATCCCTCCCCCTTAAAAAAAAAATACTATATTATACCTTGTCACCCGGTTACACATGTTTTCAGTGAAAAATACATGCTGCTCTGGTGCTTTCACTTGGGGATTATGAGATCATGTATAGAAGTGAAATAGAAGTGGAGTCTTAGAAAATAGTCTAAACGTAGCAAACGAGAAAAAAAAAAAAAGCTAGGCCTAGTGAATTTGAAAAAAAAAAAAAGGCACATTTGGCGCCTCAGGAGACAACTTGGCAATACTGTTTCAAGCCTTCAACTCTGGACTATATGGTCCAAGGCAGTAGCAAGCAGTTTTCTTTCTTCACACGATGCATCGCACGTTATTATCATCATCAAAGACAAAATTATATTAAAAAGCAAGAAAGGTACTCACGGGTTGTCATCACCATGGGACGTGACAGTAGGGAATGAGCTGCAATGGTTGTGAATGTCGACGTACTTAAGCTGATGACCAAAAAAATGCCAAGGAAAGAGAGAAATTAATTCCAATTCGCCTAGGTCAATGAAAAATACATGCTGCTTTGGATAATGAGAACATGTAGGCCTGTTTTGCGCTTTGTCAGTCTGTCTGTCTGTCTGTCTGTCTCCCTCTCTCTCTCTCTCTCTCTCTCTCTCGCTCTCTCTCTCCGTGTGTGTCTCTCTCTCTCTCTCTCCGTGTCCCACTCTCTCAATTCGATATTAGTACGGTAGTTTTAATTGCTATCTCACCACACTTCTGTCACTAAATTTCAAAGTTGAAGAAAAGAAATCACCACATGCTCTAATCTATCGGAGAATTGTGAAGAAAGAAAAAGCAAAAGAACATGAAAACGACGTTTTATGTGAGCAGTCACTAGGCTCGCACGTGGAAGTAGGGACCGATTCAGGCAGTAGGTATTAAGAATTAAATTGCTGTGAAGTTAGCGTCCCTGTAGTGTAGTGGTAACACGTTCAGACTTGCAAGCTGTGAGACCCTGGTTCGATTCCCAGCAGGGACAGAAATTTTCTAGTGTAGGTTTTTTCGGCCCTTCTTCTCAATATTATTATTGATCATTCACAGTAATTTGGTAAAATCCCTGGTGACACATGTCCTTAAAATAATATGTAACATCTGAACAAAATTATCAGACTAAGCTGACTTTCCTCCCCCTTAAATATGAGAGAAAGAACTCTATACTGTAGTGTCTTTCCACCTGGTTACCTTTATAAAGCAGGATGCATGTTCTGCAAATATTCGCTTCTCTTTTCAGTAATTAAACAAAGTTTCTTTCACACGTAGCTAGCAAACAGAATAGAATTACTGATAGTTTTATCTACAGCATGCAACCGATTTTGCGTTCTTGTCGTGGTAAACAAAAGCAAGGTAGACAGCTGCGTTAAAATCGTCATGTCTTTGCGCCACCATTTTTGTTTTCACATACCACTTCGTCTTGTTTATAAAGTGCTTTCTCTGCATGACAAATCATCATATAAACTTAGATTTTCTGAATACCACGAAACCTGTGTCGAGTGTGTTTCATAACATTATCTCTTATTTGAAATAATTTTGTTTGTATTTTTACTCACTTTTCTCCTTGTTCCATCAGAGGGACATAAAAGTCATTCAAATTTTCGCCAGGGCTCCATTTATTTGGTCCCCAAGGGTGCTCGAAAGGGATAATTCTTTTATTATGGGGGCGGTCCCTCGAAGATTCTAAACAACGGAGGTATCAGTTTCTAGGCAAGTCAAGATGGCCGTGACTGATGCGGAAGAGCTACAGAAGGGTGCGCTGACTTTTCAGTAGTGTTTGCTAATCTTTTATCTTTGCATCATTCCTTGGCAAACATATCACCATTGATTCTTGCCACATCCTCTTCGACACAGAACCGTTGATAAAAAGTTCTATTAAATTTAAAACCGTATAATAATGGTTGCCGCCACTGTGTCGAGCTCCAACTGCCGGTGTACATAAACGATTACAACTTTCTACTCTAAGTAGTGTCGAGATGATGCGCACATAATAATATCGAGAACTGAAATGTAGCAATTTTTCCGATGTTTAACCATCTCTCCTTGCTTTTGTAACGTTGCTGTTCTTATGGGCCTATTACCTTACAGTGTCTTTTCGAACAAAAAGGCACCACAAATGAACGCTTGTCTGCTCATCGCCGTCATCGCGAACCATGTCATCATATTATGCTCCCTCTGTCTTTATACGTTTCAATGGCAAGGCCAACCTGTGGGGATGCTGCATTTATGGCGTGGTATTGGCAAAACTGATGACCTCTGTTTATTCATTAAACTTTCGAACGTGCAAATACCATGGATTAACCGGCGTTTATGTCCCCATTGATGATAATGCTCACGAGATGGGAATATGTTTGATTGCCATGCTGGAGCCCAAATCTTTCCAAGATGCACAGAACTATTGCAGATCCAACGACTTTGGGATGTTGTTTGAACCCAGAACCACAACAATGGAAAGTATCTCATCGGAGTTCATCCACGCCCAAGTTCAAGCCCCGTCATGGGTTGGAATCAAGTGGGATCGCCTTAAGAAATCTTGGATTTGGCTTTCAGACAATAGCTTAGTATACCATCCCCCGTGGCCGCCTGAGACAGTGCCGGTGGTTACAAGCAGTCACGATGAGTATTGCATAAGACGGGTTTGTCATCTCTTTATCTCTTTAAATCGTGGTGGTGCTCATTTACTTAAAACTCTATGGCCAAATTTCACGAGATTGTTCTAGAACCACGTGTTTTGTTTTCTTAGTGGGAGGTGCCAATGCTACCCTTTCTCAGAGGTGGAAATGCAGATTACATGGTGTGCAGCTCATTACTATAGATATCCTGGAGTATCTTTGTAAACTTACACAAGGTGCTGAATGGTGCATTTTTATCACTTAAAGAGGATGATCTCAGGACAAGTATCACTTGCGATGACACCAGTTGTTTGACAACAGTTTTATTCACGACCCTGTTAAAGCTTCTTTTGTTTTCAGCCTTTGGGAGTGGGGGGTGGGGATAGGGACTCTTTTGTCCGGTGGAGCCAGTATCAGGCAGCGTAGCTAAGGCTAAGATGAAATGTAATATTTAGGTTTATGTATGATTTGAGGGCAATGTCATGGGATTCCCTCAAGGGCTTGTGCTGATGATTAAGAGCAAGGCTCGAACTTCAAAAGTCCGGCAAATTTCGTAAACAAAGTTGAGGAGCTCACATACACCCTGAATTTACGCATACCGAATTGCGAACGGAATAGCGTGCCATGTGCAAATACAGCCCTCTATTAATTAGAGGGGCAAATACATTTTTGGAAGTATGAAATTAACAACAACAACAATAAAAAACAAAGAGGACAAAAAAATACGTAAAACTCATTCCTTTAGAGGCATCGCCCAGGGTACGAGAGCTCGACTTAGGTATGTACAGTGTATGTATGGAACTTTTTTGTGTATGTGTGTGTGTAAACTGTTTGTGCCTGATGTAATGGATAGGCTGGATTAAAGTTACATTTCAGTAAGTTGATTAGTGCTTGTTCTTTTTACTTATATAAGTGGGTAGTCAGTTCTGTCGTCTTAAAAGGAATTGCAACCCATTACTGCAATTTTTCCAAGAAACGGTTTTGTTTTTCGATCATTGTTATAAGACTATTTTTTGCTTTTTTTTTTTTAAATTCACCATCTCTGATGGGTTGTGACCCCAAATCTCTTCTTCCCCCTCCCCCCTTTCTCTCTCTGCCTCTGTCTCTGTCTCTGTCTCTGTCTCTCTCTCTCTCTCTCTCTCTCTCTCTCTCTCTCTCTCTCTCTCTCATCTTCAAGGATAAGTTGCCGCTTTCGAGATGTCACCACGGATCAGTTGTCTTTAAACGTGTTAAAAATGCACATTTCTATAGTATCCACGTCAAAATAATCGAAATACCAATTTCATTTTGCTTGCTTCACCGCCTAGAATGCAGGCAGGAGAGTGCCCAGGAGGTTTCATGTTCTCTCAATGGGACAACCAATACTCGTAGTCAGACTCATCTTTGACGTTTCTGTCTTGTGGTAACTCAGAAGTTCGCAGTTCGCAGGGCATGAAACTCAATCTCCTAATCGCGCTGAGATTTGGATTTTCTGAACATGATCTTGGAAGCATAAGCTTTTAAATCTTGCTCTAGTCTACTTTTAAAGGCACAGGGCACAAAACGTGCTGCTTTAAGAAAGAATGTAAACAGGACTTCTTACCAAAATAACTGAGCGAAATTATAGTTTACCCTGCCATGAGACAGGAAGTGACAACATTGCTTGCATTGTGCGTTTCGGTACGCATATCAAGGTACATGTATCTCGTTTTCTTCACTCTTACTGTAAACATCCGTATGGGTGTGATAACGCCCTGGTATCAATTTTTTGTTCTACCTGTATAGGAGGCAAAACATTTTATCTAGTCTATCATAAAAAAAAAAAAAATCCAAAGTGTGTCGGGTTAGGACGAACTGACCAATAAGGAGATCAAACCAAAGTTTCTGTCCACTCGTCTGGGCGATATTTAGGGGAAAAAATATAATTGTACCACCTGTTCTGGAATTCATAGTAGTATTGAGTTAGAGCCATTTGCAAAGCAACTTACTCGAGGCTAATACATTTTTGTTGTTAGTTGACTATTTTTCTTTATTTCGCCTCTGTTCACTGCCCTTCCAATCATGATACTCAGTGTGATCTGTCACTGTTAGTTGAGTTAATAGGCTAGACTTCGCTAAGCTATCTGAACTGGATTTAGATCTCTAGAGATTTACAGGGTATCTATTTGTGAGCTGTCGGGAAATGTGTCAGGGTCACGGATGAACACTAGGCTCACACGTGGAGTTATGGTCCGATTCAGGCGGTAGGTGTTATATTATTATTATAAGAATTAAACTGCTGTGAAGTTACCGTCCCTTTGGTGTAGTGGTATCACGTTGAGATTTGCAAGCTGAAAGAGCTTGGTTCGATTCCTGGTAGGGACAGGACATTTTCTAGTGTCAGGTTTTCCCGGCCTTTCTTCTCAAACATGATCCTTCACAGTAATTTGGTAAAAGCCCTGGTGATACACTTCCCTAAAATAATATGTAACAACATTAAAAAAATAATTATCAGACTGCTCACATTCCTCCCCTTCAATTGGGAAGAATGACTATGCCTTGCCGCCTGGTTACAATTTATTTATTTTTTTTATTTTTAATTGCCTCTGTTCATTGGGCAGGCATGGGTCATATGCCCATCCCATGTCTGTCCTTACAATACCAATCGAAAACTCGCGCCTGAACATGGACATATGCACACGAGGCCTCACCATCCTTGCAGTCACGATACTCAGGAGTAATCGCCTGGTTACATATTGTAGTAAATTCTTGTAGTTGTATAGATGTCACAAAGGCAGAGTGAAAGACGGGCTGGTTTATATAGGGGAGCGCGGATGTGCCAGAGAGCTCTGACGTCAGAGGTCAATGCTCCAGACCAATGCTCAATGACCAATGCTCCAGAATTTCAGGCTCTGCCATATTTTTGTGGAAGAGATAACCATTTAGGGCCTAAGGGAAGCTGCACTGAAGGCTGAACACTTTACCTGGACATATTATACATCAAAATAAAGGGGAGGGCATGACAAATCTAACTAAAACAATGTCCCAAGTACTACTAAATGTACAAACCTACAACTCAACGGTGAAGTATGGCAAATCTGTGCTTTTCGACTTTACTGTCTAATAACTCGCACAATAAAATTTTGCGGAATATACTGTAACTAATAATTGTAACATTTCCTGAAAGATCTTTCGAAGACAATTGAAACAGATGTTATAATTACATTGTAATGTTACTGACATAGTACTGGTTTTTAGCAAGATAAGAGCTGAAATAATGCTGTGGTGAGGATAAGCCAGAGTACACAGAAAGTCTTGTTGCTGGTCCACTAGATGAACTGAAGTTTAACACACACCAATATTATTCATACACAAAACCTACACGTGTAAAATTAAGCATGAAATACATTGTCTGACAATTTGTCATGATCACCTTAGATAAAGATGTTCCTATGATTCCTTAGTAAAAGGCATATTATATTAATATACATTAATTAAAAGTATCTGGTGTATAATCCACAGATGATGCTGTAAAAGCAGTACAAGTAAGTGCGCCATCCGAAGTGGTGGCTGACAGCCTTGACAACAACATAACTGCGGTATTATGAGTTAATATGGGATCAAACTGCCCAGTATATTTCCAGTCATGGGAAAAGGTGTGTACAGCCTAAGAGTAAGACAGATCACTCCTGAGTATCGTGACTGGAAGGGTGGTGAGGCCCCGTGTGCATATGTCCATTCTCAGGCGCGAGTTTTCGATTGGTATTGTAAGGACAGACAAGGGATAGGCATATGACCCATGCCTGCCCAATGAACAGAGGCAAATAAAATTTTTAAAAAAAAAAAAAGTTAATAAAATGCCAAGTTCTAGATTTTCCAAAGCCGTCATAACAAATTTTAAGTTGTCAAGTTTCAAGGTTCGAGGATATCTCGTGTTCATGTGAGAATGAATGTGTGGGGTGCAGTTCCGTTTATTAAGCAACCAACATAGTGGTGTCTGCAAAACTAATGTGTGTTAAGATTTGTGCCGACAATTTAAGAGAAGATCCTAGTGAACACAAATTGGTGGTTCACTGAGTACTAGATTCAAGAAATGACGACCATGGACTTAAACAGAACTTGTTGAAATTGTCAATCCGATAAGAAAAACTCAACAAGGCTGAAGTGTTACATGTGCAACAAGGCATAATCATTTATCATCTTAGTTGATGAGTCATAAAACTGTAAGAATACCGCGCGTGAAATGGCATCCAATTGTGGTTAATGGAACAAGATCTCCGAGATCTTTGCTCAAGATCGAAGAAAATCTAAGAAAGCAAATTGATTATGGTTAATATTTTAAGATTGAAATTGTCAAGTTACGAGCAAAGTGAATTTAAGAAATCTGGTTAATGATCACAGTGAAATTTATAAGTTATTCGAGAGATCTTTCGAAGATGAAACAGTATAATCATAAAAATCCTAGAACGACTCGTTAAAAAGATATCTGAAGCCGCAGTTTGAGGAAAAGCACACTTTGCAACCTATGATGATTAAAATGCATGTAAAAGTGAAATTTATGAACTATAAATGGTCTGATGGAGAGAAATTGGTTTGGTGAAGTGACTGTGTATGAAATTCACTACAATATATACATCAAGCGCAGTATGATCTGATATCTTTTGTGATTTAAAGAAATGGCAAATTATTTGTGTGTGTGTGTGTGTGTGTGTGTGTGTGTGTGGAGGGGGAGGAGGCTTGGGGAGGTGGGGAAAGGGGTAAGTTGCATAGATAGTTTTAGGGGTCAGGAACCGTCACTGGTTTTATCCATGTACACATTGTTGGGTCTGGCATCAGAAGACACCAATTGCTCCCAGACTAATCTACACTCTATAGAGCGGAATATTTCTTCATTCTGCAATGTACATTAATGTGACCGAGTTTAGGTATAGTTACTGAGCTATCCCCTTTCGTTGTTTTTTTTCTTTCATATGGCATAGAGTCACGACCCCGACAAAGAGCATGCTAATTTGGAAGATAGCTGGAAAGTGACGGCATGCAGTGGTCGAGAGAGATTCGTCTGTTCTGTGACAGCATGTGAACCTAATTCTTTCAGGACTGGACAGTCATGCAGGTACATTTCGTGTTGTTTTGTCTCTGAAGGTGTGTCCTAAGCGTATGATTTCTTTTTGGTTTAAGCCAATCCATGCACTTTCCAAACTTAAAAGCTACACGAGGATTTCTTATAGGCTAGGTCTACTGTTGAACACCAGGGCTGCCTCTGATAGTTATTTCTCACTAGATCTAGTGAAACTGAATAACGATCTAGTGAACGAAATTCGAAAAATGAAAAAAAACCCAAAAAACATTTAAACAGTCTTTATACGGCCAACTCTTGGACTTTGCCAAAAGTTGGCATTTTAAGGATGTTGGCAGAATATAGAGATTTCTACAAATCAGTATACATATATTATATTAAAACCCTAGAAACCCGGTCATCTTGTATATTATATTGTTCATCCGTTAGAGCAGTAATTCGATGTTGGAAAGAACTTGTAACCTTCAATCAAGGGGTAGATGTGAGGGATAGGCCTATTCATAAACCTAGGCGGCCAGTGTTATAAAGGGGATATATTGTGTGCCGGAGGTGGCGATTCACAAACTGTGTACCAATGCATTTTGAAAAAAATATCTTGAAATTATGAAGACGGAAATTCCTTCCATGCTAACTGTGGATATGAGAGAAAAAGTATGTTAAATGTTATTATTTTTTTAGTAGCTGTATTGTAATTTTTTAAACAGTGCTTACAAGAACACCATCGTAATATTCAGTCAATACCTCAATAAAATGTTTATTTACTCTATATTTGAGAATGCAACAACGGACGGGATAACAGCATAAAGACTGGTCACCTTCCTGCGCTCTGGGTCAAATGTCAGTACGAACACTTAGTAACAGTGTAGGCTTATGACAGTAATGCACTACGCCTTTGTGAAAACTAAACTGTGTAGAACAACATATAGGTCAAAATAAATCTAGGCACAGCAGTGTTCAGTGTTTCGCTTTTTTGGTGACATGGTGACGTTGGCAGTATGTGAGACAGTGAGAAATGACTGAGTTGAACCATTGCTGGGAATTTCTGGAGTGGTGTTCCTTGCTGTGCTGAACAACGAGACGAAAAAGGGAGTAGTAAGCCTATAAACTTCAACATCGATAGCCCCAGTGAGGAAGGCGCCCTTTTCTAGTGAATAGCATTTGAAGGTTCAGCAAACTGTTGTCACGAGAGCTAGAACTAGATCTAACTCCTTTCTTCGCCTCTCCAAGAACTGCACTTTGTTCGGCCTGTGTGGATCGCCTACTGCTACCGGAGTTCACTAGCACGTGGAGAAGTCACTCCGCCTCGTCTGTGCCCTCCACGTGTATTTATAACGGAGTTCCTTTACCATGGTTAAAAAAGGAATGCCCAAATGTTTGGCGGATGCACATAGTAAGGGGGAGAGGGTATAACGAGGTTAATTTCCACTGTTTTCAATACATTGGATCGATTCAGAGGCAAAATGTAGGGGGTATGCAGGATTGGCGGTACATGTATTACCCAGAGGGGGGGAGGGACAGTAACACGGGGTTTGACTGTACTGTAAAGTGAGAATTGCGAGCGCAAAGAAAGTACGGTAAACATTACATGTACTAATTTTGCAAGCGCAATTGTAAAGCGCAATCTATCAGTTATGCATACTGATTGGTGCAGCAGTTTGCACACCCACAATGTAACACAAAATTGATCCGATTGAAAACTGAAATTAAGTCACAAGTAAAAAATGTGAAGGTAGTACTTTACGCCTGAATACAAATATAACCTTTTGTTTCGGACACAGTAGGTCTATCGACAGCTAAGAGAAAGACTCAACGTGCCTGAGTTCAAAATGGTTGGTAAATTACTTATATTTGTTGCCAGTTTTTAAGACTTCCTTCTCAAGCACAAACTGGAGGGGAAATGCAAGGAGACTGAATGGACTATAATGACCGAGTGGGTTTGGCCTGGAGAAAAGAGGGGAAATTCCTCCGCTATCTTACGAAAACCGTGGGGGGAAAAGGCGAGTCGTTCTGTGACAGCATAATTCAATCCTTCCGGGTCATATTTTGGGTATTTTTGTTGTTGTCGTTTGTTGTTGTCGTTGTTACTGTTGTTAGGGCGAGGAGAGTGGCAGGATGATCACTCTGATGGCATGATGGGCCACGCGGGTGTTTTATGATGTTCTCATAGAACAACAAACAATCTGAAAACAAACGATCTGAAAACCTACTGCTCCAATGAGGGGCATGATGCCATTCAACTGGCTAAGTAACTCACCAGTTTCCCTACTGAAATCTGCAGTTTGGCTACTACCTGGTATAAAGTGGTGCATCTGTGCCATCGGGTGAGGCTTTAACTCAAGACATTCATGTCAACTCGTCACCATGTATTGTTCATACATATTAATTATGATTTTATAGGCTAATTACATTTATTTTCAAATTCTCAGCACGTGTCACTGTGCCGACAACTCCCTGTGTGACTCACTAGATGGGTTGTGCCCCGATGGATGTGCCATCGGCTACACGGGTGCCATCTGCCAAAATACAATTTGTCCACCGTTGTGAGTAGGCCTCTCAATTAAATAATACTCCGGACACAGGTGATCCAAAAACAAAATGTATGCTGTAGTTCGGTGACTGTTCTCCTTTTAAAAACAAACTCATCCCTGGTGATCTCCATTCAGGGAAATTATTCTAGAGTAGTCTCCGACAAGGGGACTAGACTATATTGTCGCCTCAGACCACCACCCACCATGGCCACTATTATTAGAAGTTCTAAGGTCTTACAGAGTCAAATTATGGTAGATTTTAATGAATCGCTACTTGTGAACTTCCAACAGGTTGGGATTATTCACGCTGGTCTAAAAATACGCGCAATATGAAACAGCTCAGTTAATTGTACAATAGATTTAGTTTAGTTCTTCGTGGAAAAATTACAAAAGGTCTTGCAACTTTCTCCTATCCTGCCCACGAGATCATTTTGGATTTTTTTTTTTGGGGGGGGGGNGGGGGGGGGGGCATTTTGTTTTTGGTTTTTTTTGGTCTTGTGACTGCTGATGTGTAGGAAGACAAGTGCTCCATTCGAGACCAATAAATAATAAATGTAATTCATTAACAGTCCGTGGTTATAAGGTTGTTTTGATAATGTGAAAGTTTGTTGCTTTGTAATATAAGCTGTTTCTGGAATGTGATTATATGACAAAGATGCCAGTCATAATAACAACTCTACCAGGAAGCCGAACTTCGTTTTTAGGGTGAGGAAGTCATCAGCTAAATCGCCAAATGAAACGGAACATTTATTTTTCCTGTAATACGCCCGAACCGAAAATGGTTAAACTTCGATAATTCGTATTATAATTTAATGGCATCATGTAATGATCTAGCTCTGTGCTATTCGTTTAGCACTCCCTTCGGTGACGAGAAGGTGTTGGACTGAAACGACCTGCTAATATATGGAGTACCCGCTTGCCATTCTGTGTAAAAGTTGGCCCTTTTCAAACAACTTTTTATCTTAGCACAACCACGAAATGTAATCTATAATAATTGTCATGTTTAGACATTTCAACCATTCAGCAGTTTGCACGTCCAAGTGTCACTCCCGTATATAATAATAACAATGAAAAGCAACTTTAGATGAACTGATTCACCTCACAAACATTGGAACATGCCCACCTTAGGCTCTATACACCGCTCGTTTCCAGACAGAAATGGATGCCCCGAACTTAGAAAGTCCACAGAGAGTAGAGAGTGCGTATAATTATCGTTCCGTGCCCATCTTTCGTGACTCTCTGGCATAGGTGGACAGCTAAACCATCACTGAATCAGTGCAAGGTTAGGCGGGGAGGNGGGGGGGGGGGCAAGTGTAGAGGGAAAACGAAATTAAATCGTCTTGTTCCCCCCTGAACTCCCTGTCCACCTTCAAAACTGTCATAAATGGCGAGGAAAAAGGATGTTTGTTTGTTGTTTGGTCTGTTGGTGGTGTTGAAGATGAAGAAGAGCGGCAGGGAGGCGAGCTCGGCTATGGGCTGTAGCCTAACTCGAGCCTCAGCCGGTCAGTAGTAGTTTTTATGAACAGACGTCAGGAACACAGCCGTGTAGAGTGGACGACATCAAAGTTTATTTACATGTATGCAGTGCAGATAGAATATTTTGACATCAGTCGCAGTTACAGACTACCAGCCAGCCATGTAGGGAGAATGCGTGAAAAGCCTCGCAGGAGCCAGTAGTGGGCTCGACTGCGCTGAGGCGTAAACTAACACCAGACTCGAACTCAAAACCAGACTTTCAGGAGGAAATTGGTGTGAAATGTAACATGGTTACGCGGACACATATCGGAGAGCTACTATGTCAGAGGCCTCTTGCGATGCGCTAATTTGGCATCAATGTGGGGAAAATGGACAATGACTATAATGGAGGCTGGCAGGGTAGCTGTGCAAGTTACATCAACATGTCATACATCAAATTGTAGGGCATAGCAAGATAAATAAGTTGTACGGATCATCCCAAGTCATTAGAAAACTGATAACTAGAAAACATGATCTGAAGGTGCTGAGAGGCAGCTTACCTACTTCTATTGCATAACATTAAGTGCCAATAACTCAGCGAAGAAATAACTGTATTTAATAAATGATAGTGCAAATGATTTGTCTCTTAAGTGACATAAGTTTGATGAATGTAGCTTTAGTGGTTATTGAGAAAATTACAGTTGAGTGCTGGCATGAAAGCACAAATTTACTACACAACTAAGAGTATTTTCCCCTACTTAACATGAGAAAAGACAATAAGCTTTTTTTTTTTTAAATAAACGATACGATTTTGTTGCCGTAAGGTACAGAACTACAGTTAGGTGTTGTTTGTCTTGCTCCTGCACTCAGAAATTGTCAGGCTGACTTCGCCCACATTGCCCAGTGAGTAGAGCCGCCAATGAACTAATGCCTAGGTGTTGTACCGTCGGAGAATATCCAGGAGTATGCAGAATGCGACCACAACATTATTTTGTTATTGTTGTTGTTGTTGTTGTTGTTGTTGTAACCGGGAGAGGGGAGAAAAGTGTTAGTCTCCGCTTGAGAATGTTATTCATCGCGTACACCTGCTTTTACCATACTTCGCAATCATTTTGGAAATCATGATTTCTTCGAAGCATTTCAACTGCCATGCCTCATTCAAGCCTTTTTCATTCACAGAAAATTTGGTGCTCCCAACTGTGCGTCAGTATGCAGGTGTAAGGATGGTGTACAGTGTAATCCAAAAACCGGCATGTGTCCCAGTGGGTGTGATCCAGACTGGACTGGTCCCACGTGTAATCAGACTGTGTGTCCACAAGGATACTGGGGTCCTCCTGCCTGTAGTGATACCTGCCATTGCTTAGGTTAGACACCAATGACTATACATGATGATATAAATACTTATTTTACATGTATTCACTTACTTGGCATACAGTCTTTCTTAACTCTTCACACAAAATTTTCTCTTCGCTCCTGCTATTAGTTACAAAGACCGAAAAAAAAAATATAGACATTCTTTTAAATGTATGTTTTACTATAATCTCCCTTCGCCCCCCACACACATGCACGCACACACATATAAGTTCACGCAACTTGTCAAGCAGTATTTTCGCTGTTTTACAGAGTGATTAGATGATCCCGAACTTTTGCCTATCTCCTGCATCGATATTATGGAGAAAAAAAGTAGTAGGTTAGATCAACATTTGTTTCTATACGTAAACGGTTTCACTGGAGTTTTTTTGCTTTGTTTTTAAGCGGAGAAAAGCAGTTTTGAATGTCTGTTTTTAATCACTATTTTGTTTGTTAAGACCTTGACAACAAAAGCTGATTAATCGTACTGAAATGCTTTAATTTGAAAGACACTCGACTCATGTCATTTTATTTCCTTTGTTCTGAGTGCCAAATTCAAAATCGTGTTAGTTATCTCCCTGTTGTTGGTTCAACCATTTTACTCGATAAAAAAAAAAAAAATGAAAAGAATGTATGAATTGGTGGCTAAGAGGTTAAATCTACATACATTATGAAGCGTATCAGAAATGTAGCCTACACTGTCATGAAATGACAACAGGAAGCAAATCATGTTTTATCAAACTGAGCGAAGTCTGTATTCTGAATCAGTGAAGTGGATCTATTTACCGATTTCTGCCTCATCTTCTACAGATGACACGGCGTGCAAACCATCGACTGGGGACTGTCCTTATTTCGAATGCCAAGGTACATGGGCGGGAGATAAATGCCGTGGCGCGATATGTCCTGGAGGATATTTCCATCCCCCAAGATGCCAAAAGCAATGTAACTGCAGGGATAACACTAACATGAACTGTGACCCATATACTGGACATTGCATGAAAGGATGTGATGAGACCCACAAGGGACAGAATTGCCAAGAGAAGATATGTCCCCCTGATAAGTATAACCCGCCAGATTGTGATAAAGCCTGTCACTGCGCCGATCCCAATGACTGTAATCCCCTAACTGGTAATTGTGGCAAAACGTGCGCCGTCGGGTGGGTAAGATCAACTTCATCGAAATGTGATGTCAGAGCCTGTGCTTCCCAACGGTGGTCGATACCCAGTTGTGACAAAGAATGTTATTGTGCAAACGGAGACTGTGACGTCATCTCGGGGGAATGTCTTGGTCCGTGCAAGCCCGGCTACTATGGGGCATATTGTGGCAAAAGTAGCGTGCTATTGGACGAGGGCACAACAGACGTAAGCGCTGCAATTATTATTCTGTTTTTTATGTTTGCTTTCCTTGTGGTAGTGGCGTTATGTGTTTTGCCGTCTGCACCGAAGAGAAAGAAACCCACGACAGTCTGGGTTGTACCCTCTAAATCATCTTCGTCATCGGAATCCCTGGATGATGCACCACGAGATAAATTGATTGAGTCGTTGCGCGTGGCGCTTACCAAACAGAAAAATTCTGGGGATGAGCTTGCAAAACAGGGCCAGTCAGAATAAACATCATGGCGGGAGAGGAAGAAAGGGGAATAGGAAGAGTCATTTTGCTCAGTTCTGAAACCGCAAGAAGAAATACAACGGAAGTAGGTTAAACCGGAGCCAGTTAATCCGAAAGAAAAAAAAAAAAAGAACTCCCTTTTTATCCTATAGATTTCCGANCCCCCCCCCCCCAAGTTTCCTACATCTTATATATACCACCCCGCTTTATACGAACAAAAAATGACTCGAATACATTTTAATCGAAATTAAGTCATCTGATATTTGCCCCATCATGACCTGATCATTGCGTTTTAAAGTCAAGCCAAACCGGGGCCTTTTTACTTTTTAATGGTAGTTTGTCTGAATGGTAGTACATGTGTACCCGTGTTTCTCCTCTCATTCTTATCCTTAGACGACTGCTGTGAGGGTGAAACAATAGAACTAATGCCGTTCGTCCACGCGATTTTGAGTAGTCTTCTGAGTAGTGACGTAACTGCACCCAGTTGCGTCTGTGATCCTGTATTTCTTAAAGGAGGGGGAGGGTAAACCCCTAAAAGGGATACATTTTGTTTGAATACATGGTTTAATTTTTAATTTTTTTTCTGCTCCTGGCCCATCCGTTATGTTTACCTATAATATGGAAGTGAAGGCAATCGGCTCTGAGGCAGTGTAATTGTATTAAACATTGTTTAGTCGTTTGTTTCTCATGAAAATTAGATTTTAAAAATTAAAAAATGAACCTCAGGCTCACGATATGTATTTGAAAAGTACATAGCATTTATATAGCACTCATAGGCTCTGAGCACTCCACACAGAGAACTAAAATAAAATGATATAGTATTTCGCTCACACACCCAAGACTATACTCTGCATATATACTGTACTTCATGATATATGTTGTATGATTACAAAAAGATTTGGTTAAAAGGATAGAGATTAACTTAAGAACTCAGATTAAATAGAAAGACGAACAGATGGAAATGAAAGGGACGAGATAGTATAAATTTCAGTTACTGTATATTACACAAATGACAGGGCAACTGCAGGACAGCTTGAACATACAAATATCCTCAACATTCAAAGTTATTCATCTGTGGAGAGAGATACGAGGTGTGTCAGAAAAGTAACGAGAATAGTGCAACCATCAATTTATTTTATTTACAAACAACATATTACATGGTTTCGCCTTCAAAGTAATCCCCCTCGAGTCGTATGCACTTTTCCATTCTTCTTTTCCATCCTTCTATGCATTGGTGGAAGGCTTCTTCTGGGATGCCCCTCAACCCCGTTGTCACGGCCCTCTTGATGGACTCCACGTAATCAAAACGGGTGCCCTTGATAACTCCTTTGACTTTGGGGAAAAGGAAAAAGTCACAGGGGGCAAGGTCAGGAGAATAGAGAGGCTGGTCCAACACAGCGATGTTCCTGTTAGCCAAGAACTGCCGAATGCTCAGGGCATTGTGTGCTGGTGCATTGTCATGGTGAAGGAGCCAAGAGTTGTCCTGCCACAACTGTCGTCTCTTCTGGCGCACTGACCGAAGCAACCGCTGTAGGATGTCTTTGTAGACCTGTTGATTGATGGTCTGGCCTTGGGGCAAAAACTCATAGTGGACGATGCCTCTCACATCGAAGAACATGATGAGCATGACCTTGATCTTTGATCTTGACTGTCTTGCTTTCTTTGGCCTGGGCGAAGTCGGAGACTCACACTGACAACTCTGGCGCTTAGTTTTCGGGTCATACTCAAAAATCCACGATTCATCGCCAGTGATGACTCGTTCAGGCAAATCTGGCTCCATTTGAAGTCGCTCGATAGTGTCCTGACACACCTGCGTGCGGCGTTCCTTCTGATCATCATTGAGCAGCCTTGGCATCATTTTTGCGCAGACTTTCCGCATGCCGAAATCTTCAGTGATAATCTTCCAAATACTGTCTTTTTTCATGTCCAGCTGATCTGCTATCATTCGAGCAGTCAACCGACGATCTCCAAGAACAGCCTGACGGACCCGCTGGATGTTGATCTCAGTTCTGCTTGTTGGAGGTCTTCACTTGCGTCTGTAGACAGAAGGTCAGCCGGCCTAATGCGCATGTGCGGAAACAGCAATCAGCTGTGTTTACATTGGAAAAACGGGTCAGACACAAAATATCGAAAGAATAAGACAGACAGCGCGAAATCAATGTTGGGTCAGCTGTGAATATAGTCTAAACCTCAGCAATTACCGACAAATGTTGTGTCTGACCCGTTTTTCCAATGTAAACACAGCTGATTGCTGTTTCTGCACATGCGCATTAGACCGGCTGACCTTCTGTCTACAGACGCAAGTCAAGTGAGGTCTTCCACTCCTGCGGTCATCTTCCACTCCTGCGGTCATCTTCCACTTCCTCGCGTCCTTCTTTGAACCTCTTGTGCCATTCAAACGCACGTGGTTTGACATTGTATCCTCTCCATACACTTCCTTGAGCATTTCGTGTGCTTGTGTTGGAGGTTTTCCTAATTTTGCTAAAAAATTCAGATTTGTTCTTTGTTCAATGTTCATGGCTTGTTTTTCAGCAGCCACATAAGGGAAAAATGAAACAGAGATGGTGTGAATAATTGCATGAAAAAATAAAGGAAAGGTTGCAGAAAGCCAAGATTACAGTCACACAGTCCCAAGAGGCCGTGGTTGATGATTTCACTATTGGTTATCTCCTGTTTTGCCCATAGCTCTTACAGTAAGCCCATTCTCGTTACTTTTGAGACACACCTCGTACTTGTTTAAGACAAATGACATCTAGTGACATTTAACTGGTCTAACTAAACTCGAGAACAAGGTGTTGGTCACTAGAGTCAGTGACGTGGACAGAATGACTGGTCAGTACTACTAGTAGTACTAGCAAAAGGCTTCTATTCACAAGCTACTATTATTTGGATTTGTTGTTTCCTCGGAATTAAAAAAAACAACAACATCAGATCTAGCGAGACTATGTTCAATGCTTTGTCACTTGTTTTCCTAGCCTCCGACAGAAGGCTACAGGCTGTATTCTTATAATTCTTTATAATATAAATCATATTAAATTATGTTGCATTTTTTCCCTCCTTTTTTCCTTGCATTTTATGGTCCATGCTTCACAACTACAAGTCAAATGAGTCAAATGTTACGGACATTTTTCACATGGAAACTGGTTGTCTCTGCAACTGTCATTGTATTGGTGCTACAGCACAAAACTTGGTGGGGTTATGTCTTCGCTGAATTATTCAAACATTATGGCTTACAACCCTGCTATGACACAGAAAGAAAACACATACACTTATACAAATAAAAAATTAACAAACTCGGATATCTCTCTCTCTCTCTCTCACCCACTCACTCTCACTCACTTTCTCTTATTCCCTAACTCTCTCTCACTCACTCACTCTCTCTCTCTCTCTCTCTCACATACACCCCCATACACACAAACAAACAAAAAAAGGTTAAGCTTGGATCCCAGGCTGGGTTGCAAGACATCTTTATACTATAAAGAACATCACATTGCTTTGGTCAGATCACTGAAGAGTATCAGTGACTAAAGATGGTGAAAGTGTCATCTCCTCACTGTTTGTTATTAGGACAGTGCTTGTATCAAACAGACTTGGTTCCTCTGAATAGAACAAAAGTTTAAGTGCCACAGTCAAGTATGGTCTACTGAAAAATCCATGCTTTAATAGTTTTCCATCCAAACCTTGAATGTTTATACAGTATCACATTTTGTCACATTCATTCTACATTTGCCTCTGCAATATTACTGTGATCTTCCACTTATCTCCTATTTCTTATTAAAACAAATGTAGAGTTTTGACTCATTATTATATCCCCATTTTACAAGCTAAACCACATCTGCCTCAATGTTTTTTTTGCTCATTTGAACAACAGGTTGATAGCGCTAAATTTCTCAAAACCTCAAGAAATGACTCAGGCCAATGTGGAATAAGCTGGATGACCTGTTTTGTCTTAAAATCTCATCAAATTATTATCCAGTTATTACTGTCATGGTGGTGTACAGATAATTATACCACAGATGATTTAACTGGTTATGAAATATAGGATCTGTTTTCAAAATCACACTCTTTCATGGGCTGAATATCATCTCTCATATTGTCATTGCCAATGTCTGATACATCAGATTTAAGTTCTGAAACAAGTGAATATATGAAGAAGTAAAAGAGGAACAATTTATTATCTGTGGATTGAAATCACATTTTATTAATGCCTACAACTGGAAGTTATACAAGATCTGTAACAAAGAAGCAGTTTTCATGATGAAGTTGGAATCCGGGGCATAAGGGAGAGTAGGAGGAACAATAAATATGCATCCCTGAAAGCAGATTTAAATTTGCTTCTCCTTACCTGTTGCTAGACAGGAGCAGTGACAACATAACTTTAGTAAGTTCAGCTCAGAAATCTGATCATAAATGCAGACGAATTGTATACAGTTGTGCACAAATACCTTGAACATATGTTAATAACACCATAGTTACCTCAAACCATTCACACAAAATATATATCTGAACCAGTGCTTCACTTATTCTTTGAAATTTGGTAAATTCAAGCAAGATGAGATGGCCCCAAAGCTATGCTTGATTGTACATTCCAAATTATTTCCAAGACGCAACACATTTTTTCCCTTTCTTAGGTGCACACATAAACTTTAAAATTTCTGTGAGTAGATACATGTGAAATTAATTCAGAATGAAGATATGGAGTAGGTAATGCACATATTTGAGAGAAAAACATAGACAATGACAAAATGATAAGGAATGACATCAGTTGTCTTTCACCTCAATAGACATCATACAGTGCATTACCAGCCACCACAAATTATTAGGACAGAACAGTTAATTGTAGTAGAAAAATTTTGACAATGAAGTTTGAGCCACATGGACATTCCAAATGATATATTATTATTTTAAAGAGAGGCATGGCATTTTATTTTTCTGTTTAATTTTGTATTATTATTATATCCTTTGAGAGACAGGCCTTTGACAAAGTTCAAGAAACACAAATATTGAATACTGTTCTGCTCAGATGGCATTAGTATGTCTTGGATACATATGTGTGACATCTGGTGGTGAAAGTAATCCTGTAATCTGAGATCTAGTTTTTCTAAGATCATCACCTACAACAATGACAATAATGTGCTATTTGGCACCTCCATCCAATGGATACTAAAATAGAAAAAGGCAATGCACACCACAAAAATGTATTAGAACCTACAAAGGAAGAGCAATGCCTCTGTTTAATATTCTTTGTACTTTTCGAAACATACATTTCTAATCTGGGCATAAATATCAGCCAATACACTGCATACACATTGTGCATGATCAGCAAGTTTATCAGCTGCTGCAACGATTAATAGTTGTATTGGACTAGTTATAGGTATGAAGATGCCAATAGCACCTGGCATAAAAATATGCAATTTTAAATAGTTCCTATAAAATCAGAATATTGGCCATGGGGAGGGGGAGAAGGGGTTGGATTTTAATTTCAAAGGCTTAGATAGGTGCAAATATATGTGTAGACTCAGAATAGGTGAGGTTTAGTCACTCAAGTATAAAATTTGTGATTGTTGCTAGGTGGGTAAGGTTACCCTGTTTACTGAGTGAAAAGGCCTAAAATATTAGGGTGTCTGCTTCACTGCCTAAGTTCTCAAAATCTAACTGGTTCAGGTGCATTTTTCTTTGTGTCAAAATTTGGAGGAAGAGCTAAACTACATATTTGGAAAGTATTTTGAAACGGCACCCCAGGATAAGTTAATGAGAGGTGTAAAATCTAATATAGCCAACAGTGAAAAATACATTGGCATCTTCATACCTATAGTGTAGAAAGTGATATAGCAGCTTTTTCAAAATTCCACAACAGACAGAGAATTCAGGTAAAATCTAGGTGGGTAATTTTTTAACTTTCAACAAAGACAATGAAGAGATCAACGATATCCAACCATGTCAAACTCACCGGTCTGAAATTGCAGGCTATCCTTTCATGAAAGACTGTTGGCTAAGTTAAAATCAACTAAACATGCAAGATCACACCTGTAGAATGAAAGAGGTTTGGGATTCGGATGAAGTCAGCATAGCTGGTACATAGGCAATATACTCCCCAATTGCAGAGCACTTCTTATTAATTATTTCCCGGTGCTGTCAATCCAGAGTGGTGTATGCATTAGTGTTTGTGTTGGTTACTATATTATCCTTTTGGGTCTGTGGTGCTTCCCATGCTTATTATAGTGCTCAATTTCACAGCTAAATACTGCTCTCTGGATGTAGCACATTACTTCATATTCCCTTTTCCCAGATTTAGCTCTTCCATGTTTAGTTAGATATCCTGCTGAAAGGAATTAATACTGACAAAGCTTAACATCAGTACTACAGCAAACTTCAAGAGGAAAGTTTTATGTTCAATATTTTAATAATTTTCCTGAAAAGTTCAATACATGTTTTATACAAAATACACATTTACACTCCTTCCTGTACACAGATGATACACATTTGCGTTTTCAATTTGGCCTTACAATGGTGTGAGTAGAATTCAAAGCCACACATCGTAACAGCCATACAGTTACCATTTGATGACAGCAAGGTCTGATCATGTAAGTAAAGTTTGTCAATAAAAAATGTATCTGGGTTACAATGTATTTTAACATAGTGTAACAATACTGTATAACCTTTCTATGTCCTGAAACCAGCAGGAGGGCATAATCAGGGTGATACCATGCTATACAAGCAAAAGCTTTCTCTTGCTCTAGCAATTTCCACTACAGAACAAGATCCAGTTGCAGTCATGAGTGATGACCCACAATCATGCATCTCACTCAATATTGTATATCACCAATTTTGCTGGCTAAAGCAAACAAACCCTGCCAAACACAGGTTTTATTACTGTTACTGAAAAAAATGGCTATCATTGTGACCAGTGTATGGCTAGTGCATTCACTTTGCCCTATGGTGGGTTAAGAATGTACAGAATACATAAGAGCCAAGATTTAAAGTTATAAATAAGCAATAAACAAACATGCCCTTAAATACTTTTGACTGCGTGTTCAAGAATGCCCTTGTTGTTCTGAAGAGAGTGGTGCAGCACCAATGTATGATATGGTCTTAAAATGCTCACTGTAGTACAGCAATACACCGAAGACTGTTCATTTTCAAGTGATATGGTGTTATTATTATTGTTATCACACTTAACTATACAATTTCCAAAAATAGTCTACAACTACAACAAAACGTACAGATGAAATAGTCTCGCCTAATGAATGTATGGCATATTTTGTTACATCATAAGTACTCAGGTAGCAGCGGGAAAGATAATTCACAGTTCTCAGGCAGAGTGCCGCAGAATATGTATAAACATGACTTCAGTTTCCAGTGAACTAGAAGTCTTTTAAAATTAAAAAACAATGCTGGTCTAAATTGAAGTTGTTTTTTTTTTAAAGTTTTTCCACTGAGTTTCCTAGGTACATTTCATAACCAAGCTAGGAAATTTAGTATGGAAAATGGCTTATGTCAGATTCACTGCCTTAAGTCATATTTAACCAATGACTCCTTTTATTCAAATAGGCTCATGACTGGCTGATCTAAATGGATGGATTATAAATCTTCTTCATTTTTTTTTCTTTCGTTTTTTTAACCCTCCATGTTGACTATGTCATGGATGGAGGTAAGCTGGAAATTTCCAATAATGTTTTTCCTTTAATATGAAAGGGCAATCTCATATGACTAAAGAACATATATCTACCAAAAGAAAGGAGGAGTCTTGCTTTCTTTCTGGGCACAGTATTCTTAAAACAGAATACTCCAAAACTCATACGCCAATCCTCAACAACTTCCATGCAACAACACTATGCACAGAAAGTGGAATATTGTCCACACCAACAATCTATGTGCTTTTTATGTCAATTTCAAGCCAGAACATGATAATTTTATATTTGTCAGAAACCTCAACAAATTTTGGAAGTATTATCACTCTACAGAACAGATACATCCAAGTGTTATACTTTATGGAACAGACACATCATTGTGTGTATACCATTTACACAGCTGTAATGACAGTGGATCACTGAGAATCAAAATACTTCCACTTCACCATGTCCTTGTTGGTGTCTTTGCCAGCCCATGAAAGATAATATTTTCTTTACAAGCATAACAAGAATGAGATTTACTTACCTGTACCCTAATCTGATAAAGGTATCTCCAACTCCAAAAGTTAATAGAACCAAAAGAAACACAGATATAGTTCCTTTCCTTAAAACTTCCATGACACTATTTTTGTGAGGAACAATTCTTTAACCCCCAAACCATGTGCAGAAACCAGAAGATTGACTTTAAGTAATCAATTCACTGTGTATTAATCGACTTTGTTTCTCTTTGGATATTTCTGCTTTATTTATCAGTCCTTAAAAAGTGTTTGTTCACAAGACATCGATTGTTTGCAATAATTTCAATGTATGGCTTTTTTTCAAAAGTTTTGTTTAGAGCCTGGGCAGAGTCACATTAAATTTCTGTGTATTGATCTCGATCAATTTAAAGTGTGCCTATAGCAACTGATAGAGTTCAAGCTGTGGACAGATACATGTACCACAACTTTACCTTTTGATATCACGCAAACACATCCTTGCCACAAAATGGTCAATTCAGCTTAAACACATCCATATCCTATATAGACCTGACTCTTATTCCATACATAATGATAGTTTCAAAAAAGGTTAAGTCAATGCTTTTCCGTTCCTGCTGTAGTGTAAAGTATAAAGAAACAGCCTCATTTCATGATCATGAAGATTATTCATATCATCAAAACTGAACTGCCTTCTCAAATAATATATGCATCTAATATCTTGAGATGCTCTTCCTCTCCATTTGTCAGCTTATGTCAGTTCTCTCCAGCGTGTACAATAGTTTTACAACATGCATGGCTAGTGCATAAGAACAAATGCTAGGAGGCAATGCTTTGCTGTTGTTGGAATTGCTGTTTATGTGCCACAAGCTGGGAAATCACAGATGGGTCCAGGCACTGGTGTTGAAGAAATGGATGATTCTGTTTGTGAAAAACAAAATGATAAATGTGTAAATCTCATAAGCAAAATGATACTTACTTATAAGAGTTATATCCATTATCATAGGATTTTCTGACAAAATTAGAACACATGAGATGTACGGTGTCAATGTGAGATGGAACATTTAAACTCTTATTGTTCTCCCAATATTCTATTCTTCCATCTGTTACTGGACTCAGACAGTGACTCTGGCTGATAGAAAACAGTGACCTTTGTCACACCAAATGACAACAATATCAGCCTCATCTCTGTTTATAGAAAAATCCCATCATCCTCCTGTATAATATTCATCACGGGGTAATCATAATTAATCATATGGCCACTTTCAATATTTAATCCCTTTGCAATGCAATGAATGATGTACATGTATGACCTTACTTTGAGTTACAAACAGTGCTGGATGTTCCAGTTTCCTTGAAAGTTGTGTTCCTGGTTACCTATCCAATATACCCTTACATTCAATTTAATAGGCCTGTGAACATTTCCAAAGCCACCATTGTGAAAGCTTGCAACTTAATGCCAACAAATTCTAATTATACAGAATGCCTTCCTTTTGGTCACATATTCTTTTTCACTAAAAGGGCTGGCTGCTCAAGTTTATTTGGGTCACCATGCCTGATGACTATCCTATGTGGTGAGACAGGACAAATCATTCAGGTTGTCTAAAAATCACACCTTCTGCCAACATTTAAACTTTCTGACTGCAATTTTCTGGCATATTTTAATAGTGCGTCCATCATCCTTTCAAAAAACCTTCTTGATATAAATCCACTATCAACATCACATTTTTCAGAAGCCAGCTATTTTTTCATGAATTCTCCAATGAACAGGCCTTAAAATCATAACTTTGTAATATCAGTGCTTGAAAAACATGACACAGTAATAAGGCTGACACAACTGTAATCGCTCTAGGCTTGAGTTATTCTGTGTTTTGTGGCAAAACACACACTAGGCCTGATCCATCATCTTTGGCACAGTGGAAGTCAGTTAAACTGAAATCATGAAGGCCCAACAAATTGTTTTGAATTAACACTTTGTGTACCACAGCTGTGACAAGTTAATTACACTTTCAGTACCAAGGCCCCTCTGGCAAATGCACCAAAAACAGGTGTTGCATTTTTATGACCTGGGTACACTAATATAAGTAAAATTAGATGTAATAGTGCAACAGTGGTATACAAGGTGTTAACCGCAACGCCTGTTTCTAAGATAGCTGTATGACAATAATACACAAACAAGTAGTGACTTTAATTTAGCATAAAGGATGAATCTTACACTGGTTCCTGAGTTATGATGCAAGCACAATCTACTTTACTGTTGCTGAGAAAAATGAACGTGAGTTCTGTAAAAATCAAAACACCTAAAACAAATGGATGGCACTGGGTAAAGAGTGATGCAGGAAAATACAAAAGGGAAGGGTGGGTGGGAGTGTACTTTTCAGAGTGACATGGAGGAAATGATTTACAATGCAGTAGTAGATCTAGCCTACCAAAGGTTTTCACTAAAAGTAAGGAAGATGCATTCAATAAAACTGCATCAACAGACCGTTCACTGAGTATTGTTATGCCACTATTAGATAGATATCTACTTGAAATTGCATGAATGAAAATTTATTACTTGCTTCTTCCTTCCAATGTCATCTGTGAAATGATACACATAGGTACCCTATCACTTACCATTCAGCAAACACACAAAGTCATATCTTTGATAATTCCCTATTTGACTCAAGGTAACTTTATACAGCACACTTCAGGCTGTGAGGATGTAATTAAAGATATTTAAGCTTCAGTTTAACCAACTTCCACAATACTGATTATATATGATCCATCCATGATTTCTTCCTTGCTGAACTCACCAATAAATCTTGACTACCCAGGCGCAAAGCTGGTGTCTTGTGAAGGCTGCGGAGACATAAATGGAATCATGTGGTTATCTTCTATCCCACCAAAGTTAATAGAATGTTTATCAGAGTATTAAAATCATAAATTTTCTTTATTTTTCCAAGTTTAACACAAAATGCGGTACTTGCAACATTAAACTGCGCATACATTTTCTTAACAACTCACAAACCTTCAGATCAACATAGTGTATTGCTTCTAATTCACTGATTCCAAAGACTAGATCACCTCTTATAATGACTTTTTGAACATTTTTGTCATGGTTCTTAGTAATGCAAGACTCTTCTTTCTAGACTTTGCAGTCAAAACATTAGCTGCATACACAAAACACATTGAATGATGCAGAGCAAAAATAATTCATTATCGATACTGCATAAAATCTCTGCAAGTCTTAATTTGCAACACATCAAACCTCACTATCCTATGGTGATTGAAATGAGACTTGACTACACTACTATCTCCATCTAAGTATAGATTAATGGTCAGCAAACCATGAGCCTGAGACAGGTCTCATCCAGAATGACATACAAACCAAGTCAAAGCATCCATAACTGGAGAAGGCCCTGGTGACATATGACCCTTATGAAATATAAATTCACGCAACATAAGGTATTAGCTGTTGAAACATCAACATACTTAAATAATTACTAATTCCAAACTTTGCTACCTGAGTGGAAAGGAAGTATCAGCCTGAGGTACTCACCATCTATTAACAAAGTCTATTAGCTCTGGGGAAAACTGATCTGCAGGAAGTTTGAGTTGAGGCTGAAATGATAAAGGTGACATCAGCAAAATTTACATGAAAAGACTGCAAAGATGATAATCTAACATCTCATTATGATGTCGCACATCTTGTAATGGGCAAATTAAAACTAAATGTCTCCTCATTTCGCATTTCTGTAAACCTTACACCTAAGTCACAAATAATAACTGTTATTAGTGTTATATACTGTTTGACAGCTTAAATATTTTGGTAGATGGTCACCGCAGCACTCTGTGGAATCTTAGTTGCAGGGGTTATTGCTTATAAAGACATTCCTGAACTAAAGTGAATGTTGAATCATTTCTGCATAATATACAGTAACAAATAAAACTAGGCACTTTAGTGAAGGAGTCGGCCGCCAACGCGAATCGCCCCCCGGTAGCCTGTAAGCTTTTGTTGTTTCCGAGGGTGGCGTGTTGCATTTTAGGCGCCTCAAACAACCGGCTATTTTGTTCGTTTTCGTGGGCCTATGAGCAAGATCGATACATGTTTTTAAAGAGCTTTGGATGCACTTCCTTTTGACTGTATTATTTTTGCTGTGCGAGTATCGGGCCCCAAGATATTTCCACTTGAAAATGAGCTAAGTTTTAGCTGTTGATTTCTCAAAACCTATTGCTCTTGTTTTCTTGAAACTACTCCTGATGATAGGCAATAGGCTCTGCTATCTGAAAAACTTTAAATGGTTGTTCTGAAGTATTAGCCTTGGCTATGAGCAGTTAACCCTTTTATCAATAGTACACCGAAAATCGAATTAAACGCGCCACCCTGAGCCGTGACGTCATGCGTTGTTGACATGGGCTCTGCGGGCTCCCGCTATTTATTATCTATGAAGCACGAATAACGGGGATTTATCGCTAGGGGATCCCATGTTCTGTTTCTCTTTCCTGTTTGATTAACTTTTTTTATATGTACTTACTATTTCATCTCTGATTTTGCATATCGCTGCTTTTTTAATCATCTTGATGGAGAGACTGATAGTGGATAGTTTCTATTCAGCGATGGCTCCCCTGCCTCAGTTCTATGTTTAGTGCATTGTCATGTCATGGCCATGATCTGATGAATAGGTCAGATTCAGTGGGTCATTAACATTCCCATACTAGATCTAGGTCTAAATCTAGATTTAGATGTTTCCAGTCATGATATATTTTTGAAACCAAAAAAAAAAAAAAGTTTGGTTGCCTACCCCATTTCTCTTCCACACTAATCCCCCCCCCTCCTCTAGTCTAGACTATCTTCTCTCTGCAGCATTATCCACCCCTTCCCTTTTGGTTATACTTCCATCACTTTACTTTCATAAACTTGTGCCCCCCTTTTTGTCTTGTTCAATCCTGATTTGCTGTTGCAGCTTTTTAAATATTATTTGTAATATTTTTGTTTTTCATGTCACACTCTCGGTAAAACCATTCTGATTTTTATTATTGACTCGATCATATCAAAATGAAAGTTTCCTCCATTTTAAACAGCACCATGCAAAAGTACTTTTTAAAACGAAACCAATGATGTATTACTTTTGAAAATCTGACAATTATTGTGGAAAATATGCCCATTTTTGTATTTTATTGACGCAAATCGGAAACTCCGCTTCTTATTTCAACTCAGTTTGGTGCCTTTAAATCCAAAATAAAAAAGATGTTTTCAGTGTAAGTGACATTGTTTGTGCATTTATTAACTCTGCACATAAAAACAAACAAAATGGTGCCTGAAAGATTAAAATGCAGTAATTATTACAGATGTTACGGCATTTATAAGCAACACATTTAAGTTTCACGGCACAAAGTCCCAGTGTAAAAAAGTGGGCAAAATCGGGGTGAAAATTAAGTCTTTAAAACTTCATAACTTTTGAACTAATAAAGATATCTCAAAAATTCAAAAAGCTTGATTGGCAGAAAGCCAAGCTCTCTATTGTGATAATAATTTCCTTGCCCTACAAGAACTTTGAAATTTTCACTAAAGTGCCTAATAAAACCTGTTTAGTGCGGCAACTTCAAATTATGTTATTATTGGAAGACTACTAAGGTGGCTGTGTCCATACATTAGCAATAAAATTGCAAGAAAAATCACGGAGAGAATTGATTGTGCTCCTATCTGGTCGTTGGAATTCATCTCTGTGTATTTTGGAATGTTTGTCTTGCTGCAAAAGATGCAATCATTATGGGAGGATGAGCTATAAATTTTGGGATTTATGCAAAGCATCATGGGGTACGTGATGGTTGGTCATCTTGTTCAGCAATAATTAATTGTGAATTTTAAGAGTTGTATGGTTGATGATATAAGAAAATAAATCTGTGTGTATTGTAAGGATGTCTGTCAACAGTCTTAATATGTCAAGTGGTGTGAAGTACCAAATGAGTTTGTCATACTTATTGCCTGTTGTATATATGCTTATGTCTGCAGTAAATTTTTTTCTCTGTTCAGTACCTGGAGTTGAGTTATTATTGCATCATAGTGTGAATATCAATGGATTTTAAAAAAGGTGAAGTTGTGTCCTAAATAACTTCACTTAAGTCAACACTGAAAAGCAAAACCACACTACCTACAGCACAATTTAAGGCTACACAGTAATCTTGGGACAGAAAGGGTAATTGATTTCACAAGGCTGTTGTACACAATATCATGTGATCATTTGTAACACATACCTCTTCAATTATCACTTCCATGATTTGATATGGCTGCAGCTGTGAAGATCCACCTGTCGCAATTAACTGAAAGAGAAAAGCACCAGCATAAGAATACTATTAAACATAATCAAGATTGCTTGTACAATGATTATTGTTTACTCAAAAATGAGTATACAATGGACGATGGTTAAACCAAAGTTGTAAGGACCAGGCAAATCTCTTCATACTGACAACGGTCTGGATAAAAGTGAGATATCTATTTCTTAATTCATTCAACAGAAGAAGATAGTTGCATGATTAAGCAAATCAGAAGAATAAGAACGCAAAAAGTGTTTGAAAACAAACAGTGCAGTTGCAGAGTTACAATGCTTGAATAGAAAAAACACAATCTATGCCTCTTACAAAATTACTGGACCAACAATGCTAGAAGATGCAGCACTGCCAAACACTGATACAACTGACTGTCTAGTTAAAAATATATAAATACAATATGCTCTGCTTGTTACATCCTAATGGCTTCATGTGCAATGGAGATGCAAATGTATGTGTTATCATGTATCATTAAAGAATGTTATCATACAGCTGATTCGCACTCTAGACAGTGATATGTCAAGCAATGGAAAAAACACCATTTAACTATACCTGACTAGTATAGTCCATTTCTTTTTTTTTACCAGTATAAGAATAAGGAAAAAAAAAAAGGCAAGGTATGAGAACAAGAGATTACCAAATATGCTGTAAATTCCTACTGAAAGTAAAAAACTTCACTTACGCTTGCAAACGGAAGCTTCCCAGTAGCTAACTGAAAAATAAATTAAGAAAAAAAGATGTGCAACTGATATATTATATTGTACAATCTACAGCCTAAGGTAGG
Organism: Ellobium chinense; assembly: GCA_033807755.1. Classification (NCBI taxonomy): domain Eukaryota; kingdom Metazoa; phylum Mollusca; class Gastropoda; order Ellobiida; family Ellobiidae; genus Ellobium; species Ellobium chinense. The sequence continues at coordinate 4,041,580 of JAWQUT010000012.1, read as the reverse complement.
ACAATGAGACTGGGTAAATAAGAGTGTTCAGGACTAAAACTAGAAAATAGATCATAATTAGAAATAAAAAACATCTTTTGCTCAAGTTTCTCTACTCTCTGTAAACCATTCTGACTGGTTAGAACAAGACTGAACACTTCTGCTACCTCATATCTATGGATCATTTAAATAAATCTAATCAGTGAAGAAAACATGTTATGAATAAGAATCCTAAATGTTTGTGTTGAGTTAATGGATGCAACACACAATCAGACAGCCAATTCACTTACTTAAGAGATGGGAGATGTTTCCAAATAAATGAGCTCCTACAATACAAAATGTTCTTTAAAGAAATGTTTAAATATTTGCTGAGCCATCCAAGCCCATGTAAGAAAAAAAAATTGCCAGGAAAGCCATGGGAATGAAACCTGTATTGGACAAGCTCACTAAGAATGTCTAGGCCAAGAACTCAGTGTGATCTCATAGAGTAATGTGACATATGCTGTCTTACTACAGTCGACTCCGCTTAATCGCCCTTCCTCAGGATCACGGAAAAAGTGGGCGATTAAGCAAAAAAGCGATTAAGCAAAGAAGGTAATTTAGGAGATATTTTTGGTAATGGGGTTAAATTTCTTTGATGTTGTGGGTTGACGCCTTCTCGTCGCCAGACTCGGGACAGACTCGAGTTTGACGGTATTGTAGCACACAAAATATTTGATCTCCGTGGTCTCTCTCACTGGCCACCTTGTAGTAGTCCAACAGACAATAAGGAGTAGGATGGCACGGTCGGGATCGATCGTTCATCCACATGACACGTTCTCTGATCTAGCCGAAATCCACCAATACGATGTTTACATTTTCCACCTTACTGAGAGAGAAGGCGTGTCGAGAGATTATATGGTTTTCCGCGCATAGCATTATTGGACAGGCGACGGCGGTGATGCGCAGCGTGGGACGAAGGGGGACAAAGGACGGGGGAGGTGGGGAGGAAAGGCTTACCACACCTATCTGGGTGTGGCAGACGTCACTCAGTCAACCGGTCTGCCATCCGTCGCGCAGTTAAATTGTCTGTGTACATATTTGTTTGTCAACTGTAATCCTTCAACCGCTGATCTTTGAATTCACGAGCACTGAAGAGTGGTCGATTATCATGAGTGAGAGGCAATAATCAAGTGACTTTTATATAAAAAAAAATTTGGTTCCCCGGGAAACGAGGCGATTAAGTGGAAAAGGCGATTAAGCGGAGGGCAATTAAGCGGAGTCGACTGTATCTCTAATAATGTCATTATGATGTGATTGTGCTTGGAGTTTATTGGAGGCAATGTAGAGTTTATTGGGTCACAATTTAGAGAGGTGGGAAGAAGAGTGGGTTGCATGTCGGATTTTGGAGGGAGTCACTAGTCAGAGGTTATTCATATACAAAAACTGATCCGTCACGAGATTTTAGATCCTAATAGAGGGGAAGTCGTAATTGAGAGGGTCTTATCTCAGAGAGCCCACTCTATAATAACAATGCAGTTTGTATGTTCATATCCAGGCTAATGCCCACTCACTACTTGAATGATAATCTGATGCAGACAGGATGTGGACTGACAAGATGGCAAGGAGACAATAAACCAATCTTTTGACCCGGTCAAAAAATGTTTGCTGTTGCAAATGTGTAACTAACAGTTAGTCCAAAATTTAATATACTAAATCAGAACATACCTCAAACAGTGTAACCCCAAAACTCCAGACTTCAGCAGGTTTTCCATAGTCATGGCCCTGCACTCTCTCTGGCTGATAAATAAGCAGATTAAGAGAAACAATAAGCTGTGGCACAAATAATAATACTTGTACAAGTGAACATATTGGAACTCTTAAAATGTATACAATTTTTCTGACAAGTAAATTCATGCCACCCTATAAGTTCCTTGTCACCTGCATCTACTTTTTCGCAGCTTATACTTATATCAAAATAATGCCTTGGCAAACATGACTTCTGAGATACACAGATGAAATTACTGTACACAAGATGTCAGCACAATTTCTGATGTCATAAATATTATGCAAGAAAACTAATGGTGACAACAATATCATGGCTAAAAAAAGTTCAATTAAAATAAAATTATGGTGCAGAGAGAATATTCAGGATTGAAATAGTGGGATCTGGTAACAGTAACAATGGGATGGTAGGGAATTTCAAAATTTCACGGTTATTACAGTCCCCTATCATTCTCAAATTTGGGGAAGGAGACTAGAAATGTACTATGGACACTATATTTATGGCTCATACGTAAACAACAAGCTTAACCATTTACCCCCTACAGTCGCCGCGGGTCGCGTCGCCGCTATTGGTAAACCCCTACAGTCGCCGCGGGTCACCGTTTTAGATTTGTTTCGTTGTGGACGGCATTGCACGTTCTGAATGTCGCCAAACGGAAATAAAAATTGTGGAATCGGAAGCTGCGGAAAACGAACTTCCTTCCAGTGTTTGTTTGGAGAAAATCGGGCGAATGGTTGCTTCTTTGTGATTTTTTGAAGTTGTCATAGATTTTTTGGCTTTGTTTGAGGTGATGTAGGATGCTTTACACCTCTATCGTGAAGCTTTATGATGGAAACATGTATGAGACAGTGAATGGGTGCAACCTGTGCCGGATTAGATTTTTTTAAATAAATTTTTTTTTAAAAACACAAAAGTCATATTTTTTTTAGAGTTATCTCTCTTCTCTTAGGGATTGGGAATTCGTCTTGGGCAGGTGGCTTAGGGGGTAAATGGTTAAACAAGCTTTATTATTCATGCCCAGACCAAAGTAGGCTTTGTGTTGGTAATGCTACATGCAATCACTGTCCACTGTTGATGTAACATGTGACATAAACAATGTCTGTGGCACTTTCCGCATGCGCTGGCTGTCAATCATTACTCTTCTTGCAAGAACTTGCATGAAGGTGAGGCAGTTATGAAGTAACAGGGGCAGTTTCATTTTTCCAATCCAGTTATGAAAAGACAACTGACTGGACTTTACACAAATAGGTTCCTATTACAACCTTGTTCATTGTAGATGGGTTGCGCTGCATTATTGTTTATTACAAATGGGGCTGTGCTGTATTAAATTCTTGCTTACATCACTATAGTAGGGTCTTCTTTCAAAAGCTCAAAGAACTGGTAAACAAATGCAAACAACCATACATAGTTACTTACTGCCATATAAAAGTAGGTGCCTAAATGAGTGATGGCTATAGACTTCACAAGCTGAGAAAGAAAATTATGAAATGACTATGACTTGTGACAAAATTAACTAAATTGAAAAGCGTTTTCCAAATCTCAGTAAGTGTACTTTGTACTTGTATGAAAGCAAGATGTATTCAGAAATGCATTTCTTTATTAAATAATCCAAAAACAAAACTGAACTTGAAATCTGAATTTCCTCGGGAGCCGACATTATAAAGTGAATAAAAATGTATATACTATGAAGACCATTACCCTTCCTTATATTTCCTTTTATTTCCAAAGCTTTCAGAATCCATTTATACTTATAGAGTTCTGAGAGAGTGCTCTTCAATAAGTGAAAGGTAAAAATTTTCAAAATTCAGTTCTACAAACATGGAATGGAAATCATTAGGAACAGCTTAGAGTCAGCATGCGTGAATTTTTTATTACAGCTTATTCATTCTAAGCCTTTAGTATCAGGTAGCCTAAGGGCCTGATAAAACAAGTATACAGACAGCATGGTTTTGATACTGATTTATCATTTCTACAACAACAATGACCTACAAACTACAGTAGTGTTACATAGATAGGCTGCCCCCATACTATTAATGCTAATGGGTATAAAGAGAATATTAAGTCTGAAAGCAGAGATAACTTAAATGTTTCCTACCTGCTTACTCACACCAAAGTCACAAAGTTTCACTTCCCCAGCAGTATTGACTAGAATATTATATGGCTTGATATCTGTAGAGAGAGCAAATGATAAATAAATTCATTGCAGTCTCAAAAGTTTCCACATTAGCACAGAAATAATCCTGAAAATGTTAATAGTGAGGACATAAACTTTAACCCATTCCCACTCCAACTCACAATCAGACAACCATTTTCATACAGTACATCCATGAGATGGAAGGTAACTCCATATAAATGAGACCACCCAACACAAGAAAATTTGTTTTAAAAAAAAACATGAATCAGCATATTTTTCAAATCCTATTGCAAAACAATTAAGAGTAGTGAAATAAAACTTCTCACAGCCATCAACTCTTGTATAGGTTGACAGCTGGGTGAGATTTCGAATAAATGAGAAAAAAAAAAATTATGAAAATACGACTTTATTTATCCCGTAGGGAAATTGTTTTATAATGTCATACAATGTTATAATTCATTCATAATACAATGTTATAATTCATTCATAATACAAATACGCATAACTAAACACATCAAACAACATACATGTAAATACATAATATTACAAATGAAATACATAACAAAGTCACTGCTGGTACTCATTACAACTGAGTCGAGTGAGGAAATAAAAATAAAGTATCTTTCCCAAGGACACTACAACATTAACCGCCCAGCTCGTGAGTCAAACACATAAACCTTAGACTTGAAAGTCTTCAGTTTCTGAGTAGGACTCACAAACTACACAGCCACGCTGCCTCTCACAATAATATAATCTGTGCTGTTTTACTATGTCTGATAATGCCAACTGCCATGATGGTGCCTGGCATAGACTGGCTATTGTCTGTGGAAATGGGTAAACATATAATGTGGCAACTGACCTCTGTGAAGTATTTTCAGGTTCCACATATACAACATGCCCTCTAAAACACATAGACTGATTTGGCCTATCACTCTCTCTGGAACAGGCATATAGGCATCTAAGGATCCACCTGAAACCAAAATAAAGTTAAAAGGATCTCAGCAACACATACTGTCTTACTCACCACCACTGGGATCTACAATAACAAAGCCCTTCCTTACAGTTGAGATTAAAACTCTGAACAATGACTTAAACAGTAACTTAACTTTCTCTATAAAATTAATTTAGTCTAATAAAATCCCATAAAAATGTGTATTTCAAATATTGTCATAGAAGCTAGTCAAGTCTGACAACAGAACTAAAATTCAGGGTCTTAGCTTGTAGATTCAGAAACATGCTGCCATTTCCCCAAATTTCCTACAGATGTTGCAGTAAGAGAAGCACAGCACCAGTTTCAATCTTAGATTCCATGATTATTGTAAGACTGCAAATGTTTATGATGGACTTATACAAAATAGTGCCCTTTCATCTTTCTTCCTCACAAATGGAAATATGGAAATCAAGCAAAACTTTAATTCTGTCTGTCAATACAAGTGTAGTTTAAATATATGCAAAAGTTAACCTTGAATCAATATTCTGTCAAGAAAGTGGAGCCTTTTGGAAAGGAAAGAATGAGGGAAAGAGAGGGAGAATGTGTGAAAATGCCTGGTGCTTTGAAAATAATTTTTCCATGTTGGAGTTTTCTCAGAAATTCTATACCAAGGAAACATGCATATGCACATACCATCCATATATTCTGTACATATTGATATTCTGTTCTCAAAGAAGAAAGCACCAAAGAATGATATGATCATGCGAGAGTTGCACTGAAAAAACAAAAAAAAAATCATGTGAAGAGGGGAAGAGTATTGTGGACAGAATAAAAATCAGTTTGGTTGTATAAAACATTCCATAAATATTAAAATGTGTTGTAACCTTCTAGAAGACCCAAGTAAACAAAGATCAAGCAAGAAAAGCAACGTAAGCATATTTCTACAGATTACTAAGAATTTCCATAGTATTCCTTACGCACATCCATGGAACTTTTTTAACATACCCACTGTTTAATACAATCCCATGCTTACTACACTCCCATCAGCAGTCCTAGCTATTTTGTTTCACTGTAAAAACAGTCTGGACAACATGAAACTTCTGATAACACATCCTCAGTAGCTTGGCCCTAAGAGTTCCATTGTATTTTGGATGAGATAACCTTCTCCATCTCAACCAACATACTTCTAGAAACAGAAAACAAAAACTGGAGCTGTTCTGACCACCACTTTCAATTTAGAAATATCATCAAGTTTATCAGTACCTTCACCTGCATAAGTACTAAAGATGTTAAGAACATCTACAGCTTACCTTGTACAAAATCTCTAACTCTGATATGATTTGCTTCTGAACTGCAACGGAAATGTCCAATTCAACCTCCTGGAAACAAATAACAAAATGTTTGTATGATCCTGATGCATCATAGAGTCATTCTCACAGATAATTTGCATTCTTAGCACATTACTTTGCAGCATATATGACAGAAATAATATATATGTTGCAAACTAATGTGCTAAGGATGAAAATTTCATGGTGTCTCATTCTGTATGTACCAGATCATCACACTATGTCTAATGACGACAGGTCAGAATTATAGCTTTACCTGACTGAAAAATACCAAGTTCCATAAATCACACTCAGTATACAAGGACAATTGTAGATACATTCAAAGACCTACCTTTACTGCCATTACTCGCCCAGTGGGTTTGTGAATTGCCCTGAAAAACCAAGTTAAAAAGAATTTGTACATTAATTTAATCACAGAGCAGAGCCGAAACAAAACACGAAATCACACTCTCGATTCATCCATTCTTTTTAAAGGAGACCAACTGATTTTCAAAGTGATCTTAAGATGATCTTACAGAAGCAATAAAGAAACATGAAATGAAAAGAAATCAAATTAATAGACTTGACACAGTTCAATGCACACATTTTAAGATAACATCTCTCAAATGCACTTAAAGTGATTCCCAGTATTCATCTCAACACTGATCCTTATTTCAGACCTACAAATTCAATGAATAATTAATTCCAGAGCAAAGCAAATTACATTTAATAAACTTACAACCTTAATTTTACATCATATCTCATATGCCTCTTGTTTTGAAAGTGCTGAAGTTAAAGAATGTTACTGTAGAAATAAATGCACTGAATTCTCAACACAATAAAGTAAAGATAACATCGCAGTCAATGACAGTTTGTCAATGCCCGAAGGCACGTCATGCCTATCATTTTAAACTTCCTGGTACTTTGAAAATAATTTTTCCATATTAGACATTTGCCATAAATTTTATATCCAAGGAAACATGCATATGCACAAATTTATTTTTCTGATCTCAAAGGAGAAAGCACCAAAGACATCAGTCACATTATTGACACAATAGAATAACCCTGAAGTGAAAGACCCATTATTCGTACATCACCAAATATATTGCTACATTGTGATCAAACAACATGTGTTCATAATACGCACCTGTAGACTCTGCCGCCATTCCCCTTCCCCACTAACTGCACATAAAGCAGTGACTCTTTTGTAATCCATCCACAACTCAGGATGCTCTCAAAACCACCCTGTGGTGGGCTGAAATGCATATGACACAAATATAAACATAAACAATGGCAGCATCTCGAGCAATAATACACAAGGGAATGGCATAAAAACATGAATGACTGATGGGCAAGTAGATGTTAATACAAATTTTATGTTGATTATTTGTGGATGTAATATAACAAAGACAATATTAACTACACTAAAATGAAAGGGTTGTTTTTACATCAGACTCAAGACAAACCATGGCAGAGCAAATCCATGTTAAGAAGGAACAATTGAAAGATCATAACAGGTGGATAGTTAAAATACATGACAGTTAAGTTTAATGCAGCCATATATACTTTTGTTCAACTTACGGTTTGTCAGGATTTGCAAACTTCTCCTCTGCTTGGCTACCAGTTCGAATCTGCATAATGAAATGACAAACATTTACATTTCACACTATATTTGGGACATTTTTCTTATTTCTTTTTGATCAGGCAATCTTTGCCATCATACTGTAAAACGACTTACATACAAAGATACATAAAAAAATCTTTACATGACAAAACAGTTAACTCATACCTTTAGACCATGAATGTTTCGATTCTGTGGGGTCTTCCCATCTGTAAAATAATCAAACACAAAAATAATAAAGAAATAGCAATTTTAAATAAAGGACAAGGCTGTAGGTTATTTACATCATTGTATTGCAATTATCATTTGTTATTTTCAAGGACTTGGTTGTTCATCCTGTGGTTATAAAATCATGTATGATTTATGATTTCATTGCATCTTAATACAGTGGACCCTCCGAGATAAGACCTATATAAATGTTCATGAAAAAGGTCTTAACAGGGAGTGAGTCTTAACCAAGAGATCACCAAATTTATTCAGCTATTATTGCGTTTATATACAGTAAAATAACCCCAATTGACCTATTTTCCTCCTTGCAGGTTAACCTGATAAAGTCTGAACCTGATTGTTGAGACAGAACGCTTTTGAGTCTTTCTGAAACTGCTCCTCTTTACAATCTTGATTTCCGCCTCCTAATGTGAGTGCCTTCCTCTTGCAGTTCCTCATCATGCCAGATCTGAGATAATATGTGTAGCCAAGGTCTAAATAAAAATTATAGCCTGATGCGTGCTCGATGACAGTGTTTGAGCGAATGAATGAGAGCAAAAGAAACAGTGGGAAAAAAAAATACTGTACAGTCTGCATAGTATTTCAATGGCTTTCTTTAGTGACCTCACTTCTTGTTTCCAATCATATTTGAGTAGCGGAAGTAACATTCCTGCCGGCCTATTCATAAGGAGATGGACAGAGTAGCCTTGGCCCACCCAGCCTAGCCTGTGAATCATGCACCGAATCAACGAGGCTTGGGCGGTTTGTGCTGGTGTTATGTCATGAGACATACAGATTTGCGACAAATTACACGACTACACATGTTTGGACCATGCAGGTCGGTTGCATTTTGGAGTGGCGGGATAACTGAACAAAGGTTCAGAGTGGGTGGGTGGCATGTCGGATTTCATAGTAAGTCGCCATTCGGAGGTCTTTCACATAGAAAAACCTATCGATCATGAGATATTAGGTCTTAATTGGTAGGAAGTCCTAAATGAGAGAGTCGTATCTCAGAAGGTCCACTTTTAACATACCATTGCTTTATACAGTTATCTGGATAACTTTTTTATAGCCTAAAGCCACAAGGAATATTTCAGCTGTCATGAAATGTGTCACTGTTGAATTTTCATACATTTGCTGAAGTAAGTATGACAGTAAATGCAATTTTTCCAAAGAAAAGACTTACGTTTTGGGAAGATAATCAAAGGAGGAAGGAGACCTCTTTCTCTGTCTTCTTCACTCAGCTCCTTGAGATACTAGATAGGATAATAACAGACTACTGGTGGTGAAAATTGTCTTTATTACTGCCTGGCTAAAGAATAAGCTGATTTACTATTCACAAAATATCTTTTGAAGCACTTCCAATTCATACCCTAAACATTATTTGATGTGATTCAACATTTATTTTAATCAGCTTTAAAGAAGAATTAAATAAAGAGTGGCCCTGGAAATCAAGGTATACCATAACTTGAATGAAATAAGCTTGAGAGATCTCATCAAATCAAATATTTCTGATGTGAATCTATGTTACTGCAGCATAAGTCATGATCTCAGTAAATCAACTATCACCAGCACTCTTGAAAATACAAATTAAACCCATACCTAGGCGCATATGGCTAACTTACATAGTTGAACATGTCCCTCATCTCCTCATCACTTCGAACAGTTATCCTGTCTCCATCTTCGTCTTCATCTGTCAGTAAGAGTCAGAAAGAAATATTCATATAATCTATCTAGATATCAGAATGAGTGGTGGAAGAATTGTCTTAAGGAAGTATATTTCATTATTAAGATGATCAGCAGCAAATCAGTCTTAAGGAAAGGTCTTCCTACATTTATTTACTCACTTTGCATCTCCTGTCGCCTCCCACCCCCAGCCCACCCCACCTTTTCCCACCTCCCTCCTTTCACCCATTCACCCTGAAAGGGCTTATAGTTGTCAGTGTGAATGAATTATATTTATTTCACACAGTAATGATAATCAGATATAGCTGTATTTATTAGTTATTGTACATTGCAGTTATGCTGACTTAAAAATCCGATGATAAATGACAGTTTCTTACTCTATCATAAAGTTATAAATTGCACAAATTGTTGTGGAACATGCTTGAAATGAACACAGTCGAGGCATTTTGATAAGTAATATTATAGATGATTGCTAGCCATGCATAAATTCCTGCTTAACAAGTGCCAGTCTATCATTTGCTCATTAAACTGTCATTGTGGATAAAAACAACAACCAAAAAATAGGGTCTAAGGCTACATAGTATGATGCAATAGTTGTCTAGTACTATTCAGGACAATATGTCACAAATTTTTAAAAATTTTACACAAATGTAAAATACTTACATTCAAAGGCTGTAAATGATGTCTGAGGCATAATCTGTGAGAAAACTTCCTGAAAATACAGAAAAAGCTGACAAGTGATTCAGTGCTTGTTTAAAAAAAATATAGCATCCTATAGCTGCATCAATGTTTGTAGTGAACATGTTGAATTCACCTCCTGCTTTCAGGCATGAAAGCCTTGATTCTATGAGGAAGATGCTCCTCTGGCCTTCTAAACTGTGTGCTCTCTATAATTTACCAAATACCTATTGAAACAGACAGAAAGTGGCCTCTTAGTATATAATAATAATACAGTGTGTGCTTTAAACTGATAAGTAAAACGAAAATAATTTACGCATGATCTTTCAATCAAATGACAGTTACTAAGGCTGGTCATCTATGACAGAGTTACTCTTAAGAAAGATCGCTATCTCAAGCTGCTAACTACAGCTACCTTCTTATGGTTCCATCCAGTGCATCTAGTGCTTTCCTTTTATTGCAATACCCTAATCATTCTTACATACGGCAGCCTAATTATATTAAAAATTAACACCAGCTCATTTTTCTCACTGCAGCAGATATATACCAACAGCAATATCACAGTTTTCTTTGTTTATGCATTATACGGATTTTTTTATATACAGTTGTCTTCCATCTTGTGGGTTAATGAAAATGAAAAGTTCAGGTCTGCTGTGAGCTTTCCAGAATCAGAGTCAGAACCCGCATGAAGGGATAATGCTGCTTTGTGAATGACCCTTACTGAGTAAAAATCAAGGTGTTTCAGAGATGACTACAACTACAACTGTCTTCAATAGTATAGAGCCCTGAAACTAATCACTTTCGGGCATAAGGCATCCTTGTATCTTAAATCAAGCAGAAATGTGATACACACACAATCATCTTACAATAACTTACATCCTCTTAACACACAATTTTAACCTATATCTGGCCAATCTAAAGCCTAGGTCGAGCTGCACTAATCAAAACTTAACATAAAATCATAAGCACTGATGAAGTGAAAGACAGGGACCTATGAATTATGAACATACTCTTAATCCAGAAATCAGCCACTTTGTTGCAAGAGAAACGTGTTCACACACAACAAGTAACATCCCTCTGCCAAGCTCGTATGATCAATATTACTGCTGCAACATTCTGTAGACTCAGGATGTAAACGTAACGGAGCCTTGTGGTTTGTGAGTTGTACTAAGAAACTGAAGACTGTCAACTCTACGATTTGTGTGTTTGACTCTTGGGCTGAGTGGTTATATCCTGTGATATCCTTGGGAAAGACACTTCACTTCCCTTTATCCATTTGACTCAGGAGTAAATGACTACCTGCTTTTAGAGCTGGGGGATCAGGGCGCTGCACTGCTGACGACAAGCAATGACTTTGTGGAGTATCCTCAAGCATCAGTTCTCATACATAAGGTATGTGATCCGTACAGATGTAAATCCATATACTGTGCCCACACCTGTGCTCTGCGTCGTAATTTGGTGCACATTATATTTATAGCAGTGTGTGTTTTTCACTTTTATCAAAACTTGTTATTTCATGGATTTATGGACTTTTAAGGTAAGAAACAGACTTTTTTTAAACAATTTTTAACCCTTCAAATGGCCATTTTCAATTTTCACTGTTACTCTTTATAATTTGTTAAAAATTTTTATTTTCATCTTCACTTTTAATAACCTTCTTGGGAAGGATTTCCATTTGTGGTAACTCCTACAGCTACGGTCAGTACCTTAATTCCGAATAATGTACTAACACAATCCTAACCCTTACCCTACCCCCACACTAATGCCAAAGCAAGTGTAACTCCTTATCGCCAGATACCACATATGGAAATCCTCCTCCTTGATGAATCTTACCCAAGCACGAGAGAAATTTCACTGGAAGCTACTGGTGAGGTCTGTAGGACAACTGAAAATTTGATGATTTTTCAGCAGATAGCAATAGTAAAACTTCTTGCTGTAGTTTTTTTATCCATTGCTAATAGGGTTTACACTTTCATTGAAGTTTGTATCTGTTAAATGAGCAATAAAAATTTGTTCTCTGATAGACTTTTTGAACCTTTCTTTGGCTTATTTCACAATCGTTCTGTAGTTTGCTGCGCTGCTCATGCAATTAAGTCACATGGTAATACTTTATGAATGGAGTATGAATGAATGGCTGACAAATATGTTTGTTTGGAACATTCTCACTGGTTGACTATCTGAACTCACCGGAGGGTGCGAAACTTGATCTAAATATGAATTTGCATAATAAAGAAGTGATAGACTAGGTTGTTTTTGGTACAATGAGTGCTGCACCAGTCCCCAGTCTACTGACCATTACCATAATACATTCGGAGTGGTTATCCGCACAATTGTACTAATAACTCACACTAGTTATCTGAACAATATTGTAGGTTCATATGCTGCACAACTGTACGAAAAACCATTGCTGTATATTCGCACAACTATTTTCTCTAACCAGCAAAATTTGACAAACCTGTAAATTCGATGATATTTTTGCCCGGGATTTCGAAAGGTAGACCAGGCCACTCCATTCTGATTTTATAGGAACTATTTAAAATTGCATATCAAAATGCCAGGTGCTGTTGGCATCTTCATACCTATAGTTATTCAAACAATTGTACGAATAACCAGTTATAGTTAATCAAACAAATGTACGAATAACCAGTTACAGTTATTCAAACAATTGTGTGAATAACCAGTTATAGTTATTCAAACAATTGTACAAATAACCCTCTCCCTTCATTAACCAGTTATAGTTAATCAAACAAATGTACGAATAACCAGTTACAGTTATTCAAACAATTGTGCGAATAACCAGTTATAGTTATTCAAACAATTGTACGAATAATGGCGTCCAATACATTCCACTTGATGGAATCACCGGGAAGTGACCCCTCTATTGTCAAATGATGTTGGCAAACAAAAATGGTTATTATCGTCATGTGTTCCTTATTTCATATATATGGACAATGCATGATCTTTCATGCTACATTAAAATTTTTGCACCATTCTGAGCAACTCATGGTATTTTTCACTGCAAATCCTTACCTGCAGGACATCCTATGGCTTTCTCTAACAACAGCACCGATTTAGTCGAAATATCGATCTAGTCCATGACTTGTCTATGACTAAATGAACTGTATCATTATGGTTGCAGTGCTGTCCTTCGACATAGCCCATCCTATGCCTCCATACATGATACTCCCTCCATGCCCAGGATTTCATTTCCGTTGAATGATGTAGTCAACTTACATGACATGTTTGACTTTGATGTGTGTTGTTCTATGTTCTGTGAGATGTAGGCCTCATTGTATGATATTGTAAGTTTGGCTATCTCCTGGCAGTCCTGGGACAGGACCGCTCTTGCATTGATGCAGTTCATTTAGTCATTAGTTTAGCCACAAGATCGGTCCTATCCCGTGATTATCCCGTAAGTTTCTCTATGTTATAAATAAAAGTGGTAGTCTATTTCATTTTAATTTTATCATTATTCATGATCCAGATCTGAAGTGATCCCAGTTTTCTTCATCTCGACTTACCAACGTTTGCAGAAAGGTAACTTCATCTGGCTTGACCATCCAGTCCATATCCTGATTATTTTCCGATCGGATACGAATTGTAAACGGTGGCTCCGACATTTCGCCTTTATTTCTTTTGAACTCAGGTAACAAATTCGATAATTTTCAACAGAAGATCTCACTCCGCAGTTTAGTTCATAATATGACGATACTGTATTAGTATGGTCGCCATTTTACAACAAACCTGCGGACTTCAGCAACGTAATTTGATTGGGCAACTGTTCGCATTTTGGCCAATGGAATCAGCCAGCATGCAATCGGGTTTTCGTGTGGAGAGATTCCGCTAGAGCAAAAAAGAACGTTGAGTATTGCTCCACACTCGGAACGTAGGAGGCGTAGATAGAGCGTGAAAATTACCTACGATCATTTTATGTTACAGGTGGTTGTTTACGGAAAAAACAACAACAACAACAACAACACACACACAAAAGCAAGCACACACACACATATACACGCACACTCACACACACACATACATACCCACAAACACACATGCAAGAAAGCACACACACCCACACACACACGTACACACACACACACCCACACCCACACGCACACACACACACTCCCACACACACACACACACACACACACACACATATGCATACTCACGCATGTATACACATATACACGCATCGCGCACACACACACAAAAGAAAGTGGCCCAAATGAAATGAGCACGGTTCTGTTAACAAAAATGGAAGGATTAAGGATTATGAGCCAGCCTTTTTGCGAACTGTATCACAGGTTAAGATGTTTGGCCTTTGTGTTACTTAATTTAAGATCTAAAGAACTGTGGATGAGGAAGGCATAGCAGAGACGCACGAAAAGTGAATCAGAGAAGGCTGTTGATGGGAGAAACTTTGCAGAACTTCTGGGAATATTTTGCTTGTGATGAATTTGAATTTTGATCAGAACTCTTTAATTTTATCAACTGTCAAACAGTATATTTTTGTTAACCTATTGCGAAGCCATGTTAGAAGGCTTGCGAGTTTCAGGGAACTAGAAAGCTAGGATTTCTTACTCCTGACAGAGTCACCCAAAGCAGACAAGTCTCAAGGGAGAGGCCAGGTTAAAAGGCAAGGAACAGGCTGTGGCTGTTATAGGTGCATGCATAATACAAGCGCACATGTGCCAATCCTCCCCAAACGAAAGGGGAAATAATCTCCAAACAGGTGAGCAGTGCAACAGTCACTCCAACAGAAAATTATCCAATCCCACCAAAAATGGAGTCAGATCAGCCTTTTGCACATGAAGGAATAGGACATGTAGTATATAACCTCATGTGGTCAACTTCTTCTTGCACTTGCAAAGTGGAACAGACCACTTGAATTAAAGAAAGGG
>JAWQUT010000012.1:3976355-4026340 GCA_033807755.1 Ellobium chinense | reverse complement strand
GGGGGGGGGGCGAGGGAAGGCAGGGGAAAAAGGGAATACTATTTGTTGTCTTGAAGGACATAGAATCTTGTTCAAATACACCAATATAACACCATGTAAAAAAACAACAACTTTGTATTCACTATCAGTCTTACTGAAGCCAAAATCATCTGAGCCCACAGCAGTTACTACCTAACTCACTTGTTAACTCTAGGAACACAAGCCTTTGTTGATCCTGGACCTCTGTTAGCTTCACATTCTTGTCTGTCAGTATGATTACACTGGTCTACACATCCCTAAATGTTACAGCTGGATATTATCAGACCAATTTGTAGTAATTACAGTCCTGTCGCAGCTCTACACCATCCTGGTGTACTAGGCAAGTGTAGGTCAAAGGGGAAATCTGACTCTGCTAACTTGGCCAATTGGGCTGCTGTATGGGGATAGCCTTTATATTTAGTTCAGGGCTGTGCAAGCAAAACATGATCCTCTAAAATGAAATATATTATGGAAATATATCAGTGCATTGATATCACGTAGACTTCACATCAGTAAAATGTGGAAAACAAAGGAAACCTGGATCCTGCATTACAGGGACACGCCATCCTGCCATGTCGTAGGAACATCAGGTCCAGCTCTTGCCCGTGTAATATGGGAAAAACCACAGATGCTGTATTAGATGAGAAAAGAATTTTTACACACAACTGCTTCTAATTCCATTGAAAGGAAACACTGTTTGAAGCTATCCATTATGAGGAGCAGCCAGGAAACTATCCACTAAATTTAAATGCACTTCTTGATATACATTGAGCCATAGGAAGGAATAGGAACAGGATAACCTCCAATGTTAGTGCATGATCCTTTCAATACAGAAGTTTATAATACTGATTTAGATTATGAGAAACAAATACAAACATGTACTGATTGCAGCCAGTGAAGACGGAGACAATCCTATGATGATCAGCTTTTATTGAATGAATAAAATGGTGCGCAAACAGTGTAGATTACTGTCAATGTATATCAAAATTGTTTAACACTAGATATCCCATAGCAGATGCAAATCCAGATCATCTCTCAAAAGCTAAAAGTTTGTGCATGCTTCACTAAGACAATGAACACCAATCTTAAATCTCTGGACAGCAAAACAAATCATTCTGCTGATTAAAAAAGGAAAACAACACTCGAACAGGCTTTTTGTTTCAACAACGACATGGTGCTATCCTGAGACACAATACAAATCATGACTTGGTAGCTGGGTTATATAGGTTTGGACTTTTCATGTAGTCACCATGAAAGATGGCCATTTTTGCTGATTGCTGGTATTTTCCAAACCTGAAATTTATATACAGTACATGGCAATCTTTCACGACCCTTCCAGAATTTCTAAGTCTCTTGCGACATTGAAAGTCCTAGGGATACTATGCAAATAATTTGGTTTTTATGAAACAGTTCATAACAGTGAGTTTCATAACAAGCATGTTCGAGTATAATCATACATTTGCCATGCTATCTTAAAATACATATGGTATAACTTTTGGGAATTTTATCTCCAAGTAAGGATATTATACATGTGTAAACGCTGTATTAATATACCAGAGGAAAAAAGAAATTAATACTGACTTAATGAAAACTGTAGATTTAAAAAAATATGGCATAATAGTATCAAGTGATAAATTATTAGAAACTTATATAATATTTTGTGAAAACAAAAACAAAAAAAGTAATTAGACTTGCCAAGGCAATATAAACAAATATCAGGCCCTTCAAAATTCAAGTGGCTCTGACAAGAAACTTGTCATAAAATGTACCGCTATGGAATAGAAACAGTATCTTAGGATGAAAAACAAATGCAATAATTTTAATGTAGTAAAAATAACAACAAAAAGCTGACTCTAGTCAGCTGGTTTGTGTAGCCAGATCTTGGAGTGCCAATAATTCTTGCAGTATTTCAAAATTAGCAACATGATCTTTCAATTGGATCCGTAAAATTTTCATCCCAAAATTTCAAGGCTTATTTTGAAATTTACTGTAAAAGTATTACTGACATTAGTGGTGTCACAAATTAATACAGCAATTTGTGCATATGAAGCTAACAGCAGTCTAATCTGGTATTAGCTGCCACCATTTGTTCGGTAAATTATAATCAGTCACTAAATATGTATTCGCTGTCTGGAAACCCAATAAATCCATCTATAAAAATGGTGTTTTGAGAAACATGAAGGTTATTTCAACCTTCTAGCAGATGGAACCAGCTGTCAAAATACAGAGACATTTATTCTTTCATTGATACTGAAAACTCTTAGCAGGTACATTTGCAGGTTGGATCTTTTGCCTCTGAGCTCCCACGGTGGTAACAACAACACTGACAAGAAGGAGCATGAGATTAGATATGATAAAGAAAGGCAAAATTTATGCACTGGACGAAGTCAACAGTAGGGTAAAATTGTAAAGCATACAATATAAATACACGTGAAAGGCAAATGTCAAAGCCTTATAAGATTTACCCTATGCCCTACAGCAAGTTTCAAACCCCATGTGTTAAAGTGCTGGTTAAGAACCATGACACTTGATTTTTATTAATCATGTTGGGAATATAATCTGATTAAATGTAAAAAGCCCCATTCCAAACTATAAAATAGTTTCTGATTATAAGTAATGGAAAATGAAACTTCATATACAGTCATTCAGGCAGTGTCTTCAGAACAGGCGGAAACAAATCTGCATTTTATATTTTACAAGTACAGTGGAATCCGCAAGAAGTCAACTCGCTTGAAGTCAACTCTCGCTTAAAGTCACCATCACGCAGCAGTCCCGTTTTCTTGCTTCTTTATTTAAGTAACTTTGTTTCAGATAAAGTCAATGGCCGCAGCGCTATTTTCGCTTAAAGTCAACACCACGTGGCTGAATGAAAAGGTGAAATCATTGAAAAAGAGAGAGAGAGAGACCCACACAAAGAAAAGTTGGTAGTGTGGGGATGGGTTGGGTGGGAGAGAATTCTCTGTTTCCATTCCAGTCACTTACTGTGTGCATCGTCACATGCTCGCTCGCCTGGGCCTAGCAAAGCCAGGGCACATGCGGGTGATGGCAAGTGCAGCTAGTTAGACAGCAGGGCAAAGAGAAAATCACACAAACTAAGCCTAGAAAGAGGATCCTTGAAAACCTTAATGCTTATGTTTGCTAACAAGGGACATAGTCCAATCGCACCACCTGTGTTTATTATCATTGGGTTTTGTCCACTGAAAATGGATAAAGTCAACCTTGCTTAAAGTCAACACTTTTTTCGGTCCCGTAGTGTTGACTTTATCAGGATTCCACTGTATTATCATGATTATTTAAAAACATGCATGAGTTTTTATCATTCACTGAACTCGAATTCATGAACTGTCTTCTATGCCTGACAATAGTTAAACTTCAGGAAACTCACAAATGAGAAAAAGGAAACATTGACATTAATATGCCTAATTAACTTGTTTATGGATATTGGGAGACAAGTGATAAAATAAACAGAATAATAGTGCAATTTTGTGCTCATAATGGAATCGAAAACATAATCTGACTAAACCATAGAGGCTTCTAATGGATACACGGACAACAATGAAGTAAATCAAAGGAGTGTGGGGGTGGACAAAGTTTAAAAACTACACTAGTTCCTGCTTAAGAATCCACTCCTTTAAAGCCCACTTTGTCTAAGAGCCACCACTTGCTGATGTCATGACCTAAAATTTGTTCACCATAATTTACATGCCTGAGAACCCCATCTCAAAAAGAATCTGCTTTGTAGTCCAGTATTCTGCATGTACAAGTACGGCAACATGTCAGATTGTCTCACCTACATGGAAAATATGATCTGACAAGACTCAAGCAACATGGAAAGAGACATACACAGTAAGATAGAGTAATTTGGGGGGAAAGCAGTGGTTGGAAGAGTGGTGAAACCGATCATACATTACTGTCTTTCACAATCTCATGAAGTGCAGTCTTTTTCATTTTCTTCTTGACATGCAGATCAGACAATGAGAGTTATTAATGTATGACCTAACCCTCATCTGAAAGTAGAGGACTGGTTCACAGCACATGTTGCCATGTACCATTCCACAGGTTTCACACAGTTATCTCCTTCACTTTGGTTTCACATTACAGTTATATGAAAAAGGAACATCTCCTTTGACATGGACTAAATATGCCTTCTCAGAGAAACTGACTAGACCAATCATATCTAAATATTCTCTTAAAGATAGATCAATTACCACTGTAAGAAAAAAGTTTGACGTCAAATGATGTCAAATGGATGACAGTATGATTGAGTTCAAAAATGAATAAAATTAGTAGCATCCTATGCAATGGACTTAGAACCACATCCACCTAAAAGCCTGATGTCTTTGTACAGTATCCTGGTGATCAGGTTCTTAGGCACAGATCACTGGGCTACTTTCTCAAATCTTGAAGGACAACAGGAAATGTAAAGATAAAACATTTTTCCTTATGCCTGTGAACTCTGTGGTTGCACTTAAAGGACATACAATTATCTTTCTGTCTCTCATGTGTAAGGCTTAACAAGATATGGCCCACTAAACCTTATGTGTATAATATGGCCTACTCTTATACATGGTAATAGTCACTAAGGCTACTTACAGTTATTAAGACAGTTCGGAATACTAAATTCTGAATGAATATACTGCCTTTTCTTGATGTTACTGAAAGTGGCTGAAGATGGAAATTATCTACTGAATATTAACTCTTTGAATCTGAAAGAACGTTATTTTTATCTGGCCTAACAAAATCGGCTGGACGTCATGGATTTGTCAAGAGCCCGCGGAAATAGGGACTTCCATGATAGGGATGTGGAGAAGGGGTTAAGGGTGAAAAGGTTTAAATGACACAACCTGGCTGATTATTACACTCAGCACAAATCTGAAGGTAACAAATCAAAATGACAATACTTAACTTGTGAGTTATAGCCCATTCACACAACATTTTTAATTTCTTACCCCATGTTGGCATTACGAAATGATCCCCTACAGTGCTGATAACAAACCTGATGACCCTACCATTTAAGTTAAGAACCCTTATCCATAAGTGGATGAGGGGAATATTCACTAGCTGCACTTTTTGTAGCCATCGTGATCCACATCAGCTTTACTTTTAACTACAAGTCTGCACCAAAAGTTCAGTACGCATGACCTTAACAATTCAATGTCCACCTTGTTTCTCTTTAAATGAGAAGAATGATTTCTATATCAGGTTCGCCCTGTACAGGATACTGTCAGAATTGAATCTGCTGATTACTTTGGCGTGAACCAAAGTAATGTTTTAAGAAACAGTTATTGAACAAAAATCACAGTCACTGGATTTCATAGGCTCAAATGTTTCCTTTAACTTCTTCACTATAGCATATTTTTCATGAGCTCATAAGCCTTAAGTTGGAACTGTTCCTTATACAGAGAATAGGACATATGAGTAAGTACATCGGAAGTGACACGATGATGCTGTGTCTAGGGCGTCATATGCAACAAAGAAGTCAAAAATTTGTTGTGAAAAGTGTGACCTGAAGGCATTATAAGAATGGGATGACTAGCCCAGCTATTTCTCATTATTGTTATCACATCTTCATTTTGCTCACTTGCAGTCAAAGTCTGCTAAATAACATTTAGCTCAGAATTGAGTTGAAAGTATAGAGTGAACTTTCGCCCAATTCTCAAGCAAGAAATTTAAATAAAACATTATCTATTATGGAGGCTAAAAGAATGAGAGAATTCTGTGCATTTGACAGAGCACAGAGTGATCTTGCAATGAATTTGAACCAGTGAAACCATGGGTAAATTAAAAAAATGAAAACAGTAAATATCTCCAAACCTCATATTGGCTGATTGATAGAATTTGCTACACCTNGAGAGAGAGAGAGAGAGAGAGAGAGAGAGAGAGAGAGAGAGAGAGAGAGACACAGAGAGACAGACAGACAGAGAGAGACAGAGACAGAGACATAAACAGAGAGAGACACAGAGAGAGAGAGAGAGAGATGATGATGATGCAGATCTAAATACAATACTGTTACACAGGCAATCTCAGATGTGTTTACACTGTTCCATTATTACTGCCTTGAAATCAGCACTTTTATAAAGTTTGGCCCTCTTAATTGCGGCCACATTCAATCATGATCTTGATGCCTTCACCCTTCTTTGCTGCTTCAAAGGCTTTAATGGACTCTTCCAGCTTAAAACGATGGGTGATAAGAGGTTTGACATTGACTTTTCCAGATGCAATCATAGCCAGAGCAGTGGGATAGCTGTAATAAACAAAAAAGAAGGAAGTTATGGAAATGCAGAGTTGGGCAATATAATTAGCAAAATTTGTTGAGATGATAGCTAATCTGAAAGAAACTGTCATGTTAACTTGACGTCTGTCTGTAATAAATTCCTGACAAGCAAAAATTTCCAAAATACTTCTGACTTCAAATTCTGGTCAGATTAAAAAAATTTCTTTACTGTTTTAAACCGCCAGAACAGTAGACCCATTGACCACTGCATGGGCAATTTGATAGGTAACTTCTACCCAGCAATTTAGTCTTACATTTAAAAAGGTGCAACATGCCTGCAACCATGTGGAAGCACTGTAAAACTAATTCAAACAAACAAATGAATTGGCTTTATATGAGGCTAAGCTGATTTAAACATTTAAATGCAGCTGACAAAATTAAGGAGAGATATTACTTGGAGAAACAACAAAGAACTAAAATCAAATAATAAATACACAGTCTAAGAAGCAGTTTGTAAAATACAGTGAAACCTCGCTATACCGCCACCCGTTATACCGCCATTCCCGCATACCGCCAGCTTTTCGCCGTGGAACGGATCTGACACCTATACAAAGTCACTAAAAATCTCGTTATACCTCCATCCGCCATCCGCCAACAGTTTAACTGTTACATTCATAACTTGAGTATAGTAAATATTGCTCGTTATACCGCCAACGTAAATTTATCCCCCACTCCCCACTCCCCAGTTCCCCACCTCTAACTAAACCAGCTAACAGACAGAACATCACTTGGCGCCACAGTCTGTGCTTGTTACTCAAACACCGATCCTACTACACACTCTTCGCTTTTTGGAAGCGAAGTCCTGATAGGCTCACTGATGGGGTAGCCAGTCCAATGTTGGTAAATTACTTATTTCCCTTGTTCTACATGGTATTTTCGTTGTACTGCCATTCTCGTTATACCGCCATCTTTCTGGTTGCCCCTTACCTGGCAGTATAACGAGGTTTCACTGTACTGACTAACCCATGAAAAATCTGAATTGTACTCTAGCATGGAAGTGAAAGTAAGACATTTCTGATGCTTCTCCTGTTTTGACAAAAAGAATTGAAAAGGTAACCCTTAAAAAAGTACAAAATACTAAACTCAATTTACCAGTTGACATATCTGAAGATGCCCCTGATGTCAACCTCTCTCACACCAGCATTAACCACTGGCAACTCCACCATCTCCTGGCCCAAGCCAACCAGCACAACCACCCCTCCTGACTTGGTAGCCTGACAGGAAGAAAAACATAACTAATAATGAAGGCTTGTTCCCAGATAAGACAGATGACAAAATATAAAATGAAACATCTTGAGGAAATGAAGATCACTCTTTTTTCCCTACATAATGAGGTAATGAACAGACAAAGCAGAAGCATTTGGACCTCACAGCTTGGATTCATAACAAATTAGTAAGCAAACACTGTAAGTGTAATTATTTTTATATTTGCTTCCCAATCTTCTACACAAACATTCAGCTGTAACTATAAATAACCTGAATAATTCCATTTCTCGAACAAAGATCGAAGATAGTAGTAAAAATATATATGCATGTAATTACAGGTATCACAGAACTAAAGGTAACAAAAGCCTTTGTAAGTTCCTTACATAAATAGCTGTCTTAATGCTCGGGGCAGCCCCACTGCACTCAATGGTGATGTCTGCTTTATCCCCCAAGGCTTCCTCTATAACTTGTGCTGTCTCTAAGGCATCTTTGCTGGTAACTTTCACCACATAATCAGCTCCTATTTGTTTAGCCATCTGGAGTCTGGATTCATCTATGTCTGTCAATACAATCAGGAACACATCTGAATAACCACGAGACTAAATCTTGAACTATGGATGATGATATCTCTAAAAATATCATTTAAAAAAAAAAAAAGACGCTTGTAGCAATCTACAGTAGAATTCTGTTAACACAGAACTGATGGGACCAGCTTAAATGAATTTTATGCTATCTGTTAACAGTTCATTACAGGGGCAAATAACCAAGGAAATGTCAGGATTGGAATATGCTGTCATCACCTTAGACTGACGCAATATCCACTATGCACCTGACCTCCTCCATGTGTCAGATCACCAATGGACAAGAAGAGGGAGAACTGCATGCCAGTGGCTTGGCTTCCTCTGTTGCTGGTGCATCATTTTATCATGTTATCAAAGGTTCTGTGAATCTTGTTCTCGTGTTAATCGTAAAATGTTACTATGAATAAAGAGACACTCTGGATGAGGATTTTCTGTTTTAATGGATTACCAAAAATTTGGGGTAAGGTGCTGTCATGTTAAACAAGTTCTACCATATACAGCATGATAGTAAGAACTAATTGCATGCATTTCAGAAAGGACCACCCTTGCAGTAATTTTGCTTCAACCCTGGCATCATCCTTCAGCTTGAGGCAGCCCATGGATCTGAACTGCTGGCATTTTTCTTATAATTTGACATATCACCATAGATTTTTAACATTCAAGGCATGAACATTCAGTTTTCTATATCTAATGTTCTCTGCAATTTATTATGCAACTTCCTCTTCTCTGTAATAAAAATGCTCTCTCTTCTTAGCAGTTGTCTTGAATTTTATATGATCTGTTCGTCTATCATGCATACTCATGCTCCACCACACACATTCACATTACTGTGGTGTAGGCGATCTTTAGACATTGATAATTAAATAGGAAAACAGTATCTTTCTTTTCTAGTGAGACTTGAAAACATTCCTTTATGAAGGCATGCTGTGGGCTTCCAAGTCTTTTTTGTGCGGCTATAGGTTGACAAGCTTGGGGATATACACCCATGACATTCTTCAGAATCATGCTGCATAGCCACATATCAAGGTCACAGAACATTTTAGCAACAGATGGTCAGTGGAGGGCTGTTTCCCTCAATTTGATAATAAAACCCGATACGTGTTCTGAAAGAAAACAGTACTCACCTGTTGCACACACAACTGATGCTCCTTTTGCCTTGGCTGTCAGAATGTTCACAAGTCCAATCGGCCCTGAAATGAGCATTCTCACTATTAAAAGTCGAACGGCAATAAGGATTAGTATCATTGCCACACATAGTAAGTTTTCTTCAATAATAGATAAACACAAATTGAGAAAATCTGAGGATGAAACAGCATGTCAAAACTCATTATATGCCACTTATTTTCTCTAGTTTGTAAAATTTACAGGATCCACATAATCTGCCAAGAAACAACTTCAATAATGAGTTCATAATTAGTTTTTTGAGGAAATGTCATTATTATGTTGCAGATATTAGTTATATGTATACTTGAAGCTGTTTAGAAGACGCTCACAGTGCTTCGTACAAATTTAAATACACAAGATAAAGTTATGATAACATTTTCCCCTCATATGCAGTTGATGCTGTCTGAAGCATAATGTCACATTGTATGTGCAGATAGTGCTGTTCCAAGTATAATGTTTACTTCACACATGCAATAGTGCTGTCGAGCTGTCCCAAGTAGCATGTGAATGAATAGGCTACAATATTTGATAAAATGAAATCATGCAATCAAATATGTAAGTTTACCTGCTCCACACACTAACACTGTATGCCCTAATCCAACACCAGCTCTATTGGTTGCATGCACTCCCACAGACAGAGGCTCAAGCAATGCACCCTCTTCAAACGATACATGGTCTGGAAGTCTTGTTGACAAAAAACAAAACATAAAAGTGCATGTGACGAACGTCATTCTGTTTGTGAATTATTCGTTTTTTCATGTTGTTTTCAGTAATAAAAGATGAAGCTGACATCCCTAGTTAATAAGCTTATCTTGATCACTATCTATATTGTATACTGTCACCATATCTTATAATATAGTGTCTGCTAGGATGGAATGAAAGGAGACTGAAATTTACTTCAACTTAAATGAGTAGAAATGTATTTCTAATGCCAGTGCAGAAATTTCACTTGGTCATAACAAATGATATTGTTGGTTCAAACATTCCAGAAAGTGTCCTGACACACCAGATATGCTTAACTTACTTTGATTATCAAGATTAAAATGCTATTTTAAGTTTACCTCTGAATCACCAATAAAGAAGAGGAATTTAGCAAAGAATTTGTTTGTAGCAATGCAAATGGAACCACTATACTTTTCCAAAAGTTTAGGCAAAGATAAGCCCTTTTGTTGTGAGATTTTGGAATTGTTATGGTTGCTAAAAGAATACACGCATGTCATAACATCATGCTCATTTCACATTTGCCTACGTCAGCTTTCGAGGTTTTCAGAAATTTGGTGCTCAAAGCAAAAAAATGAGGCAAATGTGTACTAGCTTGTTAAATTGGGATATAATAATGAGTCAAATCATGACATTTGTTTCAATAGGAAAAAAGAAGTTAAAGGGAAAATCATAGTGATGATCTCAAATCATAAAAAAAACCCCAAGACTTTGGCAAATGTGGAAAGAGCATAACAATAAATAATTCATCTAGAGAGAAATGTCAGGGGATCTGAAAAATAACTGCTGTAACATAGCTTAATATGCGGTCATTTTGCAATTTTTGGCATAATTTTGGGAAACCATGATGAGTATATCTTTATGATTGATATGCATCCCTCCCAATACCACCCCCCCCCNCCCCCCCCCACCACCCCCCACAAGTGGTATTGTCTGTCTGCACCATTTCATAAAATGCTCATTCAGGCTACTGATGCATTGCAAATCTACCCCAAACAACCTTGAAATGCACATCATATCTGCCCCCTCCTCCATTTCCCTGTCATGACACTTCACCCTTTAAAGACCCTGATACTACTGATAGAGTTCGTGATGTTTTAATCCTCTTTCTCTAATAAGCAATAAAATTGTAGATACATCATAACTTTTCGTCCAGGAATGCATGATGACTTAAGGCATACAAACAAACAAAGGAGCACTACTGTTTCCATCTTCTGCTATGCTGCTATCATTGAGAAAGGCAATCCTATTAACAATTTGCCTGGTCCCCTCAGTTTTGATTTAACTGTCTTTCACTGTATTGCAATAAATGTGTTTTATTACAACAGTTCTACTTTCGTCAAGTCATAAACTTTTATTATAAGCATAAGACAGCTACAACTAGGGAAATAAAATATGAATGAAAACAAATGAAATGTACTTCACAAAGTTTTTTTCTGATAAAACTCTGGTTTGACATGAAGGTGCCTTCACAATTTGGGTAATAAATCCATTAAAACTGATTATAGGGTCTGATCATTATGTGCATTGAAAATAAACATACACCCTCTTGGTTAATCTTTTAATTTCTTCCTTTTTTCCTCCCCTCTGTTACAGAAATAAGTAGATGAATGAAGAAATAAATACAGTTCAGTTTACTTAATCTGAAATCTTTTGAAAGTGTGATACCAAATATTTGTTACCAAGAAATAAGTTATGCTAAAACCAAAAATGCCAGCATCGAATATAGATAACCAGCAAATAGAACTATGACCATAGTGTATGTTGCACAAGTCAGAATGAGAGAAAATTTAACATAGACTTACATTTATAATAACAAGAGAGTAACAAATGTGCTAATTAGTGATTGGATAAGCCAATGGTGCACCTAAACCTACTACCTCCAGTGTTAAACACAATACATTAAATGATGTAAGGATGCAAGCATCTTGATTAACTAGTACCTAAAATCATTATTCAATAGTGCCAGTGCAATTCAGCACAGTCCTGATGTCTGTATAACTAAAATGTTCTCTATGATCCTTAAGGACTTTGAATAAAACAACTATTGACTTAATGGAGTCAATGTCTCCAAATTCTCCTTTTCTATACCATGGTTTGATAAGAGTCAAAATCTCTACTTCTATATCATAACTCCAGAAAGCACATACAGTGAAACCTCGTTATACCGCCAAGTAAGGGGCAAACAGAAAAATGGCGGTATAACGAGAATGGCGGTACAACGAAAATACCATGTAGAACAAGGGAAATAAGTAATTTAGCAACATTGGACTGGCTACACTACCATGTCTAATAATGCAGTTATCTCCCTTTAAAACAATAGCGTTAAAATTAAAAACAAGCAAGAACTAAGGATTGGAAGCGTCTGTGTCAAGTTGGAGAATGATAAGAAAAGAAGTTGACTACTACACATTACACATCCAGGTCGGAGAATCACACGAGCGCTAGACCTGCGTCATAGATCAATGTGTGCTGTTTGCAATGTACCCCGCGACCGGTGCGAACCAGCTGAAGCAGCACCTCGCGCGCGCTTACGTTCGTTCGCAAACTCTCTAGGCCTGTTGAGCGAGAGGAGATTGAACTGTGACCCACCTTTCCCACTCTTCCCGCTTCCAAAAAGCGAAGAGTGTGTAGTAGGATTGGTGTTTGAGTAACAAGCACAGACTGTGGCGCCAAGTGATGTTCTGTCTGTTAGCTGGATTTAGGTAGAGGTGGGGAGTGGGGGTTAAATTTACGTTGGCGGTATAACGAGCAATATTTACTATACTCAAGTTATGAATGTAACAGTTAAACTGTTGGCGGATGGTGGTATAACAAGATTTTTAGTGACTTTGTATAGGTGTCAGATCCGTTCCACGGCGAAAAGCTGGCGGTATGCGGGAATGGCGGTATAACGGGTGGCGGTATAGCGAGGTTTCACCGTATGTTTATTCTTAAATTTAGTTTGAGATAGGTTCATATTAAGTGAAGCCTTCTAATATTTAGTAGATATAAACTTTTCATGGAGGGAGGAGGTAGGGCTTCAATTTAGTTTGAGATAGGTTCATATTAAGTGAATTCTTCTAATATTTAATAGATATACACTTTTCATGGATGGAAGAGGTAGGGCTCAATCTTCATGCAAGGAGTTAAATTTGTAAACATTATTAGATTAGTAAACACCCATGCATACATTGTGTGAGTTGCCCATATTCATGCTGGTTATCACAGTTAGTATACGACTGACCCTTCCCCTATTTCAGAAATTTTAGACCCCTTACCCAGCTCAAAACAGGTGCTACACTGGCAATTTTATGTGATGAAATGATTTTTCCAAATCATAAGGAGGTTGGTGATGACTGTTTGCTAATGAATAGGTAAAAAAATTAAATGAGAAGCTGTTTTCTCCCCTCTGTTACTTTCTGGACTGCCCAAAGCACCTGCCTTTTGACATGTTATGAAACAAGCATGCATCTTAGCTTGTTCGGGCATTTACCTTTTTCTAATTTCCTTTAAATCTGCCTCTCATTATCTTCAGGGAACGTTTGCCTTCATTTATTTCGGTTCACTTCCTACATGATGACAAATGAATTCTAGCTCTGTGTTATGAAAGTACCGACCTTTCAAATTTTGTAAAGATAATATGACTCATCATGTTAAAGGTGATCTCTGTAACAAAAAAACAAAGCTTTTGACAATATTTGATACCCTCTGGGCACAAATATCTGTCAGAAACAGAGAGATATGCAAGTGTATCTTAATACCATACAAGAGGGCCAAATTAACATTTAATTGGTTTCTCAGAGCTCTGTTTCTCCATAAAAGAAAATGCCAGTCCAGTTTACCATTTTCATTATTCTATATACTGTATTCAAAGACTTCAAGCTATGCCAAACCCACCAGTTCCTCTTTTCTAACTAAAGGATAACTTCTGTAGCATGTAACACATGCATTTGCCTATGTATGTAACAGACCCTGATAAGACAAGCATTGTTAAGATCTAATCAATGATATCTTACTTGAAACAAAAGTCTGCATCATGGACATAGTAGCGGGTCAGATTCCCATGATAAGGAGGGGTTGCACAAAATTTCATGTCCAGGCACAAGTTGTATCTCCCAGATTTGCAGTAGTTGCACATACGACATGGCACACCAGGTTCTATGGCTACTCGATCCCCTGTGGACAGTATATAAAAAAATATTTAGAAACTGCTACCTCAATATTGAACAGAATGGTTACTAAATCATCTACACACGAAAAACATGATAATTAGCTTGATGTGTCAGTTGTGCAATTTTCCTTCCACACACATGATTTTCAACCTATTTTGTCAATCATCTCTAGGCTCTCCAGCTTACCCCTCTAAACTGTCCACAACTGACTTTGGAAATACAACAGAAATTTGTCTGGATAGCCCAAACTTTTTCAATTCATTAATGAGGTCCTGATTGCATGTAAAAAAAAAAAATATCTTTAATACCTCAACTTTTAACTGAATTTATCTGAAGTAGTTTAAATGTCTATATTTGTTTGGATTTATCTGAATTATCTCTTACCAACTTTCAGTGTTGTCACCCCTGGGCCAAGCTTACTGACCACTGCAGATGCTTCATGACCAAGAACCATGGGTGCTTTTACAATGAAGTCCCCAATGCGACCATGAGTCCAGTAATGGACATCAGATCCACAGATTCCCACTTGCTGCATCTCCAACTGTACCTCTGTGGAATATTTTATATGCAAGAAGATGATGACTGCCAACATCACTTAGTCTAGTGGCAACGATGACATATGGCAAGAATTAAGAGGATGGACACTTCAGTATGGGGAAAGACAAGGTGCCTAAACCCAAAAGTGCTCAACAAACATCAGTGACTACAGTGCTTGTCACTAAGACAAACCTCCTATAATCTGAAATTCTGATACTGCAAACTCAAACGTGAATGTGTGTTACCCTCCTACTCTCTAAACTCTCATATCAAACACCCTAACCCAATATTCTTGAGCTCAACTATTTGGAGGTAACCTTGTATACTTGGTGGCACTACTCCATGCACGAGGAAACATACCCTCAGCCATCAGGAGACAAAATTTTGGCTAACACATTTAAAAACAAGGCACAGGTTGATCACTGTAAGGTGCTGCTAAACTTAAATTAGATGGGTGATTTGAATAAGTACCAGAATGGATTCTGTAGGCACTATGGAACAACTGACAACATATTTGTTTTGCATGGTCTTATTGAGGTATTATTACAAGTATCAAAACCATTATTTTGTGCTTTTATTGATTATGACCAAACATTTGATAGTATTAACAGAAAAACGGCATGAAAATGATAGACCTAATGAAAGATATGTATAAGAAGATAGGGTTCAACATCAAGGGTGTCTATGAAGCCTCAGAAAGTAGTCAAGAAATACAACACAACAGCAACTGCTTCTTTTTGTCAAATCTAGGACTTTTAAGAGTTTGTTTTCATTTTTGTTGGCAGTGTTTATCAGCAACTTATGTGATTTCTTTAGATGAAATGATGTGAATGGAGTAGACATGAATGAATGGTTGATAGCATTTTTACGTTTTGCAGCTGATATGGTAGTAATTAAGTGAGAGTAGACACAGTCTCCAGAGAGGATTAGATGTACAGTCGGCATACTTTAAAAGGTGGACTTTAACAGTTAACACTAAGAAAACGAAGGGCACTGTGTTTAGAAAGGGAGGCAGAATTGGGCTCAGAGTAATGTTCTTTAATGGTGAAACATTAGAGACAGTTAATTCCTTTAAATATCTAGGTTTAGTGTTTCGTAGGCATTCAAAGTTTGGCAGATCAAGCACAAACAGCTCTGTTTAATCTTAAATTTTGTTTGCACAGAAATCTAGATTTACTACCAGTCTTACACTTACAGAGAAAAATGTTTAACTCACTGATAAAGCTGATTCTTTCTTATGTGCATGAAATTTATGGATTTTGTGGAGCTTGACCCGTTGAGCGAGTCCACACTGGTTTCTTAAGATCCATTTTGGATGTGAGGAAATCTAGACCAGTGTATTTTGAACTTGGAAGATTTTTCTTTTGCAGTACACAGGCAAATAAGAATCATAAAGTATTGGTTTAAAAATATTGGGACTTTTTCCTTTAGCAGTACACAGGTAAGTAAGGATCATAAAGTATTAGATTAAAATATTAAGTAATCCGGTAAAGAAATATACCAACAATTAAGGACAAAATCAGAAAGTGATTACGTTGTAAACTGATTTCATTATTTACAAACACGCTGATGAAATATATTAGACATGCTTGAGAGAATCAAAATAAAGAGAACATAATTATCATTATTTATTTCAGAATTTGAAAAATGTGTCCCAGATATGTTTCAACAAAAGTGTCACAGCAACATAGAAAGTAGTAGTGAACAGACTGCGCAGACATATTGCTGTCAAATTTAAACATGAACAATATTAATTGGAAGTAAAACGAAAATATATATCAGAACAGCTATTTCAAAGTTAAGATTAGGATCTCCCAATTTTATGCTGGAAAGGGGAAGATGGAAAAGACCAAAAGTAGAATAAATGTGGCGAACATGTGAAGTTTGTAATAAAATAGAAGATGAGATTCCTGTTGTAATAGAATGTCAGAGTGTCAAGGAAATTAGGCAAACATATTTACCACATGGACTAGTTGTAAAACCTAGCATGTTGAAAGTTATCATATTTTTAATAACAATGAATAACAGGGAAACAAACTCCTTAAAAATTTTGTCATAGAGTTATCAGTGAATATAATAAAATGGATCTATTATGATTTCCTATTGTGACTTCTGAATCCTCTCTCTCTCTTTTTTTCTGTGTGTGTGCATGCGTGCATATGTGCATGTGTGCATCTGTCCATCTGTATGTGAGCAACTGGGAAAGTGTGAATATGTATATATGTGAAGAGAAGGGATGGAGAAAGGAAGAAAGAATGGCAAGTGAGAAAGTTCAGATAAAGAAGGTATATTGTATGCACTGGGCAGTTATGAGCGAATGCATTATGAGTGCAAGACAGAAAAGCATGACAGAGCAGAGAGAGTTGGAGCAACAGAATAAGAGTACATGGCATCTTTTTGAAGTACTTGAAATATATCTTCTTAAGGTTCTTATTATGTAAATGTTTTGTATATTATACTTTGGAACTGGCCGCAGCAGCCTATAATAAACATTGAAATGAATTGAATTGGTAATTTGACTGTTTCAGATAACGACAAGATTTCCAAATGTGCCCCACAATTTTGTCTTTAAGCCTTATTGATGCCATTTCTTCTGTGTGTTAGAGTTGTGGGGTATATATATGAAGAGCTTTTTCTGCTAACTCACTTAGCAGAGAAGTTTTAGTTCAAAGATGAACAAATTAGTGCTAGGGATAGATTAACATGTCATTTTATGAAGTGCAAGTTCAAGTTTATTTATCTAGGCATAAGCCAAACACATACATTGTAACGTCACATCAATACAAAGGAACAAGTGAAAAGGGGAAAAAAAAACAACAATAACAACAACAAAAAAAAACATAACTGTTACTAAATTACATTTAGTCATTGACATATCTCGTCTCTTTCTCTTTCTCTCTGTCTCACTCTCCCACTAACTTTCTCTCTCATTATCTCACACTCACTCTCTCTCTCTGTCACTCACTCACTCACTCTCCCCATCTCATGTTAACAGTTACAACTTCCACAACATCCCATTAATCTTTGATTAAGAAGACCATCACCTGTCCTATATATACCATGAATTTTATTCACATGCTGTGTAAACTGGTTAAGAATACCTACGAAATATAAATTATGTAATCCATGAAAACATAGAGTTACAGTTTGCATCAAGAACTTTGATGGATTTTAAGCAATAAATTTTCAAGTTTTTATGTGGGTAAATACTGCTCACTGGCTAGCAGAAACCCACTTTAACTATTCTAGCATGCTTATATTTGAGACTGAAATAATCAAAATCAAAAGCATAAGATACCACTTTGGAGGATATTATTTGGCTCTATTAATAATACTATTCACAAATCATCGCAGGTCAGACAAAGTGATGGAGATGGCCAACTATGTCGGACTAGCAATGAAATTTCTTGACAATACTTACGGCCAGGGCCAGGCTCTGGAATAGCTCGATCTTCCTGCAGAGAGAATTGTAGTCTTGATTAGTTGAACTTGCAGATCCAAGACTACAAAACATATTTATCTTTCTGTTCCCATGGCTATGAGGAGGGAGTGGAAATGCAGGGTAAAAATTGGGATTTTTTTAAAGCTCTGACTGCCTTGAAAGAGGCTATCCTGTAAATGCAACGAATTAAGCTGTTAACTACCACCCATTTCGCATCACATCCGAATATCAGTTAATAGTAATACTGCCGTCCACGATAGTGATACATCTCAAGTACAGACTATAATCTATAATCTGGTCTTGAGATTTTGTACACGAATAGGTGCCAATCATCAAATTACGCCTAGGTGAAGTGACTCGAGTGTCGGTCCAGAAACACCAGGCAGATAATGGAATCCCGGATAGAGGAGTCCGGACCCATGGCACAGCCGCACAGGACTCATCGAGTCATACTATGCTATATAACATAACCGAAGACGCCTACAAGCTTTATAGAGGAAAAATTACTTACCATGCGCATATCATCCTTCGCATACAATACAGCTGTTAAATTTTTATCCGTCATTTTTGTAACCAGACTACAAAGCAGCGTAACGAGTCGACAGCGTAATGTTTTGCACTGCACCAGAAAGTAGCCTATGACAGCTTCGGGATAAGGGACGGTGATAGCAGTGCTTGTAGCAGTACGTGGGTCAAAGGGCAGGGTTCATATTATGTATTGCACACGAAAACGGTGTAAACCTACACTTGTTAACCAGAGACGTGCTCTCAAACGGTTGGGGTGGGACACCACACATTTCCTGATGTTGTAATGCACAAAACATGGTGCAACTTATCACCAAAATTGCAATGGATTCCTTTGCAAAATTGCACACCAAGGTGCTGAATGGTGCACCTGCATTTTTCTCCGTCAAGGCTGATGATCTGAGGACAACTATCATTAATTGCGATGGCACCACTTGTTTGGCACCTAATTTCACCCACGTTTCATAGACACCTTTATGCATGATTTTATGTAGCTTTTGCCGCTTTTCTGTCTAGGTAATTAAGTTATTCTATTCAGCACTAAAGGGTCCTGCTAGTTTCTGATAATGCTGCGTCAAGACAGAAAATCCACACAACCTCCATCGGATGACGCATAAAGAGACAGTATCTAAACCATGTGGGTGAAAGTTAAACAACAGTTACTAGTAGCATCACTAATGACACTTGTTCTGAGGTCATCATCCTTGAAGGAGAAGACTGCACCATTCATCACTTTGGTGTGTAATTTGAAATAGAAATCCAATGCTTTCATGGGAAATAAGTTTTACATCATGATGTGTGCACTACAGTCGCTGAAAATTGATAGTGCCTCCCATTGAGTTATGAGTTTGTCTTCCATCCCTTTGTTGCATGCATTCCTCTGTTCCCCAAAGTCTTAGCACAGCGGTTGCCTCAATTTTACTCGAAGACAAGTTGTTACTTAGGTCGATGCCTTAAGAATAAATCTAGATCACGCAAGAAAAAAAAACAGAAAAAGTTCAGCAAAGTTCTGGATTAGGCAAAATGCATCCAAAACAGAATGATTTGTTTAAAAATGAAAAGCCTTGTCTTTTTAAATTAAGTTGCAATTTCATTGCGAAAGTAAAAAAAAAACGGCAAACAAAATCGATTAAACACCATACATGGATTAATTTCTTGCGTTAAGGGGGAACAAGTCCTATGTTGTGGGCCTATTCGATATTTTATTAGTACCTCATAACATGACTCTTCACACTCGCCTAAAATCTTTTCCCAAAGCGTGGGCATGGGTATTTAATTATTATGAAGATATGGGCTACTTAAAGACTAATGAGTTATGATGCTCAAATTTGCTCAGCCCTACAAGTCTAGAAGGTGGCAGACATAGAAAACAGATCGTCTACTCCTGCATGGTTGCTGGAGAGATGGTCGAAAGCTTCATTGTAGAGGAAAGCCAGTTCCTCTCAAAAATAAATGGAGCATATCACGTAGTCGAATACTAGATTTAGCATAATCGAGTAAAACGCTTACAAGTCAACCTGTGCTTCTAAACTCACCATCAAAACAAAAAGATGGATGCCTGTGTACCAGTGGAGAAGGAGCTGGAAAAATTGTGTGAAAAGTATGAGTCAGTCAGTGAACGAGGATGGCAAACACTTGATGAATTCATCGCCGCAGTTAGAGCTTTCAACAGCGAACTCCTTGAAAGTAAGTCATCTGTGTCATACGAATGTGGATGGAGATCATCCATTCATAAGTCTTTGTTTTGCAGAGTTATACCCATTTTCGATAGCCCACCGTCGTCAGATCATTGCAGTGTTTGGGTTAAAAAGAACAGGCAAGGGTAATGGACAAAAGTTCTGGACCTCTCCCAAGATGAGCTTTGGGGGAGGACTTTTGCTTGAGTCTTATACTTTAAACCATTAAACAACAACAATGTATATAGATCTAATTATGAATGATGGCAACTTTACCTGCTTACATTGACATTGTAAGGAGTGTTGGCGCCTTCTCTAACGACAGCGCCAATTCCATGACTTGTCTACCACTAAAT
Source organism: Ellobium chinense (assembly GCA_033807755.1). NCBI lineage: Eukaryota > Metazoa > Mollusca > Gastropoda > Ellobiida > Ellobiidae > Ellobium > Ellobium chinense. The sequence continues at coordinate 4,005,687 of JAWQUT010000012.1, read as the reverse complement.
GAACTGTATCATCGGTGCTGTCATTAGAGATCGCTATGTCTAACGACAGCACCGATGATACAGTTCATTTAGTCGTAGACAAGTCATGGAATTGGTGCTGTCGTTAGAGAAGGCCGGACTGTTAGTGTTGGTCTGTTACAGACACAGTTATCCTGGCAGTATTTGTTTCCGCCATCATAAAGGAATGATCCTAATATGCTAAGCTTTTGTTTGGGTAAAATTTGGTTAAATGAGGCCTGCCTGGTTATGGTTCATCTGTTTGTCCAACTTTTGGACATGGTCTTCATCGGTAATGACTACCACTTACACTCACTGATGTCATTTGACCCAGCTGAGGTTCACTTCCTCAGTCCTAGACAGTGGCCCCTATTCCCACCACCCCTTAGATTGCAGGTAAGGAGGGCTGATATATCATGTTTTCATATGTAACGAATATTGGAAATGGGTGCAAATAATCGATCAGAAGATATGGAAGGAGTGGCATATTGATTTTCATGAAGATTATGAAGGAGACCCTGAAATGAACTCGCCCTACGTGCTATGTTGTGCAAAACAAGCAGAAAATGAACTGGTACTGAAAACTTAAAACTTACAAATCATTCCTCCTCCAACACAATCCAATTTGAAAGTCATAACATAAATAAATATGAAAGCAAGTTGTGACTGCTCATAAGTTAAAAAGAGAAATTCTTGTGTAGAAATTCTCATAGAAAAACTTGCTCCACAAACTTGGATACATCATGAATTCAAATTTCTTACTTAGAATCCTGAAATCTGAGTTGGTAAGGTCCTACTGAATATTGTATAAAATTATGATGCATATTATTTAATTATTGTATTGTGTTTTTGCCAGGCAATATAAATTTGGATAGGAAATTTGTTAATTTTGAAGGGATTTTAGATTTTTCTGAAAATCTTTTAATTTTCTGTGTTAGAAATAAGAGGCAGGGTGATGGAGGAGGATGGGCATGTGCTCAATTTTTTTTTGTTTTTTAGGATTGGGTGGGAAGAGGAGACTTAAATATTACGGGACAAATCACGCAGGAGCGTGATCCAGAGAAAAACGTTGTAGACATATGATGTTATGCTGTTTGTGTGTATTACTGTACCTGTTATTATGAATAACATGTATGACAAATATAAGTATGAGTGAGATATGTATAAAGATAGAATGTTGTAAAAAGTATTTGCTACAAGTTGAATATATATATATATATATATATATATATATTTCTTGTTTTTGTTTCACATCATTCATTTAAATTTTCTCATTTAGTTGATTTTATAATGAACTCTTTAAATGACTTTCATAGTACCCTACCTCTTTCCACCCCTGCGTAACAGGATCATTAACCACTTTAGTTTGGATTGGAATAGTTGACACTGCATTTCATCATATATTTACCTGAGATGATAACTCCATATCAGTTCACTTTTCTATCCTATTTTGGAAGATGGGGGGTTCACTATAGTTTTGATACTGCTGATTTATTCAAGAGCATTTGGACAGGAATTGATATATTTCACTAAATAATTATGTTCACCCTCAACACTGATAATCAACAGAAACAACTGCTTTGTTTTCACAGCTGACAGCATTGCCATTCTTTGTCCTATTTCTGTTTTCAGAACCACAAGATGAAATAATTTCAGATGGAGTGAAGGCTTCAGTATTAGACTTCACATCTCGTGCGAAAGCTGCAGCTTCAAGTGTGAGTAGTGCACATAAAGACCTTCATGGATCAGTCTCCAAGCTTGGCAAAACTGTGGACAGGGTAGGTCCTTCTCCAATCTTTTCATTAATTTGCTAAATGTCAAGATTTGAGACACCATTACACTCAGCAGTCATTAATATGGTCTAAAGCAGTGAATTATGATGTTTTTTCATAAGAACTATATGTTTGTTTTCAGAATTTCACGTCAGACTTCTCTGCAATCATAACAGAGGGTGCCTTTGAAGGGGATTGGCGTCAGAGGATGTTGAATGAAGTCATATGTGAACATTTCTTGCGTCAGGGCATGCTAGACATTGCTGAAAGCCTCAATGAGGTGAGATTTCCCATTGTTTAACGATGGATGATTATGGTGATTTACCAGACACTTGAACATTTTTTTTCACATAATATTTTTAAATTTTGACTTTATGAAACAAGGCATGAGGTTTGTTTCAAGAATATACTGTACTACAATTGCCATCATTATTATTATTATTATTAAAGAGTCTATTTCTGAAACATTTTTAAAATTGCACTCACATGATAGTGGCATGATTTTAGAGATCTCTGTAGACTGTGTCATTCATGCCGCTGCATGATCAGTACATGATTTGTTTTCATATTTACAGGATGCACGTCTGCAGTTATCACATGACAGAAAAGAACCGTTCTTGGAGCTTCACAGAATCCTTGAGGCGTTAAGACATCGCAACTTGGACCCAGCATTAGAGTGAGTACTGATCATGGTCCAGTCAGTTCAACTTTATTGCAGTTTGTTTAATTGCAGTTTGCCTAATTGCAAAGTGCTGGCAAGAAATTGACTACATTTATATTTTGATTTATGAAAGATGAAAAGTAATCATCTCTCCTGTGCTCACTCTTTGCTCAAATTTAACTTCTCCATGATGCCCTCCCTCCCTGCCTTAAAGCTGCAGTATCTTGGAGCTGTCTACATTAAGAATTTTACTTATATGTTTTGTCTCTCATAGGTTTATCAAATAAGTCAGATGTTGCTACTGTTTGTTTGTGTATATTTTTCATTAAGTTCACATTGTGGCATTTTCCAGGTGGGCAGAATGGAATAGAGATGAGCTGACCAAAAGAAACTCTCCTTTGGAATTCAAGCTTCATCGTCTCAGGTTCATTGAGCTAATCAAACTTGGGGCAGTGAAGCAAAAAGAGGTGTTGGATTATGCCCGCAAACTGGCACGATTTGCAGAGATGCACACAAAAGGTGTGGTATTTCACAACCTTGTCTTTAATTGTAGCTATCACTAACTCCATAAATTTAGAATTCTCTTGATGAACTGTCTTCATTTAAACTATGACAATAATGTGGGCTCTTATAATCACTTTAAAAATTGCTGTATAGGTTTGTGACACCTATTAGAAGGGCAAATCACTGATTGCATACAACCCAATTAATCCGCTAATATATAAAATCCCCCTTTTTTGGGGCCCTGCCAGACAGTGTTAGGGTGTAAAAATATGTAAATTGACCTGTGATCTAAGTAAAGCATCCAATTTTAAAGTTTCAGGTACAATTTGAGCCTCCTAGATAAAAAAATAAAATGTGTAGGCCTGTGTATTCCCACGCGGTCAAAACCAGCCAAATGAAAAATTGGGGACCAAATCAGAATTTGAGGTGATCTTTTTCGAAAGACATTTGTGAAAAGTTTTGGTCGTTGATCCCNCCCCCCTTTTTCTTCCCGTTAAAAGATCGGGCAAAAGAAGTACTTTAACCTCCATGGAAGAAATTTCCCCAAATCACAGTGGTATATGTAGAATAACACAAAATGTTAATAGGGCCAACAGAAGAAAAAACAATAGATGTCAAAGACCTATAGGGCACCATCCAGCTCAATGATGATAAAGTTTGCAGCAGATTAGGGCTTCAATTGTGTATTGTGTGTTTTCATATTCTTATGTGATATTTCAAGCCTAACCTATTGTTCCAAGTAAAATCATTTTGATATTTTTGGCACACTTGATGACTTTAGCTTTGAAAAAAATTTGTATTATTCAATTGATAAGTCCACTGTTGCTTTTGTTGTATGTTTATGTTTCAGCTAGTTAAAGAGTGAATAATGGATTTTACCACTTACATTGTAGTAAGAGAGGCTATTGGTTGTTCAAGGAGTGATATAGGCTCTGTATGAATTTGGCTTAACACTTCAATACATTTTCCCTTCCACAGATATGCAGTTGCTCATGGGCTCTCTGCTTTATCTCCGACAAGGAATTCAGAACTCCACATATTCTTTTCTTTTTGAGGATTCAAGCTGGGCAGAAATCTGTGACATATTCACTCGGGATGCCTGTGGCCTTCTAGGGCTTTCTGTTGAAAGTCCACTCAGTGTTGGGTGAGCATAGAGTAGTTATGAATGTTAAAGCAATGGGTTATGACCTATAGTAAAAGACTTTCTAGAACATACATTTACAGGCATACGTGCCCTAACCTATTAGATACAGTAAAATATATGATGTAGGGAAACTCAAGGGAACTCGGAAAAGCAGGCCTACATGACAGGTGGTCCTTCATCGCATGGAGGACATTTATAGGTGTTTTTGTGATTGGGTACTCCATGCATCTGAGACAAACACTGTCTCTTAAAGGAAGATTGCACCGTCCTACAGACCATATTAAATCATACGATACCCTATTATTCCAATAAAACAGTCTTTCAAGTGTCTGTCATAATGATATAACGCCTTTGCTGGCCCCAGGCAACCCACAGGGTTACATTATCCAAAGTCCGAATTGTTACAACCACTGCGCGCGTGGCGGCCATAAGCTTACGTCAAATACGTTCTTGCCACATGGCCAAGCGGTCTAGCCAGTACTCTGCAGACGGGTGATAGCATGTTGGTATGAATGTTTTAATTCCTCTGTGAACAGTAGATACGCCAAACAAAATCATGCTGAGGCAGTAAAAATGCAGAATACTTTTTCTGGCTTACACTATCAAACTTTACGTTTGATTTTGGAGTACCAGAACCTTAATTAAAAGCTAAATAATACATTGTCAGGTAGAGATGTCTGTGACTGCTGGAATGTAAGTGACATCAGTGTTTTTGCCACAGGCTTCTGCTGATCGGGGAAGGGGAATGATTCTGGATGCAAGGGCCAAACCCGGTAACTCTAGCTCTCCCTATTGCGTCGTATTACGTACGCGCACGGTTACAGAATGATGCTCTTTCTTCGCAAAACTGACTCAGTGGGCACCGTAGATGAAAAAGTTTTGAAAAAACGGAGAATTATTTTTGATGTGCGTGTCCTACTTTAAGTTGTATACTTTAAAAGAATATGACAAACTATCAGGCTCATATCATATGGCAAATATGCTGGTATCAGTACAAACTGCGTGTACAGTATTAAAGAGCCAGACACCTGAAGATACTTTTTCGCCTTCTAAATTACAGCACCTTGGAAGCCATTTACAACTTTTATTTGGACTTCAACTTAATGATCCCTGTTTACCCCTCAATGTTTGTAGAACAAATCAGAACAACTCTTGGTAATAGAAATAACAGAATAATAAAGCTTGCAGCTAGGGCATCTCTGTCTTCTTCACGAAAATTTGTAAGCTTATACATGGTCATTATGAATTAAAAACCTTCGAACATGGGAGAAAGCCTCACTTTAGTTATCAGGTTATATAATTATTTCTTGCCTGTCTTTTCCCCTTCCTCTTTTTACCGAGTACCCAGTCATGGACAGTCACACAATAATTATAGCACAGTCTGCTCATTAGGAATAAAAACTGGTCGCTCTTCATGCCTGGTTAGAGAATGATAATATGAGACACTGTATAAGATTACACACCCCACACACACNTCACCTCACCATTTTTTTTTCCACTGCCTAGTGTGAACAGTGAGGACTACTCACTTTGCGGTGCCAGTTTATCTGGGTGTGTTCAGGCAAAAAGAAAAAGAGCACTATTTCAGAGCAAAGAATGGGTGTGGGTAGCTTACTGGGTTTATTTTTCCTGAACTTATTTTCCTGGCAAGTCATTTGGAGTTTTTTTCTTGACTTTCTTTTCTTTGTTTCTAAAGCTGGAGAATGTCTGTAGTGCGTTTTTTTGTGTGTGTTTGTGGACAGTATTTTATCACTAGACTCCAGCTTGCTGATGTACGAAACGGCTGTCCGGTGTCTGCTGCATTAGTCGTGATTACAACGCCACCAATAATGAGCGGGCCACATGGGCCTTGTAAATCTAATATTGTGTAACCAGTATTACGTTTGTGGAGGCACATGTGAGACGTTGTTTCCATTCCATCCTCATCTCCCCTCCATCACAGTCGCCGAGCCATAAGCTATTCTCTTTAATGTATGCCAAGATGATGTATTTCGCACTCTTACTTTCTGACCCTGGAAAAGGAGAGGGCACGCATGGTCGTTCGTCACAGTGAAAAACAGCTCTTTGATTGGTGTCCGTGTAGGGGTGAAATCGTTGTGATATTTTCATAAATTTTCATTTTCGTTTCGTTTTAATTTTCTTTTTTTTCAAAACCTGTTTTCGTTTCTTTTTAGTTTCAAAAGCTGTTTTCGTTTTAGTTTCAAAATTCATTTTCGTTTTAGTTTCAAAATAAATTTTTGTTTTAGTTTCAAAATCTATTTTCATTTTAGTTTCAGAATCTATTTTCGTTTTCTTTTCTTTTCCTTTTTTTTTTTTTTATTTTCTATTTTCGTTTCGTTTTAGTTTTGTTTAGTTCTTCAAAATCGTTCTGTTTTCGTTTTCTTTTTTTATTTTAGATTTTGAAAATGGTTTCATTTTCGTTCTAGTTTAGTTTTTCGTGATTGTTTTGTTTTGTTTTTATTTTCTTTTTCAAAATATAAGTGAGTGTATGAGTAAAGACCTAATGAGTAAGTAGGGGAATGGGGGAAATGTCTATCTGTGACGACTGTCAGTCATTCTGTCTGCCTGTCTTTTATATTTGTGTTCTAATGTATTTTTTAATTGTTTTGTTTGGTTCAATGTAAATTAATGGTGTATGGCATTTCTAGTGGCGAATGGTTTGCAGACAGTAACTATTGGTAGAGTTGAATGTGAGTTGTTTAGTGGGGTATTTTATCAAATTAAAAATGATGACCCGAAGCCATGTCAATATAGTTATGAATGACCAGGACTGGCCCACGTGAAAATGGTTGCAGTGGGGAGGTAGGAGGATGCTGCTTGATGCAAGAGTCTGAAGTGAATATAAACATTAAATAGCTATTTGCCTTCCACCATAAAGCAAGGATTATTTTTTAGATATAAATTTTCATTCTTTTACTATTTTTTTCTCTGTAGTTAAAAGATCACTGGATGTATATTTTTTATTTTAAATCCAGTCCCATTTGATGCAAACTAAGTGGCTAAGGTTCAGACTGAATACCACAAAGTGTGCAGAACGTCCTATACAACAAAATGCGAAGATCCTATACAACAAAGTGCTACAATAAGTGGCAATATAAATAGATCGAGGAATCCAAGGGATTTTTATTAAAAGCACCAGTGCTCTAGGGCCTAAAGTCTGATCAGAGATGTTCAGAGCTTAAATGGCTGCAGATTCAACCGTCATTGTGATTAAGGGTATTACTTTCTGGCATTTTATGTTTTTGAATAATAGTATTTGGCATAGACTTTCACTTCGATGATGTTGATTATTTTACGAAAGTGGACAGACAGACAGACAGACAGACAGGCAGGCAGGCAGGCATGCAGGCAGGCAGGCAGGCAAGCAGGCAGGCAAACTGACTCACAAAAGTAATTTTAACGTGTATTAATCTTGCTGACAGTAACTATTCGTGTCATCAGTGAAAGAAAATAATGATCACGATGATGTAACATTGTCTAATAGTAATACTAATAATGTAACGGTTACCTGTGCAGTTATTGACCATGGAGTTGAAAGACACTCTTTCTTCAACCTAATTGAAACCAACATGGATCGATGGGTGAAGGATAAACTGTTAACACACAGTAAAAAAGAAAAAACCTCAGCCTCCGCGCATCTAGGCCTAGGCTAATACAGGCAGTATTAATGAATTTCAATAATAGGCACTATCTCATTTTGTATCTCTAATCAGCTGATATGCTGGTTTGGTTTAAGAAGGCATTGCCAACTGAACGAAAGGTGACTCCACGAAGTACAGTCGCCGTTTTGTCCCAGCCAGCCCAGTTGTCTCGTCTTGCCTGATCATTGTGTCGCAAACAGTGTCACCCCACGCAGTCTCAAAATAGTTTTGAAAAACGAAAATGCATTTCAAAATAGTTTTGAAAAACAATTCAGGTCTTTCACAATAGTTGTGAGTCCCACAATAGTTATAAAACCGAAAACGAAATAACCTTTAGAATAGTTCTGCAGAACAATTCAGGTCTCTCACATTAGCTGAGTCCCACAAAAGTTAAAAAAACGAAAATGAAATTGCTTTCAAAATAGTTTTGAAAAACGAATTTTAATATTTTTGTTTTAGTTTTTGTTTAAGTTGCGGATGATATTTCGTTTTCGTTTTAGTTTTTGTTTTAAGTTGCAGATGATATTTCATTTTAGCTTCATTTTAGTTTAGATGTTATTATCATTTTCGTTTTCATTTTAGTTTTGATGTTATTTTAGTTTCATTTTGTTGTTCAAAATTGTATTAGTTTCGTTTTGAACAAAAGCTTCAAAAAACTATTTTTTTGTTCGTTTTCGTTTTAGGTTCGTTTTCAGCCCTATGTCCGCAGTTCGCAATCAGAGAGAGCCACTGATTGGAGGTCAGTTTCAATGAGCAAAGGATTGGTGAACAGGAAAAGTGTATGTAGAATGGAGGGGTCACTTGTTGGAGGGACCGCAGAAGACAGGTTTTACTGTATATCATTTCCATGATATTTTATCAATTTTAGATGTAAAACAATTTGTGAGAGAATTTTATATTTCTTTTTTCCCCACAGAATTAATGCAGGGTGCAAGGCTTTACCACCCCTATTGTCTATTCGTCAAGTGATGCAATCAAGACAGGTAGCAGGTGTTTGGAGTAGCAAAGAGGAATTGCCTGTAAGTCTCTGCTGTTGAATATGTATTATTCAATCTCAGTCATGAGTATACAGTATCAGATGTAAAAAGTAAGCATTGAGCAGATAGAAACAGATGCTCACAGTTTGGATCTGGGAAAAATATCCATAATTTTTGAAGAAAGAATGAATACAGTATATCATCAATGTTAATATATAAAGTCATATTCCATATATCTTCAGAAGTGTATGACCCTATATATATCATCAAGAGTGATAAAGATGTAGACAACATGTTTTCAAATAATCCGAGATCTATGGTAAGCAGGTGTCACATTGTTAGCTACTGTAAATCAGAGAAAAAGGACATGAATAGCTTTGAGTCTTACTTCACAGTGTGAAACAAAATTCTGCATTTTCCTGCATGTCAGTGGACTTTAAGAAACCCACAAATTGTTTTATGTCTACGGTGTCCTCTCACTTGCATTTTACAATTTTACAGGTTGAAATTGACTTGGGACAAGATTATCGATTTCACTCCATCTTTGCATGCCCCATCTTGCGGCAGCAAAGCACAGAACAGAACCCGCCGATGCGACTTATATGTGGCCATGTAATATCGAAGGATGCCTTGCACAGACTTGTTGTGGGAAACAGCAATAGGTAATATAGATTTATGTTGTTCCTAGAATTATTTGCTCTCTGAATATATCTAAAATGAATAAAACTATTAACAGTAGGTACTGTAAACCGTTGCTGCTGCCCGAGTCCGATATCGCGAGTTGAACGAAGCGTCATACATCGTGTACACAATCGCGTCATGCTCCCGAATGAAAGTCAGTTTGGGCCCGGAACATGAATAATGTGATGCAGAAATGGATGTTGTTTCGTTTGATACCACAGGATGGCAGTTTCGAGTCGTAAAAATGTGTGTAGATTTAAAAAATCGGGAAAAAAATCATGTTTTTTGGACAGTTTTTGCTAGAAATCCAAATAAATAACCCCAAATTTAAAATGCTGGCCCATTTTTCTTTTAAAATACGAAAACAAGGCTACAATTCTATGTATCGCTAGGAAGCGCCAAACCAAAGTGTAAACATACCCTAAACAAGGCTTTGACTACTTTGAGATCACAAGATAATGGATGTTGATAAATTACCTCCCCTTGTGTATTTATTTTAGCACTTCGCACCTTTTGACATCAATAAATCTCGCCTAATTCTTTTTTTTAATACAGTTGACTCCACTTAATCGCCCTTCCTCGGAATCACAGAAAAAGTGGGCGATTAAGCAGAGAAGGTAATTTAGGCCATATTTTTGGTAATGGGGTTAAATTTCTTTGATGTCGTTGTTTGATGTCATGCATTGACGCCTTCTTGTCGCCAGACTCGAGTTTGGCGGTATTGTAGCACACAAAATGTTCATCTCCGCGGTCTCTCTCACTGACTTTCTCGCAGTAGCCAAATAGACAATAAGGAATAGGCTGGCACGGTCAGATAGACCGTTCATCCACATGACATGATCTAGCCGAAATCCACCAATACGATGTTTGCATTCTCTGCCTCGATGAGACGGAAGGCGTGGTGAGAGGAGACTATACGGCTTTTGGCGCATTGGCATCATCGGACGAACGACGGCGGTGGTGCGTAGCGTGGGACGAAGGGGCAACAGAGAAGGGGAAGGTGGGGAGGAAAGGCTTATCAAACCTATTTCAGCATGGCAGCTGTCACTCAGTCAACCGGTCTGGCATCCGCCACGCAGTTAAACCGTCCATGTACATTATTTGTTTGTCAGCTGTAACCCTTCAACCGCTGATCTTTGAATTCACGGGCGCTGAAGAGTGGTCGATTATCCGGAGTGAGAGGTGATTATCCAGTGACTTTTATATAGAAAAAGTTTGGTTCCCAAGGAAACGAGGCGATTAAGCGGAGGGCGATTAAGAGGAGTCGACTGTACTTCTGATATTAATGGAATGTGTTCCATATTATTACAGCTGTGGATTGATAAAGTTCTGTCAGTGTGAGTGAGATACTTTTTAAGATACATCAAGACAAAGTTGGCATTTTGTGCGATAACGTGTTTGTAAATTTGGTCAAAACTGGCCTCGGAGCCATTTTCAAGTCAATAAATCTTCGCTATTTGTGTTTCCATGCCCCTGAAAAAAAATTGAGTCTGTTCTATGTGTTCACATGTATGAATGAATGAAGTTTTGGGAGTGTGAGTGGGGTATTTTTATTTATATGGCCATACAAAGTTGGCCTTTCATACAGTTACGAAATGTGACCCAAATTTCAACATTTCAAAATTCCGTAACTTTCTTGAAAATTAAGGTACAGGGCTAAATTTGGTGTCAAAATGCTTGGAATAAAAAGTTCTTTTCATATAAAATCAAAAGAATTCGCTAACTCTGTTTTTCAAAATTGGTTTACAGTACCTATTAACAGATAAATAATGCAAATCACTCATGTTTTATATACTTACAGCTGAATTATATGGGCATTTGTGGGCATTGTGCATATCATTTAAGCTAAAACATTCAGAAACCTTTCAATTCTACATTGGACTAATGTAAATTCAGGAACCTTTCACTTTGACATTAGACGAATATAAATTTCAGGAACTCTTCACATTCTCTTTGAACTACTATACATATCTCTAAACAGTTTGATTATAGTTTTTTTCTCTTAATATGGTATCTTAGTGAGCAGTGGTCCTTGTTGTACCCTGTGTGCAATTCTGAAGCACAGTTGACTGCTTAATTACAGTCTGGATAATCAGAACTTAATGTTGGATCCGCTTCAACTGAGAAAATTCTTACATCATATTTCTTAGACAATATTAAGGACTAAGAATTGGGCCAAAAGAAGCATTAATCAAGTTGTAATCTTTAAAGTTTGAAATAAATCAAAATACTTGAGCTTCCATAAAGACTTTCTCAAGGGTACTTTTTCTTCCCTAAACCTACCTGTAATTATGTCCTAATCCTAAACCCAGCATATCACTCAGGTTGCTTATCGTAATCAATATATATAATTGCAGGTTGTGGTCTCTTTATTCTGTCAGGTTTAAATGCCCATACTGCCCTGTGGAGATGATGACAACAGACACAAGACAGATCTACTTCTGACACTGCAGATATCCAATTAAACATCATCAACTTTGCAACTTCAACACCACCACTCTCTGGGGGCAAAAGAGTCGCAAGAGCCACCAGTGTCTAATGGGCAGAAAGTGTTATTCATTGTCTTCATTAGAGGTGAAAATCAAGAGACAAATGAACCGGAGAAAGAGGAGGATAGGAGAAGCTTCTTAATGTAGATTATCCATGTAGCATAGTCGAAATGTTCGTGATGCTAGGAATATATAGTTTCTTTAATAAAAATTCTGAGCAAAATTCAGTTGATACAGATTAAAGGCTCATCTTATATGTGCTGCCAGTCTATACAGTAAATCTCCTTATGATAATAGATAATATTATTTAGATGGATATCTTAGTTAGGCACTTAAGTTACTAAAATGAACTAATCTCATGGTGAATCTTACCATTCAATATGAAGGAAAAAATCGAAATATGATGTCAGAGACTACTCTCCGCTTGATGTGCAAGTAAAGGTACAGAATCTCTGTCCTGTGCAGTTGTGCCATGCACTGGACTGGATGCTCATGCTAACCCTTTTAAGTCTGGATTTATACATTTTTGTGCATCATAATTTTACTCCTGTCATGTTACATCATATTTAATGGGCTTGTAGCCTTGAGGTAGGATTGTCATGTTGCAGTTTTCTCTGCTTTTTCCAGCATTTTTTTCCAGCTCTATAAGAGATGAAGTTTGACCCATCGAATGTAATATTTCAGTACATGTATTTTGAGAAAAGGATATCTGAGAGTATACTGAGAATATTATGTGGGGTATGGATGTGCATTAGACATTGGGTTTCTGTATTGTTTTGGGCTTGGGCTGTTTCTTCATGATGATTTCACATTTGGTCACATTTGCCACTTGTGGAACAGATATTAGTATATCATTCAATTTCAGACAGACTTAAATTCATACATACACATGGAGGAAGAAAAGAAATTGGTCAGCAGGGTAAAATGAGATGGCCTTTATGCTGCTTTCATCCTTCATATATCCCGAGGTCAAACCTTAAATTGAAATGTCAGCAGAAACTGCTGTTGTGTAAAGAATGTGAGACTTGAACATCATTTAGTAAGTGAAAAGTTGGTGCATCTTGACGATGCTCAATTTTGAGGGTAATCGTAATGGCAGACCCAGTGAAGAAGAGTCTGCGCATGGCAAAGAACAGCATTGTGCTTCTGGTTGTCTCATTCTTGACTACGCCTACCTCCGCCTATTTCTGCAGGGACAAAGTTGTTGAGCAGGTGATGCTTGGCCAAACCGGCTATGTGATCAGTTAAAATTGATTTTAACACAGGAATTTTTACGTACATGTATGTTTATGAAATTTAAAACTAGCTTCTCACTGAAAGTGCAATCACAATCACTTGACTAAATTTAAAATACTAGTGACTCTTGCTCATACATACATACATAATTTCTTGCTTTTTCTTGTCAATCCACTATGCAGCGGAAGAAAAAAATATAGAATTTTGCTATACGGATGGCATAAAAATTCATTATGTCTGACCAATGAAAGATAAAATTGCCTCATATGTGAAAGAATGGTGGCGAATGTTGGACCAGATATTTGATAGAATATTTTTTTCTTTGAGACAGATCTTAATTTGTTTGCCCTTTAGTCAGGACCAAGGGAAATGTTAGACAACATCTCTGTCAAGTTTGAATTAGATGATATACAAAGAAATTCAGAGACTTCACCTGGCAAGTGACAAAAATTCTACATATTATGACGAAAGTATATTAAGTAGAGAGAGTTTGAACTAGCATTTTGAATGAAAAATCCACAACACATTTAAAACATTAGGCATATTTTGATATAGAATAAAACCACACACTTACAGGAGAATGTCAACACCTTTGTCAGTACCATCTGAGAAATGTGAAAAGCAAAATCACTTGTTTTTATAAATTTCAAATGATGTTAAACATGATTTTAAACATGATTTTACATGCCTATAGATGGTCCATCACCATGATTTCAGTTACTCCTGATCCAAGCTGCTGGTGAAAAGAGTGAATCTCATTGGGTACAACCGGAATGGGTCTTTATCATTTGTTCCATTGGTTGCAAAGCAGAATGGCTGTCCTCACAGTTTTGCAGCAAGTTTCTTCATGCAGACACCCAATTTGACACAAAAGTAGCCTTGATTCTTGCACAGACAAAACATCTGATGTTTATCCTGGGACTACCAGCATCAAAGAGTTAATCTTGTATCAAATAGAGAATCTTCATATAAGCAGTAATTTAAAATGTAAGTCATAATTATCTTTTAGGATACACTGTGATTTATTTCTATCATTGCGAGTGATGTTGAGTTAAATTACAAGACAAATAAATGAATTGAGAAATCATTAATTGCTGCCTATGCTGCACAACAAATAGAATACTAATAACACTGATAAATACTGACCAGTAACACTACAGAATGTTGCTTTACAAACTTGAACATTGTACCCTGCGCTGGTAAGAAGCTGGTGAGAAATTAGAAAAAAAAGTCTAGGCCAGTGACAACCACTGACCTAGACCTTTGGCTATGATATGTTTTCCCCACCTGTTATTCATGCTTGCTGCCAGTGGTATGTCAAGGGATTTGCTGGTCTCACTCTTTCTAACATGAAAGTTAAGAAAATTTCGCCTATTTTAAAGAAAGATCAGTACTACAGCAGCTTGGCAAGCACTGGCAGTGGCACCAAGTTTACAGTGAACTGCAAGAACTTTGCCATCACATGACTGTCTTATTGTTTTGGATTTCCCCCTTGTATTCTTGCCTTTGTGAAGTCTCTTTCTCAGACCAGTGATCAAAACTGGTTCATTTTCATAACTATCATCAAAAGTTTTCATAATAACCAGGCTAAGATATGCCAGTGGTTAAGGGGATTTTAGGTTGAATTGTATCAACACTGAAGCAAATACCAGAAGGAAGCAAAAGTAGAGGTGTGTCTGGAAGGTTACAGTATGCTCTTTGTTGATTGGTTAGTTTGTTGGTTGATTGGATGGTTGTTTTCATGTTTGTTACATAGCATTTTGCTGGGGAAAAAAAAAGACTCACAGAAGCTTTCCTTGTCTTTTCAGTATTGACAAGTGTAATGAAGAAAAAGTAAAATTAGCATTTAACAGGTTTTGGCATGGAACCCTTCATTAATATGTTTCTAAACCATAGGAGGCAATGGGGTGGGATGAAAGATCTGTGTTATTTGTTATTCTTGTAGGTTTATGCTATGTGAGGACATTTATGAAGACATGCTTAAAGGTTTATTGTACATTATGATACTGGATTTAAGAATATTAACTTTAATGAATGAAAAATACTTTCAAAACTTTACTTCCTCTGGATTTTTCATTGTACCCTTCTGAAATTTGCAGGATGTTGCATATGGACCAATTTTGTGTATCATTATTTTTGGAAGAAAAGCATAAAACTGATTGAATCTGAATGACCATGTATGTGACATGTATAAACTGATTTTATGTATTGTAGAAACTGACTGCTCAGATGAAAATAAGCCTTGCCTTGTAAATACTATAATCCTGGTAAGAGTTTTCAAATAATAAAATTTAAGACAGAATTATGTTAAAATATGAGACATGAAGCTGGTTCATAGGTGATGACGTGCATGGTTTAGATTAGTAGGTTCAAACTATATCATGGGAAGTATGATCATGCAACTCATGCTTCAATTATTTAAGGGTTTTTCACAGAAACCATTTGTAATTATCATGCCAGAATATTCCTTGTATAACCAGTGCATTGTTACATCAGTTGTGCTTTGCCATTCCATATACATTGTAATAGTGATAAATGAGTGCAATGCTTGAACCAGTGTAATCATTTGTTGGATATTTTGTGTTTGTTGATTTAGACAGATCTGTAGACCTTAACAAAAATTTGTACTCTCTAACACTGAGAAGGCTTTGTACAACATCAGAGTGTGTTTTGAGCTGTAAGTTCACTAGTTTGTTTGTTGTGTTTTTTCAAAGAAAAACCTCTTTTTGCCAAGGATTCAGTGTTTCTCTCTAATGGAAAAGAACAGATTAATGAAGAATGACTCCTTTTGTTTGGCTGACACAAGAAACTTGGGAAAAAGCAGGTCATTGCGACAGCTCTGCATGCGCTAGGGATCACTGATTTCGCCTTCTGTTAGCCTATGCTGATCTTGCATGTGCATATAGAAGTTGAAAACTGTTGTTTTGTTTTCCTCCACTAAGATCGACATCAGGTAACGAAAGCCAGATGTGTGCAGCCTAGTGCAAGCAGAACCCTAGGGCAGCAACCTGTCTTTACAATGTGTATCGTACATCTTATTGTGTGAAGAAAGTATTTGTCATGAAATGTCTGTATATGGAATGTATATGTGTAGTGTTCGGGATGGTTTCATTAGTACTTGAATTTTATACTCTGTTGGATTAAAGTAAAATATCTCAGCTCCAAAATTTTCAGTAAATAACACTGCAGCAGCTTGGTAAAATCAAGAAGGCAGGGTCTCAGTCAGATGCATTCATGTATGACATGAAATATGCAGCTTCCATGTTTTGGAGTATTAACATTATGGGGAGTGGTTGGTGTATTCCTGATAGCTCTTTGTGTCTTCAATTATATCAGAGATGTTTCCGTACCTTGTTTTTGTTGAAAGTTTAGCTTCTTGTTCAATTATTCTTGTGTCCACCGTTTGAATTTCATTGCAAGTTCTTGTTATGCTTTGATGTAGATCACAAAATGTGTCTTTGTAAGTGCCTATATAAATCATATTTTCGTATGCTGGTTGAAGCATGGGATAAGGTTGCAAATAACCTGCCAGAGTAGGCAGAATGCCAATTGTTATCTGAAAAAAAGAGTATATAGGTACATTGAAATGTGACAGAATTACTTCCAGAATATTAACGTCAGAACAAAGATGTCAATTTTGTGAACAAGACAGAAAGTTAAGGAGCCGGACAAGGATTACTACTAAAAATAAATATTTTTGATATCAGAGTAAATCTTATTACAAGAACTCCCAGGAACAATTACCCATAGTAACTCCAAAAAGCAGATTGTTATTCTCATGGTCCTCGTTGATGACATCTATTGGCATTATTTTGAGTTTTTTTTTTAATGTGTTGGGCATTTTGCAGTGGTGTTGATTTGAAGTGACCAGTGAAAAACTCCATTTTGATATAGTTTAGGTTGATATGGATTAGCCTTTGTAAAATACATCCTCTTTTGCCTAATTCTGTATTTGGAATTTCGCAGTCATCATGGGAGATTATTCCCAGTCTAGTTCTTGAAGGGCATTTTTAGTCTTATTCTATGTTGTTCAGTAAGCTGGCATGTTGAAAGAAATAAATACTGAGAACCTTTGTATTCATTTTTGATGAGTGTAAATTCTGGTCACTTGCCTTCATTCTGTTTTGCCTTCCTACTGGTTACAGAAATAGAAGGTAAAAATATTGCTGTGAGATTTTATGGTAACTGAGACAAAGTATTTTCCATGGCAGCAGTTAAGAGAGTAATGACTCACAGAACTTTAGTATGGGTTTTTTGTTAGCTTGCCCAGATGCTGGAATTGTTTCATCAAAATTAGCTTAGAGTTGAAAGAAAATGCAGCCCTGCTGCAAATGAAGCACAAAGACAGCACAATCATTTACTGGTTCCTTTCCATCCAGCTCCTGGGATTTCCTTACAGATGTTGCATGTACAATTTGATTTCAGCTATATTAGGTTTTCTGATACATTTTTTTTTCTTGTTTGGCAGCTCTTACCTTTTTTCAGTAATCAGACTACTATGGCAACACATTGTACAAGCCCATCACACATCGCTGTCATGGATCATGAATTTACAATCATCTGCAGCCACAATTTTGAAGAAATGATGATTTAGTGCTCTCATGTATTTCACTGACTGATAATGTAGGGTGTTTCGGTACAAACAGATATGAAACCACTTATCATGTACATAACTTTCTTAAAATTAAAGTCATATGGCTGAAGCTTTCAGATATTAAAGAACTTCCAAAAGGAATTTGTTGATATTATGATCATTGATCATCTATTACATGTGTGCAGCACTTGAAACAGGAGTAGCTTAATTTGAACTTTGCCTGTCTGATGCACCATGCACTATCAGAGAGGACAGCCACATTTCTTTACTCCTGCAGGTAGGCAGAAGGGAGATTAAAAAGACACTAAGTTCAAACTATGCATTAGAACATGTGTACCACGATATTCCTAAAAAACTAAAAAATGTTTTGTATTAAGAATATTTCACAATATCCATATTATGACTTATTTAAACCAGTTGTTACTATAGGATTTGGAAAGTGTTTTGCAATATCACTAGTTGTATTTGATGCATATTTATAATAAACCTTTTCAAATTTATTCTGTTGAGCTTTGATAAGAATAATATGACCCATTCATGTTTATTAAGTAATGGATTTATCTATTTTTACAGAACATTTGGGATACTGAAATTTTGGGCTATACATTCCCCTATTCTAACCCTTTGCAGGGATTTTTCAGTTCTCCCAACAGAAGCATGATCATGAAGGCACTTAATCTGGGAAAAGGCAGTCTAGAAACAGTGGACAATGTTTTATGCATGACAGTTGTGGGAGAGAACATTTAGAGCATGTGTTGTGAACACCAAATCCACTGTTCACATGGCTCACATTTTTATGTATTCTTATATGATAGAAGCTGAGATATTACAGTTTTTGCTTTTGCTTAGAAACATCAATATCGAGCATGCTGATGAATTTTTAGGTTGAAAAGGTCTAAATGTGGAACATAGTTTTCACATTTTCATTTTTCCAAAGGTTTTAAAGATACTTTTTTCCAGCTTTACCTTGCACACAACCTAACATTTTTCTTAAAACCTATCAAATTCCTTTTGATTTATGCATAAATTTTAATTACATCAAAACATTTGCTTCGGCTTCTTGGGAGATATTCAGGAAAAAGTATTACTTTTGTTTTTGTGGAACACCTTGTACAGTGAATATGTGTCATATGTTTTTTATGATTCATAAGGTTCTTTCATATATATATAATAAATCTATACAGTGCTGTCCTGTTTATGTCACTGACTCATCATACAGCATTGTGATTAACTTATCATGCAGTGCTATTACTTGTTTCATGAATTCATTCTAACATGCCAACTCACCAATTTTGAAGATGAAAACTGTTACTCAAGTTAAAGTGGACAGTTTCCTTCATTTTTCTCTTGTCTTCAGTGATGACTAGTGTGACATATCCATACCTGAATGTTGTAAATATTTGTATAAGTCTCTATTAATGATTTTGTGACATATTTCATTTGTTTATAGTAATGCGTATTTCCCTGCAGCAACATTTTTTGTGAGACGCAAAACACTGATTTTGATATTGTGAAAATTATTAAATGTCACAGTGTGATAAGCTTATCCTTGTGCTTTTTCTTTTTTTCATTCAAACCATGTAATTTCAGGAGCTGAAGGAAACCAGTCTGGAGTCAAAATCTCCTGCAAATCATCTCTGAATTTTCTCCTGGAAAGTAACTGCTGTTAAAAAATTGACACAGGTTTTGTAGGAGGCATTGTCATGAGGATTGACTCTGATGGATATGTTTGTACTCACAAAAAAGTCATGAAATTTGTCCACAAATTTTTCTTGCCTGAACTTTTCCTGAAAAATTATTCCCCAA
Organism: Ellobium chinense; assembly: GCA_033807755.1. NCBI lineage: Eukaryota > Metazoa > Mollusca > Gastropoda > Ellobiida > Ellobiidae > Ellobium > Ellobium chinense. The sequence goes on along the minus strand of JAWQUT010000012.1, from coordinate 3,986,185 downwards.
ACTCTTTCTGAAAAATTATTTCCCAGTTTTGGCATGAACCCTGGTGAGACAATATATAGAGCATACAGAAGTCCGTGCGGAATGACTGAAATGTCCTTTCTGTTCATAATGGGTGATCAAGTTCCAGTAACTAAATTTTATTCTTAGAATGTTGTCATAAACAGGATTAGGCTGGGCTGTAGAAAAATATATCTGCATAATGCATGTGATATCCATGTACCTCTTTCCTACCAATACTCACTGTTTCACTGACCAATAGGCATAACACGCTAACGAGATTCTCTGTTCTAAGCTTAAGTCATTTGATCTCACCAACATTGTGTTTTCATATCACAGACTAACACTTGGAAAAGGTGAGACAGCACAAATATTGGTACCTTCCTGTCACCTTTATATTAACTTCCTACATGTGAAACCTGCTTGGACCTCACTTACATCAGAGCACTTGAAATGTTGACATTATGCTCTGACATCGTTACACTACACATAACATTCCTCATTTCACAAGCGACACCTAACTACACACAAAAGATAACATGCAGTTAACCAAAATCTTAGGGCCAATTTTCCATACACTTTATTCACTTATTCTGTCCTGGACAAAATATAATTATATATATTTGCTAATACAAAAAGCAGTGGCTACAAGACTGAGGTATGAAATAAAACATTCCCGAAAGAGATTACTTCTGTATCAGCTTCACTGACTCAAGCAAAAGCTATCATATATAGTATAAGTTTAACGCCATTACACCCTGTTTACAATAAAACTATGAAAATAATAATCAGTAGGATCCTTAATTATCCAATAAAGTCATTAATTAACAAAGTAATAGACAACAATAAAATTTAAACAAAAAAAAAATTCCAAAGTGAATATCAAGTCAATGTAAGCAGTAAGCATTATCAATGAATCCATATTCCCCTGTCTTTGCAAAGCTGTGCACTATATAATGTAATCACTGTTGTTGACTACTATTTGAGAAAGCACCGTACAGCTAGCCATATGTACTGCATGTAAATAGAATACAGAGTCTTCAGCCAAAGCTTAAAATTTGCAGAGATGAAATGAATGTAAACATGAGAAATCAACTATTTGAACTCAACTGTGAAGCAAATACCCATACAACCAGCCTATTTTGCATAATGATTCATTATTCCAGGGTCTATAAACTGTTGACTGATGTATATACCAAGACTGGTAGTTGGAAGTTTGTTAAGCAAGCATTTTATGAAAATGCAGATATGAATAAAAACGACATTTGACATTGCAACTCATGGCATAAAATCTGCAGGATTTTTAAATGCTTTTGTCTTGAACTTGGCAGAACCCAGGGAAACATCACATACCACTTTTCTAAATGAAACATCATTACTAAGTAATAGGCAAGTTGTTCATACCTATGATGAGTAGGCACAAATTTAATTTCATTACAAATACTATTATCAAGTATATAATTTTTGAACTTAGAGTACAACTGGGTGATGATCCAAACCCTCTGCCTTTGAACAGGACCGTTGACGAGTTTTGACTATTTCAAGGGGCAAAATTGCATTTCCTATTAAAAGTCTGAAAAATAACAGTATTTATGGGGTAATTTTCAGCAGCAGAAAGGATCATGTGAGCAAAATTTAAACATATAACTAGGGAAATTTTAAGTGTCCTTCAAAACTTGCTTTCTACACAGTGCAAGTTTGTGGTATTTAAATAAATATTGCTAAAATACTGGCATACATGCATTTTCTTGACAATAAACAGAAGAGGCATAAAAACACAGACTCTCCAACAAGTAAATTAATATGATATGCACAACTTCGTTCTATGTGAAGGTAATTAAATGTTCCATCTTTACTCTAAATACATGTCAATCACATTCATGAGAGCCATAAATCATTTTACCATAAGTAAAGCTTTCGAACATTGGTTTACACGTTCTCTTACCTCTCCTACAATAGTAATTGCATAGCCTTCAAATTTGAGGATGAATAAAAACAAATTGTGACCTCATCCATAAAATGAATTAATTCTGACGAAGTGAATGCATCTGAGACTTCAACAATGTCCCTCATGACATAACACCAAATTTTTATAACTTCACAATTCTTGTGGTAAATGACAAGATCTGAAAGAGGTAAGGGTGCATACTGTCAGAAAAGTCAGCAACTGTTGTTTGAATCCACAGTGAACAGATTCGGTCACTGCCACATGAGGGATGTATGTTTGTGCATTGTTCTCAAAATTTTCCAAATGCATTTTGGATATCCCTTTTGCTGAGAGCATTTTCTGCCTGGGATGTCTGTCAGAAAAGACTGCACAGAACCATAACTGGGCCTCATTGCCTCTCCTGTATCAGACTATAACACTTTTATCATTTAAGGGTTTGAATGTCACTTGATGCTTTTCTGGAAATTCCAGATACTTATGAAGATTCCAGACCATCAGTTAGTGTTGGTGTTTGTTCTGCCATAAATAATTTCAAAGCCCATTCCTTTATATCTGAACAAGAAAGGTGGACATCCTCAAGTGTAAGCACTGTAATTGCATGAATACCCACAACTTTATTTTGAGGTCCAAGATAACAGTACAGCATTTCTTCTCATCAGTTTTCTGAAAACAGGCACCTTGCTGAAATGAGAATCCTGTTATTTACTTATTTACAAAAGGAAAAATGAATCATAATAAAATTTGGTGTAAAGTCATGAGGAACACCGCTGAAGACTGAAGTGTTTACTATCATAATTCACACAATTTCTAGGCAAGGTCACAAACTTCTTGATTCACTTCTTTATAGCTATGCTTAGTAATTACAACCACCAGGATCTCATTGCATGACCCTGTGCAATTACAGAGGATTTATTTCAAACATCTAAATATGATACAGCTATGTTTGCCACATTTGCTATTTTCTCGTTGAAATTGCCATACTGCTATAAATCCATCGACCCTAGTGTTGTCTTTCTCTTGCCTTGGCTAAGCACTGTGTGTGTCAAGCAAATCCTGACAGCAAAAGTCAATAGACATGAATAAAATATCAGGCAAAGTACATGCAGGTTTCCTTGGTAACAAATTTCATAAATGGCACTATAATATACTGTAAAATGTATTGTATATCATTTGATGATAAACCTCGTACAGGACTGAAATCTGTTTGCTGATTCTCTTACAAGAGACCTCTGTCCCTGATAAACCAGTGTAGCAATGCCTATAAGAACATAAAGTAGAAAAAATACTGTCCTTGAGAAAAGTCTGTTTTCCACATGTCAAGAACAAAATCTTGTTTGCAAATAGTGCCAGTATGTGTTGAGTGGCACAACATTTCAGACATGTTGAATAACTGACCAATAGTACTACTAAACTTCAAAAAATGGCCAAGAGATAAGCTGACTTTTCTTCACTTTCATTGATATATCTTTTGCACACCACTATAATATGTAGGTACACACTCATGTCTCTCTCATGTAAATGGAATGTTTCTATGCATAACAGGAATCTAAGATGAATGACTGATGGTATCAGAGAGACTCTTAATTGCAGCACTTGAGGCAACAGTTAATCAAAAGGACAGGGTAAATACTGATCATATGACACCCTCACAAGGTGTTAGAAATAAATAAAATATGTAAATGTGTTGCACCGACAAAAGATAAAAACCAACAGAAATTGCACTAATGTGTATAACTGGTCTATTTACAAAGAAATAACTGTTACATTCACCCTATATAACATAACATTGGTGTAAAGACAGAGCTTACAAAACTGTTCTCCAGGGTGGGCATGAAGTGAAAAAAAAAAAAATACACAATAAGGCCCACTTTCACAGACCTCATTCGTGCCATCATATAGGTTAACATGTCAATAAAACAGTCTGATGATGCAGCAGATGAAGTTAAAATCAACATATAGGTTACAAAAAACACTTGACTATTATATGACAGTGAAAAGAGATCCACTTCTGTGAACTGGATAATTACCTCAATTACAATTCCACAATACTGTGGAAGTTTGTTAAATCAAAACTGAAGAGACTGGGTAAATCGTTGCTGATTAAATGCTGCATTTAAAAGGAGTGTCCATTGCAGGAATAGTGCAGAGCAAAAAACAAAGTAGTGCCATGAATGCCCTAAGCAATATCATTAAATTGGGTGAAAAGTTACAATGTACATGTACCAACAATTTTATTAGTGTTGAGAAAAAGGAGAATCAAAATACAATTACCAGGCTCTACAGCTAGTGAAGAATTATGTGGGAGAGGGGGTGTAGTGGAAAGAAATATGCATTCCGACACCTGGAGGAGGAGAGTTACAATGCAGTGGAAGCTTGCCATTAATTGTTGGTAAACAGGATAAGCACTTTGTAAAACAGCATAAATAAATGCCACTGTGTGCAAGCACATAGCTATTTTAAATGTCTACTTACAATTGCAAATATAGATACTGATAAATTTGTCTTTTTCTCAAGGCTGTAGTCAGTGTAAGGAACCACCGAGGTACACAGCCACTTACTATTTCACTTTATAAAGCACTCACACTTACAGTCATATTTCCAACAGGTGCTGATTTGATTAAAAATACAAACAGAATCAGGCCACTGAGGCCAAAATCGGATGACCTGAAATAGAAAAAAATTTGATAAAAGGATATTCAAGCTATTTCGTTTTCGTATAAAATGGAGGGAGCCTACAATGAAAGTTAAGGAAACTCAGGGGGTCTTCGAAAATATTTTGAATAGAATGTTTTTTTTCTGATAACTGGTTTCATCTGACTTCCACTGGATCAGTGCCTTGGCTGAATTTGCTGGGCTGACTCCTTTTACAAAATGTCACCCAGCAACCACTGAATGTTCACTTTGTCCATGACAGCATGTCCACAAAGTCTCACAAGACAGAATCTGGCACCATATCACCCATTTAAGGCCACTTGTTGGCTTGTTAACAAAGTTTAACATCTGACAAAGGTATTCAGCTTTCTTATCAATGCCTCTAGAATTGACTTCGGATATCCTCCTTTGAGCAGTAATCTGATGAAACTCACCAAATTTCCAGTTTCAGTATGTGTTTATCTTCTTAATTATCACCCACAATCAAAACACTGGACTGACAAGAGTCAAAACATTGGAGTTACAAGTCTGGGGTCAAACATAATGAAAGGAGCATTATGAACATGTAATAATTTTAAGGTTAAATACAATTTTCATATTAGTAACGTCACAGTCATGTCGATGAATGAATAAAGCCTGTTCAGCACCATAATGACCCAAACCTTCCACTTATAAATATGTTGCTTACATTAACTTTATATAAGCATTGCATACTGTCTCATTTACCACCAGATATACCAAGGCATGATCACTTAACAGTTCACTCAGGTTGAGGAATATTTGACAGGATCTGTGACCACAAGAAACCATCAAAAATAAAAAGAACCTGGCACAGAGTTCTAATCACTTCATACTGTTAAGGTAGGTTGGAGTAAATTTTATGGCTCAACACCATAGTTTACATGTTATAAATGCTATACATGACAAATAAACTGAACCTGTGAGCTTAGGTCAAATGGTTTACTGTAATACAGGTATGCAACAAACACTGTGGGAGATGAACAAAGGTCTTGGCTAGTGAGGTCGCCAAAACCTACTTAATGAAGTATTTGTGGCTTCATGCACAGCAATTCACTGCTGTGAATGCTGTTTCAAGGAGAGGTAACATAGACTGAAGACTGAAAATTTAATCAACTGAATACTGAGTAAAGTGAAGGCATTGCATATTCAAGTTCCTAATGCTGATATTGCTGGAATTATTACTGAAATTCAAACCAATATAAAATTACTAACACTCACTTGATAATAAACCATGAGAAACTCAGCAGAGCAGTGTAAAAATGCTGTTAATGAAGGAGAAGTAGTTAAAAGAGACAGTATGAAACATGGAAGGCAGGTATTCCATGACAGCTGTCAGTGATAGTAAAGCAAAGAGTATTTCAGGTTTCCACAATGCCTCTACACAAGATTCATATACACTTTTTCATGACTGCAGGCTATTAATCTCGTCACTAACTTCTCATGAAAACCCATCAGCAAATTATGATTTGCAAAAAAAACCAAACTATTGTAGAACTATTGTATATGCATTAATGTTTGTTGTATTAAAATAGGCTAATTAATGCGCAGGTAAATGCAGAGCAGAGAATAGAAAAAATACAACATGTTTTGCAAGACTATTGTGCTGCAATGAAATACTTTCAGTCAAAATTAAAGTCTCAAATTAGGCAGAATTAAACTGGCTTTTGAAATATTATGGCCCATTCAATCAACTGAGTGTAACTAACATTAAATGCAGAAAAAATCCAACACAAACCATCTGCCTCAAATAACAAAAAAAGTAATTAACATGAACAGTAATTGGCAGTAACATAGCAGAATGATTCTGCAAGATATAACAATGAATACCAGAAAAATCCTAATACTTTAACATGTAATACACTTGATCACACTACAGATAGTAATAAATTAGGAATAAGAATTTTGAAATGTGTAACAATGCCTCTAACCCAATCAAATTTTATGTAATAAATAGAAATATTTTGTATTATGTAATAATAAATCCCACTAAGTGACCAGTGAATAAAAAACAACCCCTGAATTCAAGGGTAAAACAAAAATCAAGAAAAGAACAACAGGTACCAAATAGATGTACCAAATATAACAAACAGGTTTCCAGGTTTATTTGGATCTAACAACAATAAGACATTCATTGCTAACATACGCTAAAGTGTTTGTCTTTTCTTTAAAGGTACAGCATACTGTGATGAAGACTGACCTTTTGAATGACTCACTCTGGCTCAGATATTCATACTTGGCAGAGAGCTTCTTTTCAGGGCACTGAACTTTATTAATCAAGTTAAAAAAAAACCCAACACTTCCACCTGCAATCCTTCATTTGCCCATTTCACCAATATTTAGATATCAAGTGATGGAAGCCACCAATTTCATTACTAAAGATGTACATATCCTCCATTACACTGCATAGAAAGAAATCGTGTAGTTGAAAACTTTGTTTTGATATTGTAGATCCCACTGAATGGATGAATATAAAGTGTCAGCACAGTGCTCAGCAGTCAGTGCAGTCATAAGGACATTATTGCCCTTGGAGTAAAGTGATCAACATTTAACAGCCCCACTACAAAAGAATATTGTCTGGTGATAAGCCACTGTCTTCACTTTCAAAAATTTTAGATATAAATGCTTTTCACCATAAATTTTGAATCTATGATTTATCACACCCATGAATTTGTACATGTTTACAAATCAAGTCCAATTTTTGCAATGATCACTTATTAAGAAAGCTTCAGCTAAATTGACATTGTTGAGAAGTTGAGTACACCTACATATAAAGACAGACTAAGAATAGTAGCAAATATACATGTTCAATGTATATGGAGTGAATAATATTTGCAGTGATTATAAAAAGTCCGAAACTTTATCAGTAATCGGCAGAAATAAATAACTCATCGGTTAGTGTAAAAATCGAATAAGTGATTACAGAAGCATGCCTTGATTCTTCTATTTGTGAGAGTGTGGACTGATATATTTTATGTATCGATTTTCAAAAATTTGTGCTGCAAAATAATATTATATATAATAATGCTACAGCCATTAGGGTCATAACAGGCCTGAATAAAAATGATCACATTGACACAATAGTGTAATGTGTTTCAAACCTGCAATACCATTCGGTGTGATGTGGCAAATAATATTTCATATTTCTGAAGAAAGGCTTGGCATTACTGGTAGTGCATTTATTAGCAGGACTTCTGGAAAAATAATAATTTGTTTACATTCTGCATAATTGTGGAGTTCTAACATATAAATTAGGCATAATGCTCATTCCAAGTTAGCATAAAATCAGCCAAAATGGAGAATACATGAGTTTCTTGCTTAATGGAAAAGTGTAAATAAAACTGTAACAGCCTAATCTTGAGATTTATGGTGTATCTGTAGTATTTACAAAAATTCCCTAAGACAGCCAATCCATCTTACTTTTATGGCTCAGACTGCAACATGCCACAGGGCTGGTTCACTTTGTCACAGTGCTTACCCAAATATCTTACTTGCTGCTAATAAGGATCAGGGGTACTGAGTCTTCATCATTAAAAACAAATCATGTTAATATCCTCACAATACAGTGTACATGTAGATTGGCATCTGTCCATCCCAACTGCATGTACTAAAACAAAATCCTTTCAGTAGGCAGGTTCAAGCATGCTGCCATGGTACCACCTGTTTAAAATATCAAAAATACATGACTCAATTCTCTTAGAACAACTGCCCGATGCTCTTGTCTTTTGCCTCTCAGACCGGCTCTTGAGCCCACTTCATCTCCATTGGCTGCCCTCTTAAAGAGGTAATTAGCCTTCACGTAAATGCACAAAAACAGCACATTCATGATGAAATGAACAGTACTGTTCCACATGTTCATATTGTCGATCTTCATGTATTTAATTTATGCAAAAGCAGATGCTTACTGTACTGGTCCCATTAATTAGCCTGTCTGCCCAAGAATTTGTTAAATATTATTTTGATTGCCCATATACTATCCAGTGTAATCTGGGCATGACCAATATATCTATTAAACTTGTTATCCAAGTACACAAGATCACTGAGCATTAAATAGTTTTGAATACACCAAAGCAATAATCTGTTATATGATGTTTCATATGTTGCAAAGTTGTTGGAACCAGACTCTAGAGACTGCACTGTGTGACCATGGCAAGATATTTTGGTCCCATCGCATGTCTTGAAGATTTTCTCACTTACTAGTAATCCTTAAAGTAACCGCACTTTCTATTTTTAAATATGGTACTAAGGAAATGGAAGTACTGTTGAGGGAAATTCTTACCATGCATCAGTCATAACATTTACAGCAGTGCTCTATACAAACAGATGAATAAGATTTAATATTCAAAAGGGAAAAAATATGTAAAATGCCCGAGATCATATAATATTCCTCTCTATTTAAGCAGAATAATCAAATAATGAGGTTTATTTCTTTCATTCTTCACTCTGAAACAGCATGTGTATAGTAAGCAAAGCTTTGATAATATAATGGTTAGAAATAATATTGCTGAAAGTTCAGGTGGAAGGTGGTTCACTGGATAACCACAACATGTCTGACAACACTATGCCACATGATCCTTATCCTCAGCATCTGGGCTGCTAGTGCTGTATGGACTCTCAGATCGATCCTCATCCGAGTCTCCATCGTCATGTATATGAACCACTTTACGAGGTGGCTCAGCCCATGCATGAGGCAATCCTGCTGACGATCTCGGCCGTTTACTGATAGGTGTCTCGAATGCTGCATCAGAAGATGAGCGGCTGCGATTGACGATGGGCATTGGATCTGGCTCATGACTTGAGTAGTGGTCGACTGTGGCTTCATGGGGGAGCTGAATTTATTCACAAAGCAAAGACCAGATTTTAAAATCCAGTTATGTTACTGAGTATTCTTATCACTATTTATCAAAATGTTGGGCCAATGACAACTTAACATCACTGTGATAATAGTGAATCATCTGTAGCTGTTTTTCATAATGTTGTAATGGTCTGATAAAAAAAGGCAAACATGTACTAAATCGTTGTACAATGAAAGAAATAATAAACCGAGTTACAACTAATGAACTTGCAGATTCTTTTGTATTTCTATTCATAGGAACTTTTTCATTAATTTACCAGGTGTACATTGCTCGGCTTTCCCACTGTCTATGCTGAGATACCAAAATCAGGCAGGAACAGTGGCTGAGTATAAGCAGAAATGGGAGCTCTAAGCAGCAAT
>JAWQUT010000012.1:3907497-3976348 GCA_033807755.1 Ellobium chinense | reverse complement strand
AAAAAAAAATAATGGCTGTAAGTGATTGTCAATTATCATTAAAAAAATCAGTAACTATGAGTGTGGTAGTCATGTTCATATTGCTTACCAAGTTTTTAAATCTTATTTTCTTTGTATATATACAACAAACAGAGCTCAAAATTAATATGCATTGAAAACAATCCAATATCAACAAACTGATATGATGAAATTTCAATAACTTTACTAATTTCTATTATATGGCATCCACTCATGAATGTAAAGCCATAGATAGCTGTCAAAATTGTGGATCTCCATTGTTTTTCAAATAAGTGGGAGGAACTGATGCATAGATCTTGAGCAAGTTAGCTGATTTTCTGAGCAATATATGCTCTAACACAGTCTAAGCTCCACCTCCTTTCCCTCATGTTGGGGAAATGTTGACACACAGTCCCGCACTCAGGCTGTTAATTGTACTTTTGGATCTTCATCTGTAATTATGAAATACCTTCCTGACGAGCCCATAACCATAAAAAACAGCCCATTTCTAAGGAATGTCCACCTAGTTTGTCTCCTGAATACACCTAATGCCTCTTCCTCTACAGACTGAATGATGTTAACCTCCCTAACACCTCTACAACCCAAACAACATTAACACAGGTTAAGTGGGAAAGTTGACTTACCAGCATAGGTGGTGCTCTAAACATGTAACAGAATGGGTAATGCAGCAGGTTAAGAATGGAAGCAGCATAAATATCAGCATATCTCCTCACTTGAGAGGCAAAGAATGTTTGCCTGGATCCTTAAATAAATAATTTTCAGAAAGTTACAATACTGAATATATTAAAATGAAAGAGTGAAGGGTAAAGTCAGGATGTGAAAAACCTGGAAATGGGTAGAAGTGAAAAGGGAAATATCTAAATTTCAGTATATGAGGTTATACATTCAAGACTTCCTACTACATTTGATAACCAGCAGCAAAGTTATAAAACTACTAACATCTACCTTTCCTTTCCAGAAAAGCAAAAAAAAAAAAAAAATCATTAATTTCTGGTGCAAAATATGGGGAGGGATTCAATGTTACATGTGGGTTGTGTTGAAGTATAGAAACAATTGTAGTTTAATAATTCTTTACACTGATGCAATGCTTCACTCACCACTTCTGAACAAGCTTCCAAGCATTCCATATGACATGTCAAGTTCATGGATCACTGTCTGCAATAAGAGTAAGAAACACATCAATGAGCAGTTTACATCCACTTCAGGAGAGAAAGTTTCACAACGAGATCAGTTCCAACATCACACTTTGACAACTGATAGGGGGCGTTAAGATTCAACTGAATAGCAATTTTGATGAGATATAGCATAAAAGAGACTCCAAAAATCGACCTCCAATCTCTGTCTACAGACAGTCTTGGCAAAAGACAGCAGATATGTCCGGAAGATATTAATAGTATAATATATCAAGAGAAAATAATAACTTGGATAAGCACTATACAAGCTGTTGTACTAAAACATGAGACCATGGCTATCATGTAAGGCTTGTCTATTGTGGAAAAGCCCACAACAGTATCAGTCAGTGCTTTCTAAGAGCAAGTATAAGAAATCAAAACTTGTCTGAACAATGGCTGATATTATCACTATGTACGGCCATAACAGGATGAGTGGTATAGCCATCACCCAGTTTCTTTTACTGTTAGGCAAGCTTCATTACATGTATTATTCTTACCCTCAGAGAATGGTTGATTTGTGATGTGTCTGGCCTTTCACATGTACTGCTATCCAGGTGTCTAAAATGAAAATGTGAAAAATAATGAAATAAGTTCAGTAGTGCATAAAGCTAAGACACATTAATTTCAGAGTGCTTTATATGTGTAGAAAGAGAAACATATATTTCATTCTGTTCATGACAGAAGAGCTTATCTTTGCCAAAACCACCTTTGAGAAAACCGTTCAAAGCTAACTCTTTCTATGACAAAATCTTGTCTGTTATTGATAATGGGGACATTAACAGTTTTGCATAAGTATATTTTACTGAAGGGTTGGTGTTGACATGTTGGTAATTAAGATGCAAAAATAAAAAAATGATTTTTACAGGAAAACAAAGATAAGTCCATTTGTTATAAGAATTCCAATCTCCTACAATCTTCTGGCCTCACTGAGCAGTTGCAGATAGTTATGTCTTACTACATCATGTCCTCACCTGTAAATATCTGAGAGAGCAATTTCGATCTTTGTCAGATTTTCAAACAGCTGCTTCTTGTCAATCCACACCTTCAATTCTATGGACAGTTCTGGGATGATAAGGAATGTCCTCCATCCTCTGATCTTCTTGGACTTCAGGATATCACCAAAGATGTGATCTCCTACATAGAGAACATCACTGCCTCTTGCTCCTAACAGCCGAGATATGACCTCACAAGATCCTGCAAGAATGATTAAAATATCTGAATACACTGAACAGAAAATATGACAAGTGTTGTTGCAACTGAACTTCAATTAAATATAAATTTGAAAATACAAAATTTTACTAGTAACAAGCCATAACTTAGATAAAAGCATTGTTTGCTATATTAAGACAGAATGAGTCCAAAATTACTGATTCAACATCATAAAACAATTTTTCTGGCACTGGTGAAGACAACAGGCAATCTAAAAAAACTTTGGCCAGATATGGAATTAATGATATGCCAGTGACAGCACATGGTTTCTTTCATTCATCTGGTTATGATATTTTTCATTAGATTCACATTATAATAAAGAACTCAGATATCCTCACCACAGCACCACAATGTGTACTCTAGCATTATGCCTTACCTATTGGGTGTATGCCAATTACACCGTGTATTTTGGCAGATAAACTAAATAGGCTTTTCAAAACCAAACAAATGAACAAGTAACTAACTGTCACAATAGCTGAGCACATGGGAGCATTGGCTATATTCTGAAAGAGAAGCCTGTATCAGAATAATGACTAACTTTTAAGGCACAGTGGTGAGGACGACAAATATCAGCTAGATTCTGAAATGATAAGTGCTCACCTCCTGAGTAAATTTCTCCACTTTTGATGGGTCCCAAGTGATGCCCAATGCTTAAAGCCCCTGTTTCCTGTGATAATATGAGGCAAATTCTTAGCAAGTATATCATGTTAGTTTTCTAATTACATCATTATTATACCACAGTAATAAATCTCATATAGCTTCTCACCCATGTCATATGTGTCATAACATCAATGCCTGACTCAGACTTGGTGAGGCCTTGAGCCCTATAGGTTTAGAGGCCCTTTGTTAAAACAGTTACATAAAAATTAGAAGGTTAGAAGAAGCCATTAGTGGTTGGCCAACCCCTGAGAAGCTGAATCAGGTATCCAAGATGTCATAATATAATGTTTAAAGCCAAAAAAGAAGTTAGGATTAAAATCAGGATCTTTTAAAGGACTATATACATGTAGAGCACAAAACTGTATCGACCAATTCAAATTTTGTAATAAAAAAGAAACTTACTGAGGATGTGTCTTTTCCTCTAACCACCTTGCAACATCTAGGCATATTAAATTTCTTTTGTTGTATTGTAAATAATACTTATAAAGCATGTATACATTCAAGAAAAGATCCTGAATCTTGGATAGTCATGGATTTTCAGTGAAAGCTGGCAAGTCTGTGCAATTTTAAAAGACAAACAAATAATTTGTGAACCTCCTGTGAATTGATAGGCCTTAGGCTGTAGCTCACTCAGCTTATAAATCAATCTGATGTTACATAATGTCCTGTTACATGATAATACTTGAATTCCTAAGACAATGTGGAAATCTCTCTTGATTTATCCTGTTAGCCCCAAGCTCATATATTATGCATTCATTCCTAATCCAAATCATTAAAATAAGCCCCTATCCTCTGAAATAGTGTGTAATAATGATTTTATTTAGTTTCAGTTCTGTTTATGTAAGCATATACCAATACATAAGATAAATATATATATTATTATATGAATAATATGAATTATTTACTACTTGGAAAATTGACACTTCACTATGGTGACTGCCTCCAGATCATATGTAACACTGGGTGGATAGATGATTATTCATTGATTTGTCATAGCTAGACATGACATATAAAGTCCTCTCATACAATGTGTTACAAATTTTTGCATAGTTTGAAATGAAAAATTTAGGCTCAATTAAGCACCCTCCACAAAACATAAATCTGGGCCTGATGATCTAACACATGCAATGGTCTTACTGTATTGACTCTTCTAAGTATGGTACCATCCTCAAAAAACAGTGGCTTCTTTGCATCGACCACCACGCAGTCCCAATAGCTGGTCCAGTGCCGTTTCCCCTGCTGATGAAAAATTGAGAATACAACTTTTCAGTGAGGCACCACGTTTAGATCCAGCTCTTTGAATTTGTTAACAGTGCCATCTGGCTGCAGCAATTGATTCAGTATGAAATGTTTCTAATATTAAACTCCATTATAAACATACCTTTATAGAATTTCTGCAATCTTGTCTGCAACAAACTACAGTTTGACATGATATTAGAAAGTGACAGTCTTATCTACAATTATTCTCACCTTTTCTGGAAAGTCTAGGAGATATTCCATTATTTTCTGAAAAAGAAAGGAAGCATTCATGTGTGTCAGTGGGCCAATGTCAGATGTTACCATCATATTTCAGGGAAACATTTTAAAAATGTCACTTCTTTGCCTTAAAATGCTAAAATAGGGCTACACTACATACCCTGATACACTTAAACACCAAAAAAAGAAAAAAAATTTAAAATCAGTAAAAGGAAGGCACAGTTTAGTGTGTCAGCAGCCCTGGAAACAGTGTTTTGGACTAGAAAGAAATGGCTCTCTGACATAATCCTCTGGGATCATATCTAAAGTAAACTCACCAGACATTGCAGACTCGGGAACATATCCAACTGGCCCCTAACTTCTCAAACATTTCTATTTATAACAAGATCATTTATCACGTTAAAAAAGTGGGAACAATCATTGCTATCTCAGTGACATACTGACCTTAAAGAGTTAGGAAAAACAGGATTGTCATTTAAAATTAAAATACTACAATGTAAAGGGGAAAAACATAACAACTCTTATGACTTTTGCATGTAGTCTTTTTTCTTCATTCATAGTGTCCCTTTATCATTTACTGGTTCCAAGTGTTTCACTGCAAAGGAATTGGTGGTACTCACATTTGTGTATTCAAATCCACTGTTTGTGATAAGTACACATTTGGCGCCCTTCTGTCTTATTCTGAAATTTGACAGTTACATATTTAAAGTGATGGTATAATGTATTTCTAAGTCATATAAAGTAAATTTTGTTATGCATTACAACATGTCTCAACAACGTATGTAACAACTTGTGATACTTCATAGAACCTAAAATTACAAACACATCTCACCTACTCTAAACACTAAATAACCGACCTCTGACACATCACAGTCTGAATAATGATGTTTTGAAACACATTATCAAATTAATGTATTGTTAAACAAATTCTCATTGCAAATAGACAATTCATGAAACATGAAAACAATATGGAAAAAAACTGATAAATTCTCATTTCATGCTTACCTGTTTAGAAGAACTGGCAGCTTCTCATCTCGATGAACATATTTATCCAGATTGGCCATGGTGGATGCTTTCAAGTCACCCTGAAAAGTACGACACCAGCTGAGGTCAGCAAAACATGCCATGAAAATCATGGAAATATCTCTTTCTGTAATCAATGTTTGAAACACAGCACTCTGATCTAAGAAGGTCTCATAAGCTTAAACAAACTGTACAAGAAGTAAACAGCCAAAGAGCTCTCAAGTTTTCTTTGGCAATAGACTCATTCTTGATGCTTAATGCAGAAGGGGTACAAAATATTGTTTAGTTCAGGTAAAGGCATACTATTTTGTTTAAATATTTATATATGCTGTAATGACAAATACCACAGTTATAAAAACTTCAGAATAGATAGCTGCTACTTGAATTTTGAGCTCTACTAATAATATTTATACTTGTGTAGGTTCAAAGCATAATAAATGAGGTAGTCAAAATGTATAACAAACGTTCACACAATAATAACACAGTGTGACTGATTAGGTTTTAACTCTCCTGAAAACACATATTAATTTTATGTACAAGGTTCAGCTATTTCAATACACTTAAAAATTTACACCAAAATATCCAAATGAACACACGTACAGTGCCATTAAAATAAAACATTTCTTTGAGAAATAAAATGATTCATGACCTACATGAATATGAAGCCAATCCAAAGCTCCTCTGATATCTTGAAAGATGGATTTGTATGACATATGGACAGTTCCCAAGGTAACTCCAGTTTTGGTTCTGCATAAACATGAATGAATACATATACTGTACATAGGAACAATGGTGAGGAGAAGAACATTCTTTGAGACAGCTATTATGACAGTAAGGGAATACCACGCCAAATCTTACGCAATCCTAGTTTAAATGTAATAGTACACAGGATGATGTCTATACATGCGCATGTGAAGTCCTAGTAGCTTGCAAAAATCAAACGAAACCTTTCCAGACTGTCACTTGTTCTATGACATTCACAGTACATGACCCCAATAAGAAATGGCGAACCTTCTCAAAATGCACAGTTCCAAAAATACAACAAGAAATTACACAGAAAGTTGTTTAATTTGCAGTATGTTGAAAATGTGACTCTCACATACTGAAAACTTACTTGGTGTATGCTTTGTTGCTTGCAAAAAAGTCCACAACACAGGCTAGCATGTAAGTTTCTGTAGAAAATAAATCAGCAAATTTCATCTTCTGCAATAATAACCTATTTGGGAAGGCCAAAGGCATTTAGAACTGGAACTGAATGCTTAAGCTTTGCCTATGACAAGTTTGCAGGCTTGTTGCAATGCTCTCATGAAAGATTCCTTCAGTAACAAAGTTATTAGTGTCCTCACAATAAACACAAATCTATCTTACCACTGGACTATAAGGACAGTCTGCTTGTAGTATATTCTCAATCCTGCTACTTATGGTCCATTGAAACAGTCAGCTCCTGAGTTTCTTTGACATGACTGGCCAAACAGCATGTCAGGATATAAAAACTGAATTAGGAATTTAGTAATTCATCTCTGAATGATGCATCTGAACCTGCAGTACTTGCCATAATATGATGCCAAGCAATCCGTTCCAGTGTAATCTGAGGGTGTAGATGTCACTAAAGCAATAGGTTGTATAGTTTATTCAGCAAAGGTGTGCCATCAACATATTCATGCATTCATAGCATTGTTCTCAATACATCAAATGCATAGATATTCCTATGCACATAATCTGATTAGCTAATCAAATGAAGTGTGATGCAAATATTTGCAACAGATGACCTAAAAGTATGCACTTGAAGCAAATTATTGCTAGATGGTTACACGGGTAGGCAGAACAAGGTCACTTCTCACCACATGTTGAAAACTATCACCTACAATTAGGCCAAATTCCAATATGCAAACTGAGAATGCACTTGAAAGCAATATACTGCTAGATGGTTACATGAGTAGGCTAGACAAAGCCACTTATCACCACATGTTGAAAACCATCATCCATAACTAGGCCTAGGCCAAACCCCAAGATGCAAACTGAGAGCAAAGACAAACTCTTCACGCCACAAGAAAGCTGGAAATGTAAATCAGGAAGAAAAAATACATAGATGGTCATAAAAAGTACCCAGAAGCACTGCTAAAATGAAATCTTTTATTGTGCAGGGTATTACTTCCTCCTTCATGTTAACATTGAAACTGTCATTGTTGTCGTTTATCACTGCGGCTCATATCATTTATTGCAGCTTATACCACTGACAGCTGTTTTCAGAAAAAGAAATCCATGAAAAATATCATTTTCAGATTTATCTGATTATAAACATATGAATACTCTTTCCACTTTCTTTCACATTGTTAGGTTCATTCTGATTGCAGAATTCTGTGTTCGGCTTTACTCCCCGAGGCTGCTTTCTTCAGTCTTGCTCTAAGTATCTTGAAAGCAAGGTGAAAATTGCTACTAAACATAACTTGTACAACTGTTTTGGAAGTTAACTAAGATATATAATGCAGAAATACAGACCCTACCTGGTAGATTGAAGAGTGTGTTGAGGACATACGTTCGCTTATCATCCAGCTGAATATATTTATTAGGGTAGAGCTCCGCCACCTCGTGCCTACAGAACAACAGGCATATTACAATATTATTTGCATTATGCAACAGGCCTGCCTTGATCCCGCTGCAAGACTGTGGTCACATAGCTGATATCAAATGAAGCGCTTGAATTATGCCATTCTAAACTTTTTCTTCATAACAAACTTCGAATAAGACAACAGACATCACAAACTAGGCCTGCCTTTTCACACAAAAAAAACCTATATGCCAATTAAGGTCAAATTCACTTTTTGGTACCGCCCTATAAAACCTATTGATCGCCATCCATCTGGGTGGGTTTGTGGGTTTCATAATATTCAACAGAAAACAGTAGGGCCAGTGACTACATGGAATATGTGGCACATCATTTAAGTATGTGGCATCACCTATAAAATTGATTTTGGAGCACAGGGTCTTTTCTTGTAAAGGGACAAAGGCTGCAATCAATTACCGATTCTGAGCTAAATTCTATGAAAGGGATTACCTATCAGAAAGTAGAAATAATTTCTCTCTACCTAAGACATATTACCAATTCTGAGCTAAAATCTACAAAAAGGATTGACTAACACAACTCAGCCATAATTCATCTCCAACTAAGAAATATTAGAGATTCTCAGCTATAATCTACAAAAAGGATTAACAAACACAACTCAGCCATAATTCATCTCCAACTAAGAAATATTACAGATTCTGAGCTATAATCTACAAAAAGGATTAATTAACACAACTCAGCCATAATTGATTTCCAACTATGAAATACTACAGATTCTGAGCTATAATCTACAATAAGAATTAACTAACACAAATCAGACATAATTCATCTCCAACTAAGAAATATTACAGATTATGAGCTTTAATCTACAAAGAAGATTAACTAACACATATAAAAAACAATTCATCACCAACTAAAACATGCAATCACAAACATTCATCAACCAATGTTGTATCACAGATGTGAAACCAAACCTGGCTATCAACAACCCGTTGAATTAGGTCAAATGGCACTACCAATCCTGAAGATATCTTTGCAGATAGTGACAGAGATTCATACTTCACAGCATTTCAGAATTTGCTGGGCATGATAATAGGAATTTCTGTGTACTCACGGCTTTAAGAACTGAAATCCATGCACACAGACAAGGATGTTGCCATGAGAGTCCACCTTCAAGAGATTGCCATATGTCTTGTCAAACCACAGACCTCTGAAATAAGAACACATCATGCACAATGTTGTGAAATGTGTGCCCAAATGAACTCTAGGGCCATCCAGTCAAGCTAGATTATTCTGTGTGATTTTGCCAGTGCAAACATCTAGAATGGATCATGCTCAAGATGCGCATATAAAGAGTATCTCATTTGTGAAAAAGGCTTATCAGTGGATAAGAGAAATATTCAATCTGCTTTCAAATGCTGAGCTGAGAAGGGACTCATATTTCTGCTGTGCTACTATGTTCATGCTAAAGTATATCGAGGATTTATTTTTGAAATGATCATGCAGAAGGCCTCAACACTAATGAGATGGAATGAAGTATAGCTTTTGCAGCCAGTCAAACTGAGGCTTAAAGTTGCATTTTGGCTGCATCTAGTTATTTAACAAAAAATCTTAAAGCCTGTACTTTGGTCAAATAAAAACAATTCTGACTTAGCATTATTGTGGCCTGAAACCTCTAGAGACGTAAGCCTTATTTTGATAGGATGTAAGACATTTTGTATCAGCACAAAGTCAGAAATGAATGATGATATCTTACTTAACATATTATTTGGGTTTTATTATACATTTTGCAACATATAAAGCCACTGAATACAATAAAATCAAAACCATATCTTCAAATTCTGTCTTAATGTGATATAACATGTACAGTAATTCAGTTTGGTTGACTATTCTGAACGAAAGAGGTTATCTAGGCTTGTTGGACATTTGAAGACCTATTATCTCACCTCTCACAGAAGGTTCTTCCTGTGCATCAATAACCTGCAGAGTAACTTTTAACTTCTAATAATATAGCACAGGGAAATTCAAAATTAAATGTAATGTGAAAAAATGATATCTGAAACTTACAGCACAATGATATCACTGTTCTGAAGTAAAAAAAAAACGAAAAAACAAACCATGTTTAAGTCTTACCTCACGGGAAAAGAAGGATCATACTCAAACTGTCTTATCTCCTCTGGATAGCCAATCTCCATAAGTCTTTCCTTAAGCAGGTTAAATCCCATAGACTCATAGTCTGGGGATTTGTACACTGTAGGAGATAGAAAATATATTCTTGACACATAAGTAACAACAAGCACAGAAGCAACATGTGTGTGAAATGGACTGTGAAAAGGGATCCCCTGACAGAAAGTTGTATTTTGAGATGCTATATCAGCCTGAAAGATAGGCTGCTTCTCTGCATGGTATGAAATGGCACTGCTCTGTTGTTATACTTATATGACTTTTGGATGTTTATGTGAATGGCCTGACTTGCAATCTTTGGTTAGCAACTTTAGAACCAAAGCTTTTCACCAAAAGATCCCTTTTTGCAATGCATTAATTACATACAGCATAGCAATAATTTGAATAAGGTTAATATCCAATGAATGATATCTCATCATACTAAGTAAAAACCTGATATTCATATCTTGAGAGATCACAAATAAAAACTGTGAAAATCGTTCACCTTCCTATCCAGCTGCTGGAAGAGTTAAGTGCAGCTTCAGAGCAAGCCATACATCCATGGGACTCTGAGCTTGGGGTCTGCTGGACAGGCAGTGTGACAATGGACAACATGTTGTACAGAGATGGCTTTTACCTGCAAGAGTGTAGTCCATATCAAATCCATAGAATTTTATCTTATCAAGATGTAGACCACGATTGACAAAGATTCTGAAATAAATATAAAAATAAGACAAGATCAATCAATGTGAATGGAATCTACAATATGACAACAGTTGTCATCTACCACCAGGAAAACACTCAGATTGCGGTTGACTTTGTATCAAACTTGTGTTTTCCTCTTCTTCTAGCCATGTCACCTCTGAGTGCTGTTTATGGAGCATAACAACCAATTACAAGACACATGAACTGGTCTTGCCATTATAACCTCTCCTTAATATCAGACTTTACTGATTGTGAAGTTCTCACAAGTAAAGAAATATTGAAGCCTTAAAGTAACTTTTGTTTTCCAGAAGGCACTTTGGATGTGAGTCTGAGGCTGCTGTTTTGAAATTATGTAACATTTTTGCCAGTTGTCCAGACAGAGGATGAAAAACATTTCCTTACTGCCAAATAGAAAATCCCTTTAGAGTCTGCTGAGGGTTATTCTGATTCCAGTCCCAATCTGAGGTGCTCTTTTTCATGATTTCAATCCCGTCAGTTTCAAACTTCGTGTATCCTCAATTATGTCACTGCCACTGACTCACATTTTCACATTAAGAAATGAAGCATAACAAATCTACTCATCAGTGTACATGCATTTGTACCTGCCTTCCCCTTACTTTGTGAGAGTGTCCTTCTCCCAACATTTAGACAGTAAACACCACATCCCTGTATGTTGTAGGGTCTCCCACATTCTACATTTTAAGAAGGAGTTAACTTTTATTCCTGTGATAGATGCAGGAAAGTTCAATGTTTGCCTTCAATGATAATCATGATTCATCATGTGTTCAGTAATGAAACTGGAGGTCATGAGAGACCCCTCAACATATGGAGAAAAGTATTTGCTATATATGATAGAGCATGATGGGAAATCCCACAACATATATATGGGAAGTTTAACCTAAAATTTATTCAGCAACAACTAAAGTCATGCAGAGATATAACATGAATAAAGAAGCTACTAAATCTGGCTATTCTTGCATTTCTCTTTGGTCATTCATGTGAACAGTAAAAAACAAACAGAAACAAACTGTGTACTATGTGAATGCTTTTATTCTTATGATGTCACATATTTCTGTTCAAGCATTCCATCATCATTCTTGCTAAATGACAACTAAATAATACTGCAATATAACAGTGTGCATCAGGAGTTACATAAGAGTATATGTAGTAACAAAGTATAGATGGTGGTTCACAATAGGCCTGTTGAGGAATACAAAGTGGAAATAGGAATTTAGTGGGTACAAACTAATCCTCACATAAGGCAAGGGAGGTGCGGGGATAGGGGGGAGGGGGGAGAGGGAAGAATAGGAAGGGTAGTGTACTCAGAAAGTGCACTAGAACTCAAAGGAAGACAGCAGGTGGGTAATTTTTGTTTCAGGCCTCATCAAGAAAATTATATATGTTTCGCCTATTATCCACCTATATGTTTTTCTTAAGACACTGGCAGCCCCTACTTTCAAGCATTTTACGGATGACCCCTAATCTGATGGTGTCACTGCCCACAAACCTGTGATGTGGTTCACGCTTGAATACTTTGAGAACTGCCTCTGGTCCATTGGTAGGATGACCATTGGCTATCATCACTCCATCCTGTGGCTCACCGGTAGACATTCTCTGATGCAGCCCTAGACTGGAAATCATGACACAATCAGTGTGCATTCAGTTCACCATTCCAATGAACAAAAGTTATATCTATTCAAAACAATTAAGATATGGATTCTAAAAGTATCTGAAATTCAAAAATAAATACACAACACTGAACACAACTAATGTTTACAAATATCCTGCCCTAGTCTCTTGACTAGTTTGGAGTGTCAGCAATAACATTTTAGTTGTGTATGCCAAGCCAAAACAATGAAGACATACATTGCTGTCATATTTGCCCTAACTGTGAGATGCCACAATACTTGTTGTATTATTCTACGAACACCTCTACAAGCTTTTAAATTGGCCCATAATAATAATTATGAGGAGGTGGATATATCTTGTAATTAAGTGATGGCCACCATGCCACCTCATGACTGTCAATGTTGAAGCCTTGTAGTTCCCTTTTTTGATTTAATAAATTTTGACTTTCTACCACTTCTGGCAGTTTTGATCTGGACTAACTGTGTCTATTAACCTAATGAACAGGCCAAATACAAACATCAAAATCTTGAATTTAAACTTCCAGCACATCACTTGCATTTCAAGATTGAGCGAAATGAGGTTTTGTATGACAATGTTCCAGTGATGTTAAATACAAGATTTCTTACACAAGATCTCATCATGTTTATAGCTTGTTCCCACTGTAATTTTTTTCTTGGGCCTGACCTGCTAAGATCAATTAATGTAATATGTACACAGTACAGATACTCAGAAAAGCAGTTCTGAGTCTTTATTGTCAGCACATTATGAGAAACAAGAACAAAGGAATCTAACAACATCTTCAGCTTCAATTCTTTTTTGATTGGCTCTAAAAAGTTTGACACTAAGACATGAATTAAATGAAACTTTACTACTTTATTATAAGATGAATAAATTACTAGTCTAGTTTCAAAACATAGTCTTCTGAGGCAACACATAGCTTCACTGAATCTCAGATCTTCATGTCTCCAAAAAAAGACATTGTTCCACCTAACCTTTGTTGTTATCACTTCTTTTCAACATGTATGAAAACTTTATACAATTAGACCATAACAGATAATACCAATCAGAATTTTGAGCTTACATACTGACTTAATAGTTAATGATTTCAATGTGACATTAGAATAGATGGAGAGCCAAGACATGGGCCATTTAGATCTAATTCCTTTTCATTCACTAATAGTAATATGTACTGTAGTGTCTTCTGTTTGATTTATTTGTCCAATAATCTGTTCCACGAGACTGTTAAAATATAGACTAGCAAAACAATAAAAAATAGCTGAATACTCCAGGTTATTTTGAAGGCAGAAATAATTTTGAAGTCAATAATAGACAATCGGTTTGGTCTACTTTACGACTTTACCAACACCAGTTTACTGAAATCTCCAACATGATTATATCTAGTCTAGACATTCTACAACTTGAGAAATGACTGTAACAACTGTAATATTTTCACCTCATATAGTCTAGACTAGATCTAGACTAGTCTAGACCTAGACAGCTAAAGAGCACCTTCGACCCTATAATATAAATCATTGGCAATGTCTAAGGACAGCACCGCAACGATAAAGATACAGTTCATTTAGTCATAAACAAACCATGGACTATATCGATATTTCGACTAAATCGGTGCCGTTGTTAGAGAAAGCCAAATCATTCACTTGTTTTACCTCTTTTCTGTTCCTGCTCTTAAACTGAACTCAGGCTTGCGCGAGTAGTTAATCTTGATTCTCTTTGTCGACTTTGTCGACGAACTTCTCCTTTCCGTCTGGGCTGAGTGGTATGAGCTGGATCTTTCAGATGACTAATGAAATTTCCAAACATGAAGGATGTCACGTTCAGGGGCTAACTTGTTCCTGTTCACCTTCAGACCTTAGTACAATTTTTTAATGTAAAACGCAATACCAAACCAGTGACCCATATGAACAGCTGATTTTTGTATACGGAAACCCTCTGACGGACAAGGTTTACCGGAGGCGGAAATCGGTTTAAAAATAGACTTGTCACGTGATCAAAGACGACCTACTTGCTAAGGCCTTGACAGAGACAGACACACATTGACGCAGCAATTTTTTTTGCACGGACCCTCTAGTCACACGGTCTTTTCGCGACAACATTTCGGGCTACGACCTGCGGTATGGCTGCAATTAGGACCCTATCAGCAATTAGGCCTGCATTATTTGGCAGAGGTATGTTAAACTTCAGACTCTTGCACAATCAATATAAACAAACAGGCTAGAAAGAAGTTTTCAGAACTTCGTCTGCTATTATGATCGCGTTGGTACAGACTACACCTTACATAAGTTAATTTCGTTTGGCATATCTTTGCCCCTGAGGACTTTGCCGGCTGTACGGTTTTTCGGTTTACTTGCCAAAATAAACCACAGCTTAGAATCAGAAGATGAGCGTCGAAAAAGTAAACAAATCATAAAATAAGTAGACTTTTAAGAAATCGTAGGCCTGCTAGTGCTGTATTGGGATACATCTGGGAGATTGACAGTCTAATTGACAAGGAGAACTGTTCAGCATTATATTAAAATCATTGCAGCATGTTGTGTGCAACCTAGCATTGTTATCACTGCTTGAACAGCTGTTGAATCAATGTTAAGTTTGCCATGTACCTTCTTTTTATTGTGAACATACTCTCTTTATGAATTTCAGTGATCAAAATATGATCTTCAGGTATTTTCTTTAAACTTAAGCTGTTAACCACTTGGTTGCGACAAATTCATCCATGTGAGGGCACTGTGATGTGGTTGAATTTGGCTTCCATCAGTATAGGAATTTCCTTATGGTTTAGCACCGGGAAAGGTCTGATGAGTAGTTTCCAAAATATTTGAACTGAAATAAGTACCAATATGTCATTGTTGGATATGGAGTCAAGTTCATCCACCAATTTGGATGCCACTAACATTGTTTATGCAGCACAAATCACATACATGGCTTCAAAATAGCCAAGACAATGGTAGTGCAAGGGATGTATTCCAAGAAGCAGTAATTTTTATTGATGACTAAAGTAGGAGCTGGATATCATCAAGTTATTATCCACTGCTAGTTTTCAGTGGATATATTGTTGTTATCTAAATCTGCTTTAACCATGTATAGTGTATGCAAAGTTTGCACAGGCTTGATCTTTAATTGCATTGGATTTTATCCAATTACTTAAATGTGAGGAAAGAACGTAGGTTTGCAAACTGTAGAGAAATGAAGCATACATGAGGTTTTCCTCACTAGCAAGTAATAAATCAAGACAATAAATAATTAAAGACTGGGAAATCAGATGAACAGGTCCAGAAGATGTGGGAGGGGTAAGGCAGTGGGGAAGGACTGAAGCCATAAGAAATCTCTTACCCTACCCATGTCTTTATCTCTTTTGATGCAGGCAGAGGAGATGGGATCAGCTTGTACTTGAGTGTGATTTGTGGGGTTGTTAAAAGTTACTTTGAAAAGTAACTTTTACAAGTACTTTACTTTTCTGAAAAATGAGTAACTCTTATTATTACTTTACAAATCAAAATAACTTACAATTACTTTGAAAAGTAGTAGTTACTTTTTAGGTATAATTTTTAGGTCTCAGTGTCCTGGTGATTTGGTAACTGTAAAAGCACATTGAATGACACATCATGATGAAGAAGTATTACTGCCATTTTCAAGGATGATTTATTTTCTTCTGCAATGACAAGATATAACTCCAGTGCCTTACTGACACAGCAGTGAAGATCATGTCTTGAAGTGGTAAAACTAGCCAAAAAAAAAACATCTCCAGAAATAGGAGGAAGAAAACTAAGCAAAGTAGTAGTCTTGTAAGGAAATTGCCCAGGAATCAAGTGTGTGGCACAATCTTTTATTTACCCATTGCTCTTTAGTTTGTCTTGTCACATCTTTTGGAAAATTGATGTTTGTGCAATACAGTGGAACCCGCTTAAGCGGGACAGCTCCGTTCCCGACGAATCGTCCCTCTTAAGCGGGCGTCCCGCTTAGGCGGACTATCCATTATAAAGTGATTTCTTAGCTAGTTTGTGCGTTTCATTCAAGTTAAGGGATATCATTACTTGTTGCTAGTGAGGTGTGACAACGGAGTCAGATTTAAATTGTATCTGTACAGTTTAAAATATACTTATTGCAGCCTAACTGCATTTTCAGTAGACTTGCAGAGCATATTATTAGTCATTCCTTGCAGGGAACGGAATTTTTGGTTGGTTTCAAAGAAGCACCTAAGCCTTCTCATCACTCTTCTTTGAAAATTAAAAAAAAACCAATTTCTTTTAAAGATCGAGACATGTCTACATCAGAAGGAGAGAAATAATACATGTTAAATTAAAACTGGAGAGAATATGAAAGGTCTAACATCTCTGAAGTCGAGATGTTCGCCGGCCCCCATTCAAGTGATCAAAAATAATTTGGGATCAAATTTACATGATCGTAAACACCAGCAAAGATAAGCGTCACACTTCTCGCTCCACATCTGGCCAGAGCGCGACGCGAGCGGCGTGTGTCATAAAGCTTTTACGCAACACGAATGATGGTCATGCCTATGTGAACGACACCCTGGCTGAGTGTTGTGCAATAGCGCAGGTAAGGCTCGTAAGTGTCAATCACTGCCTAAGCTGAAGAAAGGATAAAGTGTGGCTGGCAGGGGGCAGGGCTTACTTAATCTTGATCCGTTGATGCTTGCGCGGATTAAATGACCAGCGGCTATCCTAGCCTGATTTGTCCATGCGCGCGCCGAAGGGTCAGCTGCCTGACAGAAGGCTACTTCTCACGTAACGTAAGGGGGCAATCAGGGCCGTCGGTACAAGGGTCTTTGTAGCTCTCAGGTTTTCAGCTGATTGGCACAGGTAAACAAGCACTAAGACATGGTACGATAGTGACAATTTGCAGCATTCCTGTCAAAAACAGCGTGTATATTACGGAGATCTGGGTCCAAGTCGTCTCGCTTAAGCAGGTTGCCGTCCCGCTCCCATGTATAGATTTAAATAGCAAAAATTCTGTTCCCCAGGCATTCATCTCACTTAAGCGGGTTCCACTGTATGCACTTATCTTGTGAAGTTGACACCTTTAGATAACAGATGTTAGTACAGGCTGCGCTGTGCGATACATCCTGATGATATAAACTTACCTGCCAGGTTTAAGCTACAATAAATCACATCATATCATTTGTTTTTTGTTGGATGCATAGTGTACTCAATCAATGTAAACCGTCAGAATAATATTGCATGTTCAGATAATAGTGCACCATTCCAGCCCACAGTATAACAACAGAAGAAGGCAAAATAAATCTATGGATAGAATGTGAACCCAGTTTGATTGTTTTGTTTGTTCTTTAACTTTCGAAGATCAGCCTCACAAAATGATTTAGACCTTCCTTTCTGCCCACCCATTAGAATTATCTCTCTTTACCCACTTGGAAATGGATGAAGTGGGGAGAAATCCTTCCACTTCTCGCTCTTAATTGGCAATCTTAGGAAAGCACTGGTCCTTTAGTTAAGTAGTATGGTTCATGTAGTCTCTGCAGTTACTTCGAGATTGGTGCTGTCATGAGAGAATGTCACCTGATTTTTTTTGGACAAGAACACTCACTGAGATCACAGCTAAGAAACAGTCTTAGTTCCCTGATTTCCAGCAGCATGAGTATGGATACAGAATTGACAAGCTTTATTCAGTTTAGAAAGGAAAAGGTGGAAAACTGAATTCATGTGCACATTACTGCATAATTTAGAAAAATTAAAATTAATTCAGTTTGTTTTAAATTACAGCTCTCTGTTTAATTCATTTTGCTGGCTGAAATCTCAGCTGAAGTAACACAGTTTCCTTCAACTGAGGAGGAAATCTTTGTAGTGTTTCTGTTTTGATTCATTTTTGCATTATATTATAATGTCTAGCTGCAAAATACTTCTACCACCATCTCTTAAACTCATCATTTTGCAGTCTGTGCAGGGGTGGAGAGTGCAGGAAAGATTCCTTTACTTTCCCTTAACAGCTGGATTTTGATATGTTCATGTCCCTTTGTCTTCTTGAGTTGTAAGCCATCTGCAAAGCTGTAATCTTTATCATGACTGAAGGAATTGTTATGTCACCTTGGAAAGAGAGTATCGGAGCTTTTTTGTATTTTATGACTGCCAAAAGAACATATTGTTTCCCTTTTTGTGCCATTGTACTTTTACACTTGCTTATCAAAGACATTTATTCCATTAGTTTATTTATTGGTAGAAATGTTATATTTGGGCAGCGCTTGGAAGACTGCCGTGATGGCTGCAGTGTCAGAATGTGGTTTATCCGTTTTCTGTCAGTTGTAGGTGGCAGGGATAAAGTCTCCAATTTAAGAACGGTTCGGTACACTTTCATTCTTAAGATCTGGTATGCATAGCAATACTGTCTTCACTTAGAAAATTTCCTGATGCCTACCTTTGTCAAATGCCAGATTCACATCTGAAGTTTCTTTATTATCATGAAATGTTTTGTGGAACTAATAGCACATGGCAATATGCCCGCACAGTGTAGACCAAGTAGACTACTCCAACTTGTCCAAGAGAAAGCAAGGGTTTACCAGTGTAATCAGTAATAGCAAGAGGACCACAGTAAATTTATCAGGTGACCATAAATGTTCAGTGACTCAGCTGGCTAAGCCAGTTAAAGTAGGCAAAAGTCAGCAGGTGAAGGTTTTTATCTGAATGCAGTGTTGATTTCAGTGTAATCTGGATCCTTATCAATATGTAGGTTAGGGTTCTCCTGCTCATGGTACCCTTCAACATCTGATTTTGAAAATTTTGAGGAACTCAGTTGTCTCTGTGGTCATTTATGTATGTATCCATGGTTTATAGTAATGAAGATGACAATGTTTTTTTCACTGTTGGCTATATTAGGTTTTACACCTGTCATTAACTTACCCTGGGATCCCGTGTCAAAATACTTTCCAAACATGTTGTTTAGCTCTTCCTCCAAATTTTGCCACAAAGAAAAATGCCCCTGAACCAGGTAGCTTTTGAGAACGTAGGCAGTGAAGCAGACAACCTAATATTTTAGGCCTTTTCACTCAGTAAACAGGGTAACCTTACCTATCTAGCAACAACCACAAATTTTATATTTGAGTGACTAAACCTCACCTGTTCTGAGCTACACATGTATTTGCACCTATCTAAACCGTTGAAATTAAAATCCAACCCCTTCCCCCTCTCCCCATGGCCAGTTTTCTGATTTTATAGGGACTCTTAAAATTGCATAGTTTTATGCCAGGTGCTGTTGGCATCTTCGTACCTATAGGTGGAAGACTTCATATTCAAAAGATAGTTATTTGATTATTGGAGTATGATAAATTTGAAGCATTGTGCCACTACTGGTTTAAAAGAAATAACAGGAAAAAAAAACAACCTGTCTTCTTTTAGATTCACATAGAACTTGTGTAAATGGAAATTATTTATGGAAGTTTTCACTGCTGTATACAATATTCAGCATTATAAAACCCACTGCTTGCAAGTTTTATGTTCTTCCATTCCTTGTGAGTTTGTGAGACATGGTGTGTTTTTATGTGTGCCTATCATTGTTTACAAAAATGTGTAGCCCGTGCCCTGGTTTTACATCAGCCTCTAGAGAAAGGTAGTCTCTAGAGCTTTTAGGGTATATATGCTCATCAGGCCAGTGTTTCATTTTCATAACAGTGCAGAGAACGTAATGGGCGCAAAATACTTATTGAATTAAGTTTCTGATGGGCATGAAATAAACTAAAAAGAGCCACAGAGCCTGTCGTAAGCATTTCTGCTCCGAGTTAAAAAATCAAAGAGAAGGAGAACCACAGACGGAAAGCTTCTTTTTGTCAACCGGCCTGTCATAAAATGATGGTCACAGTGGGCCTTGTGAACCTTTAATGGTTGATAGCCAGTAATAAAATTTTAGTGCAGTTGTGTCTTCCATGGCTTGTCACCAGCCTACTGTAGAGAGTTGACCAGTTTATAGTAGGCAGGCCAGACAGATTTGCAGATGAGATCAGTAAAATTTATTGTTATGTGGACATTTCTCAATAGGCTCACTGTAATGGTGTCAGCATTTTATAAGATTTTATAACATTTGCATGGACATGAATTATATCATAGTCTTGGGGTAAGCAGTAGGCCTTGACATTGCAATTTTTGTGTTCGTTTATGATGTTAAAGCCACTATCTCAGTAAATGAAAAGTACTATTGAGAAGTTTATTTAGAACGTAAGAAATCTCATCATGAGAAAATAGTAGACGGGACGTGTCATTTTGGATTATAAGAAATGATTTTTATTATTCTCACTCTAAAGCCCACAGAATTAAGATGTTGATTGGCAATTGGTGCATGTCACTTGGAAAATAACAATTATGAAGTGTCAAGAAACTTTAAAAATCAGAGTTCAGAATGGCTGTGTTGGGATCCTGTTGTTAAGTGGAGTTGTTGTTGAGTGTCAGTATGTAGGTTTAGAAGGATAGGGTGGTGTGATTGCCTTTGCCTTTAGCAGATAGTAATAAAAATATTAATAATACTACAACTACTACTACTATTACTACTAATAATAATAATAGCAGATGTTTGCTCCAAATTAAGAAACAAAATCGTGAAAACGTTGCGTTTGCCAGCCAGTAAATGATTTACAATACTTTGCATTAAAAGTTTGAGCTGATACTGTTATTCAATATGGAAGTTTGAATATTTTCTACTAAGAGACGCTGCAGTTCAGCATCCTGCCTTTGTTCTTCTTCCCAGCTCTTGCAAGGCCCATAAGCACAAAGGCATCTGCTGGGACAAAAAGTAGAGGAGCCCTGGTTATTGGGTCGGCAGTTGCTGGTCTCACGGGCTATGGCATTTATCAGTATCTTGGTAATAACACCACAAAAGAAGACGTGTCGAAGGCAATACAGGCTGTCGTGAAAAGCCCCGCTCTCACAGCTGCTGGTCCTCCAGAGAGCCAGCCTTCTGTAAGTGTGGCTTATGGACTTCATTATCAATGAAAATACTCTATTTGGATACCTTTAATTCTTCATTCACTTAAGTTTTGAGAGGCAAACTGTCAGTTAGCAGTCTAGCCCATGAATTTTTCTTTCATTTGTTTTAAATTGTTGCATGTTAACTTTTCATCCACAATTTATAGAACAGACCACATATTACATATTATTTTGAACTGACTGCTCTGACATATTCTTATTGTATGTGCATGTTTCCTCAGTATATGCGTTCCTGACCTCTATAATAGGTATCTGTCACTGCTTACTTTTTGTATTTCATACTAAATCCAGGTGTGGTCTCCAGGCAAAGATCATGCTGTCTACTTATGGATCCACTTGAAACCCACTGCAAATGCTAAAGAAGTTGCTAAAGTTGCAGCCAAGCTGCAGAAGATGGTGGACACTGTTGTTGATCCAACTATGAGAGATGAAGATGATGAAGTGCTAGCAGGTGTTGGATTTGGACCTAACTTTTATAGCCAGGTAATGTGTAATGATTTAATTCGTGCTGCACAAATAAATGCATATTTGGTGTCTACGTAAACAGGCTCCATTGTGAAATCGGTCTTCCATATTCATCATGTGGTGATGGTCATGTGCTGCATGATCTTGCAGTCATCTTGTCATAAATTTCATAAACATTCTTTACTAATAATAGTTATTCATGATTATGCATAGCTACTGAGAAAAATTGAGTCGTGCTGTGGATGTGCCAACTTTTCACTTTTTCTGGTCTCCCTTTGATATTCATACTGAAGCCTTGGTCATCTCTTCATACATATATGACCATTTACCTCCATTGTCTCTTTAGCTTTTGTCCTCTTTTTGTTTGGGAAGTTAAGAAAGCCATTATTCTGACTCTGAACACTTTGCTCTCCAAGTTCCTAGTCTTGAACATCATGTAGAAATTAAAACTGAGATCTTTAAAGATTACAATGAATTGGAACCCTAGATGATGACTTCTACTGTATTGGCTTCTGCTGTGCAGAACCTACCCCTCTCCTGAGTTATAAACTCTTGAGAGCAAAAGTCTCTTATGGTCCAGTTGCTTGTACAGAGTTTGGCTTGTTGCATAAATTACTGATATGATAGTGTCAGGTACCACTTATGTAAATATTCTGATTAGGTTAAATAGGTCACTCTGTATTTATCTAGGTGGCTGGCAAGACAAGAAAAAGCTTTGTTTACGCACACAGGAAAGGTGCTCTTGGAGATATGCCAAGTTCAGGTAGGAATGTTTTCAGCCATGATGATGATTCTGGGCCAGAACTTATCATCACAAATGGTCACAGTATTTCATATCACTCAAAGGAGAAAATAAAATATCTCCAGTTTTCATTTAGCCTCAAATCCTTTTTTATTTTTGGACACAAAGTAAAGTATAGAGCAGAGTTTTCAATCAATATACTGCATTTCACTCTCAAGTAGGAAATACTTGTGTTGACACATAATCAATAATGTACCTGTCATTAAAAATATCCAAGGAAGCCTCATTAAGGTGGCCTATCTCTCAAGGGTGCTAATCACTTAGGAAAGCCTCAGGACAGTTATTTTCGCATTCTAAAATATCTTCTCCTACTGATTAGAAGATGCTTTTACCCCTAATAGCAGTAAATTGTTGATAATTAGAACAAACCCCTGGTAATAGTGCGGTATTATCTGTCTCCATTGATGACATACAGTAATTGTGCAGTGGAAACTTGATATTATGTACTCATTCAATAAGTATACCTTGTTATCAAGTATTCATTTCATAAGCACAGATTCATTGTTTATCATTTTGTTATTCAGATGGGTCTCAATATTAAGCACCCCTCGATATTAAGTATACTTTCTCCATGCGCTGAGGCATACTTTATATCAAGGTTCTACTGTGTTTTGAAAGCTGGAGATTGACACACTTTATTTAATTTTTGTTTGACTTTGTTCTCCTCCTTCCTTCATTTCCCCTTCCTCACACATGATAAAGAGAAATTAAACGATGCTGGATTTATTTTTACCTGTTCAAAGTCAGATAGACATTTTCTTAATGCCTGTTCAAGTGAGTGATCTTGGATAGAAAAATTATTTAAAACAAAAGAAAGTGTTCAAAATGAAAGTCTCTGTCATACTTTATTCACACCAGGGAACACCTGCTGCGTTCTCTGGAGATTTTCCAATTTTTGTCATCACCCTGATTATGCAGATAATAAAGCAGTGAGAGCTCTCGCATATGGTATTCAGAATATTTTAGTTTATTTCATGCTCTTTCTCCCTGCTAATTTCTGTTGGAATTCTCACATTATGTAACATTTCTCTGGCCAGGTGGAGATATCTTTCTTCATGCCAAATCAAACCAAGTCAGTAAATTGTTTGAATTGAGTCAGCTGTTCCTGAGGAATTTGCCCAAAGACAGTGTAGAGAGTGCTGAGGACATTTACAGTTTTGTGTTTCAGAATGGCAGAGACCTTTCGGGATTTATTGATGGTAAGCATGTACATGCTGAACAGAAGAAATGTTGATGACAAGATGCTTTGCTCAGCCAGGGATGTGTTATTGATTAAGTTTTTAATTGCTCTACCCCGTACATTTAAAGTTATTTCAAGTTTGGACTTAGGCCAGATATTTTAATATATATCTCATGACGTGCATTACAGATAACGCAACTGTAGTGCACAGGTAGCCAGCAGTCATGTTTCAGTTGACATGGAAATAGATTACGAAGAGCATTTCAGTGAATTCGCACTTCTCTGTTGCAATGGATATATTATTTGTGGTAAAGCAAATAGAGTATTAATACCCTCAGCTGAGCAGTAAAAAAATACACCATAACACACATACACACGTACAAACACACAGAAAGAAAGTGAGAATTATGAGGCATCAAAACATGCTAAGATGCTATGGAATGATGTGCATTGTGAGAAACAGTAGACCAGGTATTAATATTATGTCATTGTTCTACTGTACTTACATCTTGTAGGCACAGAGAACCGTGCTGATGATGAGGGAAGACAGCAGGTTGCCGTGGAGAAGGAAACAGGGGGCAGTTACGTGGTAAGTTAACTTGTTGTGCTCAGAATGGCTGTTTCAGTCAATGAAATGGAAATCCAAAGGATGGTGGCAATTACCCACTGAATGAAAAGGGACTAAATGGTAGTTTTATTATTTGTAACTTTGAAATTCTGAAAATAGGATAACTCTCCTATGTTGCTAGGATATGGTCAGCCATTCTACCAACCATGGCATTAAGAGCTAAGCTAACTTCCCAGAGTGAAATGAAAGAAAAAAAAAATGACAGTGTCATGTTCCATCATAAGGGGAATAAATCTGAATAATTAATCATTCTCTTGTACAAAATTGGGCTATTTAGCACTTAATTAGCGACCGGTTAACTTCGAACGTTTTTGTTTTTTTGTGGGGAAAAATAATGAATTACTATGGATGTAATATTAAAGTTGCGTAGGTCATACTGCATGCGGGCAACTAAAGATCTTGTCCCTTCTTACATGGTGAAAAGCAGTCCAAGTGTTCTTTCTTTGGAGTATTTGTTTTTTCTAGCAACAGTGTCATAACCTGTAATTGTATAAACAATATGCCATTGCTATCCCACTGTTCTCTTTGTCCCTCCTTTTGTCATGAGAAGTAATATACGGCAGCTGTGGTTGAAACATCAATGAACAGGATATTTAAAACTCTTTGACCATGATTTCAGTCTTTGTTGCATTGCTGATGACACTGAGTTTTAGGCCCACCTGCTCTGACCATATGTTGTTTCTTTTTACAGATCACCCAAAAATGGATCCATAATTTGGATCTTATTAATACAGAAAAGCGTAAGTTTGATTTGTGCATTTTATGTGACCTTCTTGTCAAGTATTCTGAGGCCCCCTTTCTGTTTGCAAAGATAGGCTGCTTGTAGGTTAAGAATTGGTTCAAAATGGTCAGTTTTATTGAAATTGTAGTAATTTTGTTGTGGCCTCTTTCCAAAATGCTCGCAGAAGATAATAGTATGTGTTGTTTTTCTTATCAGTCATGAAATAAATATCGTGTTGATAAGAAGCAGGTGACAAAAGATCATGGTGTGGTGATTGGTGACATTTGGCACTTTTGTAATTTATCAGAAATTTGCAGTCAGTGTACAGAAATCAAGAAATATTGAAACATGTCTTTATCCCTTTTCTCATCAGCCAAGACAATGGAGGGGTGGGTTGGAAGGGAGAGAGGAGACAGCACAGAATTAGCCAGGAAATCTATCACTTCGCATGTGGCCAGAATGACAGGAGGTAAGTAAGAAAGCTTATCCTTTCATATTTGTATTGTAATTCCGAAAAAAGTCATTCTTTACCACATTGTGGCAGATGGAAGATGACAGCGATAACAGTGTGAAAAATAAGACTATATTTTCCTTTCAAATTGATGCAATCCTCATTGTTTTATCTAGTGCTTTTGAGGAAAAAGAGAGTAGAAATTATACAAACTTGAACAAATCAGTTTGTTTGGTTGATCTTTTTTTTTTAAAGTTTGTTAATTTTAGGATTCATTTCTGAATTTGAATGAACATTTCAGTGTTTGTGTTGTCTGCATATATTAAGATGGATATAAAGCATCAACTGACTAGTGATATGGAATTAATTTAATTTTTTTTTCCAATATATCTGAAGGCAATGGCTTCCAGCAGTCCAAACCATTTGAGATTGTGCGTCAGTCCATGCCTTTTGGATCAGTATGTGGTGATGCCGGTCTTTTCTTCATTGGCTATGCTGCGGACCCATACAACTTTGACTACATGCTCGAGAGAATGGTCGGAGCTGGAGGAGATGGTCACTGTGATGACATCATGAGACTGTCCAAGAATGTGAAGGGAACCTACTGGTACTTCCCCGGGAAGAATGAATTGGCAAAGCTGGCATAGGTGGAGAAAGTGTGACAGCACAGAGAGAGGATAATGCTGTCTGTTAAAAGTTTATGGTTCAACATTTTCTGTAAACAATTTATAGCGTTGATGATATTGATTTTATTTATGGTAGTACCCTTTATTCAAGATAATAAAGGTGTTCCATTAGTTTAGAGCTTCATGTGAGAATTGGAGATCATCTCATCAGATGATGTTTTCCTATTTTTGCTATAGTGGAGTAGGAGGAAAGATAGTCTTGCCATCATTGCCATTTACTCATTTTATAAGCATTTAATCTTTATTGTATTTGAATTAATTATTAGACCTTCAAGCAGACAGCTATTCAGGTAGCCAGTATGTGTCTCAGAAATCATTTACACCTCTCTTACGCTGATATTCTTTACACTAATCTGCAAATCTGTATATAAATTTAATAACTTCATTGGTGCTTTATTGTGTAATCAGAGTAGCTTTATACAGCCATCCTATTAGAAATGAAAATTTCTAAGGCTTGTTCTGAGTTATGGAGCAAAATTCTGGAAAGACCAAAGCCAAAGCTGCTATGGTTGTAATCATTCACATGCATGGCAATAAGAACTGCAGTTAACAATAGATGCCTATGTGGAACAATTTTAATAGCAAATCTTGTGAAGCAAAACACTCATGAAATGGTTTGAGAATTGTGAAAACTTTTTGTAAGATGATACTTTTGGTTGTGATATATGAGTCAGAACATTTTGGCTGTGTAAGTAGCACTTAAATATAATTATTTCATTGTAAAATGGTTTAGAATTTCTTTCAGTTAACTATCACATGTTAACATTTTCTTTGCACTTTACATTCAGTTATGTTAAGACAGACTGTGGTCAAGAGATCACATTTTTATACAGTGTACAAATTTATATTTTACACACATAAAACAGTTTCTTCTTTGATTTCATCTACAGAACAGAAAATTAGGGTATTTCAGTGCCTTTCTTTGTTTACTTTTGCAATTGTTGGTAGCAGAAATATAATCCTTGTGTTTATGCAGCCAGGAAAGAATTCTCAAAGACCAGCATAACTCCTTAAGAAAAGGTAAACCTCCATTTTCAGACTGAATTGTATAGCAAATGAGAATGGAAGAGTATTGAAAGTTATGAAAGTAACCCTACTACCTTTCATTGCTTGTGGCAAACTTTGAACTTTGGATTGGATCACATTGCTATGCAGAAGACTGGTTGAGCTTGAAAACTTAATTGAAAATGTTTATTTCTTTGGAAGCACCAATATTGCCATTGTGCTGTTAGGCACCTAACTGCCATATTTACTCTCTCTACAAGAAATATTACTATTGTTGTACTGGATAGTAACATGGAATATTCTTTACAATACAGTTATTTTATTCCAA
Organism: Ellobium chinense; assembly: GCA_033807755.1. NCBI lineage: Eukaryota > Metazoa > Mollusca > Gastropoda > Ellobiida > Ellobiidae > Ellobium > Ellobium chinense. The sequence continues at coordinate 3,948,507 of JAWQUT010000012.1, read as the reverse complement.
ACCATGTGAAGTTTCTTTTTTTTCACCTATTATGTGTCGTTGTGTAGAAACTGTCATATACATATATATATTCCACGATGTTTCTCCTTAATACAGCCTGTAAATCCATTATCTGGAATGAATGGTAATCCCAGTTAAATCCACATAAATAGATTTCATCCACACTCTAACTAGACACCATAAGTGGCCCAGAGTTGTTTATTCACACTGGACCTGTTTCTGTCTTTCATTGGCACATCCACATATCAGATGTTCATATAACTCATGACAAAAATATTTTGTAGGAAGTGACAGTGAGTGAGGTGCTTATTTTGGATACAAATTATGAACAGTGATTCAATCCCTCTGAATGGTTTGCCATGCTTCTTCAGAGGTGACATGTATAAGTGAATCAGCCTGGTTTCAGTGGAGACTTCAAAGTCGGATCTTTAGTCTGGTTTCATTCTTTTAGAATACAGTGGAGACTTCAAAGTCTGACCTTTCCTTAACCCCTGTGTCATTGTGGAAAATTACAACTCAAGCTAATTCTGGTATTCACCTTTATGTGAGAAGAAGTAGACTACTAGACTAAATGGTACGAAGTCCAAGTGGCGTTTTGTAAGTACAATGTTGTAACTTTTATTTACCACCAGTTTGGTGTACATTGAGAATTAAAAGAAGAAAAACAAAAAGCTAGCACAAAACTTTTTAGCAACAACAACATAAGAGTAATTGCAGGAGATAGTGAGGGTTAAAGCCTATGATTTGAATCAAGTAGTAAATGACTGGTAAAATTCATAGAAAGGACCTGCATATTTTGCATTTCAGCTTTACTACTTAGAAACTTCACATTTCAACAGAGATGTTAAAGTTTTGATCACAGTCACTATAATGCTAACAAAAAAAAACCATCATTTAATGGACTGCGTTGATCACAACAGAGGAATCTAATTGTTTGCTGTGTTGTAGTGGCAGATAATGAAGTGCTCATATTTATCAAGCACTGTCTTGACTTTGGATTTAATGTGTCTAAACTGTCTCCTGTCCGTAACTAGACCAGACTGGTCTCACACTGGAAATTAAAAAAAATGATGATAGTGGCCTACCCTGAACGTAATATATAGACTATTGTGCTTGCAATAGTGTACTATGCATGAATAATTTATAGCCAATGACAGAATAGCCTTCACAAAAGTGTAGGTGACAGCAGTCAGTAATACAAGTACATCAGCAGGCAAGAACAGCATGAAATAGATATTACTGCACTAGAGTTTATCTGGTAAACATAAACCTCTACACAAGGGGTATAAACACTATAATGTGACCAGGTAATATTATACGGAATGCCACATAAAAGTATCTTTTTATAAGGTGAGCATACAATGAATGTGCTAAAATAGACACAGACAACAGCATTAAGTGACTTACTGTGATGCATTTACTGAATTTTTTGTTCATGTTTTAATCTCTACTCCTGTAGAAGTAGGCACTAAGTACTGAACATGAGTTGACCTATATTACTAAATATTGTCACATCAGTGCAATAACCCGAAATCTTCATTTTTTTATTTAAACTCTTTTTTTTTTTATTTTGCATGGTTTGATGTACTTTTTAGATGCACACACTGTAATAAGTTCTTAAGGATGTGCACAGAATAGTAATGCAGGTGCACAAACTTTCATGTTTGATACATGCATAGCCTAACATTGAGAAATTACAGCTTTTATTTTCTACTATGAAATTTGAAAATTGCTAGTTATCGGGTTATTGCACCAAGGTGATGATATAACATAAATATAACATAAATAGACTTATCAAAGAAGCTCTCTACTTGCAAAAACTGTCACAGAAGTCAAACTCAAGCTAAAATGTTTATATGAAACACTGTTCAGTCAACACTTCCACCCATAAGGATTTCTCACCTGTTAAAATCAATGGAAGTGTTGACTCTCCATAATCTCAAAAACAGGCATTTAGGATATCCGCAAAAATTACTCACTTACCGGTTATAAACCTGGTACACAGATATCTGCTGAAGTGTGCTGATGTTGAAATTTGGAGGAAAGTTCAATATTACTCATCTTGTTATAACAGTCGTGCATTTTCAAGAGAAAGAGGATGAATTAAGACCTTCTGTACCATACTGAATGCATCAAGCACAAAACTAAAAAAAAAATCCCATCCATAAATTTATTTTCTCGTTAAAATGCCAAGAATTCTTCAACAATGGCACATCTATACGATCTGGACAGTTGATATAGGAGAATTAGTCACGGTGGCACTAACATATTCATTAAAATCAATTAATGGTCAATGACAATAAACAATCTTGTAGGTTGTAAAGATACAGTAAGAATTATTTAGAAGCAGTGAGTATGACATAACAGTATTTGAATTTTATTTCAGAGCCAGCACATGAAAGACAATTAAAAAGCAGTGAAGGAAAAGTAGAAACATAGCAAATGAGGAATACAATGGTCAGATCTATTGATGGTGTACTGCGTAGATAAAGACATAAGATGTGTCTATAAAATAACTATGATGTGAGAGAAGTACAGCAGAGACTAGATACTAGAAATATTTGAGGGGCTACAAAAACAATACTAACACCAACACTACATAAAGTGAATATCATAGAGTACCTTTAACCAAGTATTGCAGCTAAACTTTGGCTAAAACAACAGTTATAAAAATAAACAAATATGCATTCTACAAATTACGACAAGTCAAAATTTTGGTTTCAGAATTTTAGCTGGTCTGATGACTGCATCCAAACTCACGTGCAAGCTCAAAACTTTCTGCACATAACAATATTAAGAGGATAGGAATTAAGTAATTTCAGCCCAATAAAAGGGCTTCATTCGAGCTGTTTTTCCCCAAACTTAGTTCATATGGGTTACAACAATATACATCAACACAGGCAAAATATTTACATTTAATTTGACTGTCTTATTGCAACTCATTGCATGTGTTCATGGTTTATAAACATTTATGAGATTAAATAACTGCCTTTTAGCAACATCACAGCATGAAACCTGAACCAAATTTCAAGGATAGCACCTTTAATATTCAGGAAGAGAAACATATCAGCTATATTCAGAAACTTAAGGTAAAATTCAACATGTGATGCACTATTGCATATACTGTATAAAAATATGTGGTTATTGACACAGTTGACCAGAATCAACTAGGAGGCCTTTTGGCCCAATTTCTTGCACATATGTTAACAGTAGTTAACCCCATGAAAAGCAAGTAAAATGTTCAAATTTTCTTTATTTTAAACACATTTGTTCATTTAACAAGGTGTTTACAAAATTCACAGGCATAATAATGTGTATTTGTATGTTAATTTGGCAGTTACTTTTCAGAGAGGTAACTGCACAGTAACTAAGTCTGGTCCAAAGGTAAGCACCTTTGATATTGGGAGATAGTCATGAGTTTGTGCATTTTACAGCAGTATTTCAGTGGATTTAAGATGGGCACAAAAGCCTCATCAGAGAATTTCATTTCACAGATAGAGCTTATTTGCTCTGTTGCATAGGTAATATTTCACAAATTCCTATCACACAACTTAAGTGGCAATAAATAAATATACCTTCACTCTTTTGCCCAATCTGATTGTATCAATTCTGAGATTCTTCAGCTGCTGTTGGTTTTGTCCTCTCCTTCTGATAACAATTTTACCTGTGCACAGATTAAGATAAAGACATTGTTATTATTTGTTTGGAAGCTAATGTGTTGCACAAACATGGATGATTAATTCAAACATTGTTGACAGATGAGCACAGAACTGAGACAGAAAATTACCTTTGTACAGAGTAATATTACCAAAGTCAGCAAAATATCTGAAGCTAAATGCAATTTTAAATTTAGAATAGACTATCACTTGTTTGGGCATGCTCTTCACACTGCCTGTTTGCACTGTGTTAATGTCCTTATTTATGGCTGTAATACTTTTATTGTAGCAAACTACATAATGCTGTGAAATATCAATCATACCTTCTCAATTTCTCTGATCAGGGAAGAAATTGTTGTGGACAACATGGTAATTTTTCCCTCCATTTCAGTCTTTTCATCTCGCAGCTCAGCCATCTGTGATTCATAGTGCTTTCTGGAATTCATAATTGAAAGAATTAAGAAGCGAGGAACACAATGTCAGTGACTGAAATACATTTCTCTGGTTGTCTTGCTAAATAACAGCCAATAGTTTCTTCAGTACTAGTTTGACTTACTTTATTATTACAGAAGCTGATTATGTGGCTCTACAATGCCAACATCTGGGCTGCATGGTCTTTGCAGTTTTTGGCTAAACTCTGCAAGGGCAACTGGATTTATATCCAATACATTAGAAAGATGGTTCACAAACTGTGGATCAGCAAGAATCTAGTTTGATCCCTGCTTTTTCATGTCAGCCAGTCAAACTGAAGTTTATAGTAACACTGTGTTACCATCACAGTCTCAGATTTTAATCATTAAAGACAGAGGCCAGCAACTGTCAGTTAATGCCTAGACATCATGTCAGAGCTGACTGCAATAATCAGTCGCCCTAGTAATCAACTCTTCTTCTTTCTTCACTCAAAAATGTCATATAAATAGAATAATTGAAAAGTAGGAGGACGGGTTCTGTACATGACAAATGTAACATTATCTGAGCTTACCTGTGTTCTTTGAGAGCTTTTAACCTCTCCTGCAAATTCAAAATGGTTGCTTCCACTTCCTCCTCTTGTCGTTTAATGTTCTGTGCTTGTGTCTGCTCTTGACGAAGACGACTTGTCAACTGTTTTTGCTTGTTTAATAAAGTCTTATGTTCTGCAGACAGGATGTCATGTCTGGTTTCCAAGTTTGCTAACTGTGTCTTGTATGATGCCATTCGATTTCGTCTGTTGTCTGAGGATGTAACAGTTTTGCTGATTTAACTGAAAACATGATTTTTGATACGTTCTTTATAGTCAGCTTTGGTGTAATTCACAGAATGGATTATTGTCTCTTATGCCATTTTCTCAAGATGGAGTGCCTAAACACTTGTTATGATTCACTGTTTTAATTAATATATACCAAATGACAGTAAAGTAGAGCTGTAAATCGAGAAGGATAACTAAGAAGTCAAATGGAAATTAAAAGTTTAATTTCCAACACTTTGCATAATAAAGCATAAGTTTGTTACCTTCCACATATCTTACGGCGGAGTAACCGGTATTTCCTGATGCTGCTCTAACCACTGCACCACTGGTATCTGAGGACTCTGTGGCAAGAGTGGAAGGGACAGGATGTGCGTGATATTCCTGGATCACCTGCTGCAGCATGATATTCACAGTATAGGACACAACTGGGCAGTCACATGAGGGACATGTCTGTCTGCCTTCTGAACACAGTTTACAAAGAGTGTGACCACAAGGGATCACCATCATAGGAATGTGCTTGGATGAAAGCTGAAATGCATGACATGAAGGTTTTAGTGCTAGGATAATGAATACAATGGAAAATCTCAAATTAACATTTTAGAATGAATGAAGGAGGAAAGAGAGATGAGAGAAATAAATGAAACAAGCAGGTCAGTGAGTAAGAAAAATGGATTCGAAATGCTGTAGAAGATTTAATCATGCTAAAGACTACATTAGTGTGTTAAGAAGAAAGTGACTCCTGTGGATAGGAAGATCAGTAATACTACCAGTACTTAAACTCCTTAGCTGCATAAAACACTGCTGATCTGCAATAATTTTTCTCTAGCTTTTCCCATGCATAAATTATTAAGGGAATGAAATATCTCTTGTCACATTTGCTATACATCAGGTAGCCCCCTGCCCCCTCCCACCAATAGAAAAAAAAATTTCAAAGTTTAATAACTTCAAAAATTCAAATCTTATGCCACTAAAATTTACACACATTAACAGATCCTGTCCCCTCCACTCTTGCCTGCTAATATTGTAAATCTAGGTGCTATATGTCAATACTGAATTATTATGCAGATGTCTATCAGTAGCATGCCTAGTGTCCAGCCCAACACACTGGCCCTGGCCCATAACTCTTTTGACATGTGTTTTTAATTCTTTTTTTACTGTGACAACAGCATAGCACCTGGACCAGTTGAAGTTATCACAATTATAGAATACATATCTGTTTGTGAATGTGCTTATAATTGGGCTTTTAATTTTGTTTATTTCTCAATTTAACAAATCATACAACTTGATGGCTAGTCATGTTATAACTTGTCTCACTGTGAACTCACTGACTGAAATTGGAGGGGGAGGGGGGTAAACATACCATCAACTTCTTGCAAACTATACAGCTGTGACTAGTGAGGCCTGATGTTCCAAGGTGATTAAAAGTTGGAACTTCTTGAGTGAAAGTCCTACATCGAGTTGAATCCCATGCTGGTTCCACCAGTGTTATTTCTGTTGAGGCCGATGATCCTGATAAGCTTGACCCAGTCTGAGGAAGACCCATGCCCTCTTTGACTCTGGATGCAATTTTATCTGCGAGGTCACCAAATTTCTCCTCTGAAACAGGCTGTAAACTGGAAAGAGGCTCTGGTGAAACCAGTCTTTCAAGTTCACTTTCAGCTCCACTGCGGATGCTGTTACACTCATTAAAGTCGGTATCATCATCATTTTGTAATTCTGTTTGGTTTCTAGCATCAATCCAATGCTTGAATTTCTCCCGTACCTGGAATGTGCATAAGAAGGCAAAGTTATTTGAAGGTTGTTTCTCTTTGCGACATCTTACTGCATTGTTTTATTTTCATCCCTATATCTTCCCATTTGTCCATCTTGCTCCATGCTGTCTCATAGCTGCTCTAATGTCACTGTATAATCACCATGGCTGAAAAAAAAAGCCCTGAGTAAAAGTAAACTGTTGGGCTTACAGTGGCAGTCTCACAAAACATAACTGACCATCAAATTGAAGAGAGGTTCATTGAAATGAAAATCTACATACAACATCTTCAACACACACCATAAAACTTGTGCTGTTTCATCCTTCATATTTGCCTATCATACAAGCACTCTCTCCCATACACTCTCTTTCCTTCTTTCACTTTGCCTGTGCGCTTACATTAGGTTTGTCAGCACCATTTGCAGATTTCCTTGTATTAATGTTGGAGGTATTTCTGGCTCCAGTTTGTCTTGAAGCTGAATTGTTAGTAGCTGTCTTACTCTGTGCTGGCCCCACAGGTTTCGCTTCTAGAATAATGACAATAGATAGCAAACAGAAAAGTCATAACATGATACAGTATTAAACGGTACAAATGCGAACTTCAATTCTCTTTTGCCCTCCTGTTAGAGAAGTAATTAGTCAACAGCCAAGTAATCAAGAAAAACACTCTTTCAGATCTTCAAAGCAGATCATTCATAACTAAAAGCTTTAGAGCATGGCATGGATTAGAAAATGATTTTTATCATTTTTTTAATGCCATGTCAACTGCACCACTCTTACTGGTCCACCACAGAAACAATAAAGAGCTAAAGCCCTTTGACTGTCAACAATTCTGCATCACACATAAGTGCATAATATTGCTTTTTAAGAGGATTTTTGTAAATGGCCTTGAAAGGGATACAAATCATGCAACTGCAAGTAGTGCATAACAGACAATAGGCTGAAGCCAAAAGTTTAAAATAATACCATCCTTTCAAGCCCGAAGCCAAAAGTTTAAAATAATACCATCCTTTCAAGCCCCTCACAAAATGCAGCAACCTCCACTACCTCCTCAAAACAATATTTTTTTTGGAAAGAAAAAAGAATTCAAGCTTCTATCGTATGATACTAAATGTAATCAGTGTTTTGAGTTTTATAAACCTGAACTTCTGAAACCTGTTTACTTGATTTTAAATCAAACACTGCTGGTTTAGTATTTTTGTCATCCAAACTTTATGCACTGATCTACAGAAAGTAAATTACAAGACATAAACAAAACTCAGAAGCTATTTTAATCCATTTCTTCATTTTCCATCTCCTTCAGTATAATAAAGATATCTTTACCTGTATTAGATGTTTAAAAATGGCACTGTATTCCCACTGAAGTAGTATCATACAACAACATGAACCAGACCAATCTCTATCCTTCACAGTTTCAGAAGTACGATAGGCTTTGAGACCATCCATGCAACTGGCCCACATACCATCTAGGTTATGAACAATGTCACATGATGATATATGGAAGGAGGAGTGTCCTGAATAGACAGTTCATAAATTTAGCAGTGTTGATAGTCACATGGATCAGATTCAAGCTGGGTTCATTACTCACTAAGTACAGTGTCTTCTTGTTGTTTACTCTGTTCTCTTTGCTTCAGCCAGTTCTGCTGTCGCTGTTTTATTTCCTGAACCTGTTGTGTAAAATAAAACTTCTGTTAAAAAATAGTGGAGAGTTGATAATGCCTAAACCAATCGTATACCAAAAGTATGCATATTTCTTTTTGAAAACATGAGAAAAAGAAATCTTAATAATCCATGAAGAAAATATGATGAAGAAAAAACTTCACAATATGGTGGGGCGATTGCAAATCCTATGGGTTCACCAACAGTTGCAGTGATGGAGGAGACAGCTGGGCAGAACAAAGTACACCATAATCAAAGCAGGCAGGCATTGTAAGCAGGAGAGCCCTGGCCCACATACTGATGTAGATGATGGGCAGAGGATGGCCCTATCTATTGGCCTATCTGTCAGGAGCAGCCCCCCCCNCCCCCCCCCTCCAATGCCTCCCTTTTTCCTTAAAAGGAAAATTGTATCGTCCTACAGACCACGTCAAATCATATGATACCCTATTATTCCAGTAAAACAGTCTTTCAAGCGTCTGTCATAATGACATAACATCTCTGCCAGCCCCAGATAACCCACAGGGTTACATCATCCAAAGTTTGAATTGTTGCACCCACTGCGTGCGTGGTGACCATAAGCTTATGTCAAATACGTTCTAGCCACATGGCCAAGCTCTCTAGCCAGTGCTCTGTGGACGGGTGATAACATGTTGGTATGAATGTTTTAATTCCTCTGTGAACAGGAGATATGTCAAACAAAATCATGCTGAGACAATAAAAATGCAGAATATTTTATCTGGCTTTACGTCTGAATTTGGATGACCAGAACCTTAATTAAAAACTGAATAATACATTGTCAGGTAGACATATTTGTAGCCGCTGAAACTTAAGTGATGCCATTGTTTTTGCCACAAGCTGCTGCTGATCGGGTAAGGGGAATAATTCTGGACGCAAGGGCCAAACCCGGTAACCTTAGCTCTTCTAATTGCATCATATTACATATACACACGGTAACAGGCTGATGCTCTTTCTTCGCAAAATTGATTCAGTGGGCAGAATAGATAACTTTCTGAAAGAAAAAGTACTGGAAAACGGAAAATTATATTTGATATGCCTGACCTCCTTTAACAACACGACAAAATTCCTAGTTCAGTCTTCTATACATGTGTGTGTGCATTTTTCCTTACATATTAATTTATCTATTATCCCAAATTATAAAATTCTGACCAAAAGCACCAAAGATCTGTTTATGTGTTCACATACAGCTTTTATTTGTGTATTTCTAATGCCAATTCTACAATAAGGAATCTACCTTCCTTTGGGCTCAACACCTGTCAGAATGATATGGAAATATTTGGGCAACTATGGTCCTGATTACTTTATCGAGCTAGTATCGATAACAATTTCAACACAATCAACAACTAATTTATGAACAATACGATAGAAAGAGTATAGAGGAAAGGGTGGAAGGAATTCAGAATGAGACTCACACCTGAGGCTCCTGTCTGATCGGAAATTAGGGTTAGGGTCTTAATTGCCTTGACTGACGCTTCTGTCTCAATTGGGCATTAGGGTTAGGGCTAACAGTGGGGTTCGGGTTAGGGACTGGGGTGTATCTGTAGGCATGAGCTCTGGTTAGGGGTATGAATCTCTTTGTTGTCTAGTCTTACAATAATGAATGTTTGCTACTGTAAGCATAGGAAACACCATTGCCTTTCAATGTTTATTTAGGCCACATCTGAACTTTAGATTACTACCTGACTGAACTATATCAGTTTTATTTCAGGTATGGATAGCTCTTTTAGTTTTATGTATTCCATACATCAATGAAAGTGGTCAGGACTACACTTCCACACTACTAGTCTAGTCTAGTGTCAATGTGAGTGTATATGAAGATCTCTTCTTGCTTCAGGTCCATAATTTTGCAGGGGTCGAGGCTAAAAGTTGTATGGAAAGAGGTTAAAAGTTGTATTGAAAGAGGTTAAAAGTTGTATGTAAAGAATTGCCCATGGCGCCTATACAAAGCGTTCCCGGGATCAGTTGTTGAATCAGCACTGCCAGCAGCGACCCTTCCACTTCATCATCGAAGCTCAATTTCAAGGATTTTAGGTTTGTATTAAATTACCTTTTGAGAAATATCCTCTTTCTTTTTCGATTTTATTGACGAGCCCACAGGCATCTTCGAAGATTCAAAAACTTCAGCACACTCAAAACTGAACTAAAAGACTGAAGATTTGGCCAAGTTGGCGTCTGTGGTATCTATGGTTGTCAAGGGCAAATCACTCAATTGATTTCTTGTTGTTAGTAAGGGAAGTAACGCCTCTTTACTTTGTTGACAAAGATGGCGGCTTCTGAAGGCGAAAAGGAAGAATCCGCATTTGATCGCCTTTCAGATGATGTTATTTTGTGCATTCTGACACATCTAAACTTGAAAGATTATTTTAATCTCAGACATGTCAACAAGCGTTTTGCAGCAATATGCAAGGACAAATTACTGGTCAGGTATGCTTATTCTTATGATCAATTTACGCTAGTAAAAGAAAGAATACCCGTTTGTATGGTGTAGATTAAGATTAACATTGAGAAGATAGGCTGACTGTTCTGTAGCCATGCATCATCTCTTGATAACTGTAGCATGCATAGCAACAGGCAGGAACATCCAAACCAAGATGATCGCACCAACAAGCTGGAATTTTTGTAAGATGTCAGTAATACTCATTCAAAGTAAGATCTATTTTGCATGGTGAAAGAGGTGCAAGAAAGGTATATTTTCAGTCACCAAACAACAAGACTTACACCACATTTATGTGACTGCAGCTACAGCAGGTGGAATCATGAATGAATTCTACGAGGCAGCGCATCCCTATATATGGTCATGTACCTGACAGTACATGCCATAACTAATCCATTGTTTTGCACATTAGCATGCAGTCTTCCATGTCAGATCCCATTAGAGCTAGTGGAGTTGTACATCCAGACATATTTATTGGAACCTAATTTTAAAAAAAAATGGATTTTGATGCTTAAACATGTATCAGAATTTCAAAACGGTTCGCTCTGTTTGGCTAAGCTTATTAGCATTGCATAATTGTTAACTTTTTATTTGAAAAAAAAACCACACCAGATACTAAGGAATCATTTCATGACAGGACAATGTGTGTAATCGGAAAGCTTGCATAAACGGGGCGATTTGTCGGAAATGAGCCATCCTACTTCAAGGCTTCCATTGTAAATTTCATTTATTAGATTGATCTACAGATTTCATTCAGGTGGTGAATAACAAGCCTCTTCACACTGAGATTCACTTGTTAGGCTTTTGGGTCCCAATCTTATGATGAATAAGGCATGGGAATATTGTAGAAAGCCACTTTCCTTTTAGTTTAGATAGCAAATATTCAACGTTCAAAAAAGAAAAAAAAAAAAATCACCTCATTGACAAACATGTTGACTTACATGACTCGGCTTTTCTGTTTGATTGACCTGGAATTTTGTATATATAGGTTCTTTTTGCATTAAAGGTGTTGCTTTTGTAGATTTCAGGGTTCAAAATGACTTCAAAGTATTTTGAAATTGGTTTATTTTGCTGATTTTTAGAAGCTTGTAAAGATGCTAATTATATTTCAATGCACCGGCAAATACAGTACTTCCAGATGACTTGGTCAGATGGTGGAATGTATGACAGCATTTAATAAATCCAGCCATAATATTGGTGGCAGTGTTGGGGGTAGGGATCGGAGGAGGCAGCATTCTGGCCAGAAATCCTTTCACATGAACAGTCAAAGAAAAGGTGCTTTTAAAGGTGCGTTACCAGAGAGATGCATTATCTGGAAGTCTGGACTTTGTGCGGAGAAGCGGGAAGGGGAGTGTGGTGTGTACTGATCCTCCCAAACACACTTGCTCTTGGGACCAAGATAGGACTTTTGAAAAGGGCTGTGCTAGGCACAAAGCTCTCAAGGTTCCACAACATATAAAAATGGTACTTAATGTTATTTTTCCTTTTGTCTTCCCCATCACACTGGCAAAAATTCCCATGAATAAGTTGATGGCACAAAGCAAGAGAGGATAAAAATCACATGCACACTTTCTCCTTGGGAGCAGAAATGGTTCTCAGGATACATGACGAATAATGATTCAGCACATTATAAATAAAGCCCTAATTTTGATGTGAATCTGCTCCATTCATTGCTACAAGGGAGGTATCTAAAGTGTCTTCTTCAGTTGTGTTTTAATCTAAGACTGGATCTGCCGTGTACCACAAACTTGCTGAAATGTCATATATTATGTTCATATCATATAAACAAGTTTTTATGATTTTGCATTGTGCCAAGAGGCATTAATGATAGGAACATCTTTATCAGATTTACCCATTTTATCAGAATTATAAAGACTATCTTTTCGAAAACTTTCATTACGTGGGCAGAATAATGACTTCACACTAGGGAAATTGATAAGCTCAGGACAATCTAGACATAAAGTGGAGAAAGAGTGGTATTTTGCCTGTTTTTATGATGCCAATGTACAACCCTATACAAATCAGCAAAGGATATAGATACAGGTGTTGCACTATATTTAATTCGATTTTTCTGCATCATTTCAGGCACATGTCTTTTGCACAGAATTACTGGCTTACAACAGAAAAGTTCCATGAATATGTTGCTCCTGTGGTGGATAAAGTTGAAAGGTTGAACTTGAATTCCTGCTACTGGCTGCGGTCTTCTGGTCTGGACATAATTTCTAAGTGCACAAATGTGTCTTCATTACACCTCATTCAAGTGCGAGTATCAGTCAAAAACTTGTGCAACATAATGTCCTGCCTTCAGAATCTTACAAGTTTATCGTTCTCAATCTCAGACATTAGAGATTTGCATCCAGAATTGGCAGCATCTACAGGTGCTCAAGATTGTCTAGCCCGGCTGATATCTTTGAGTTTGCACTTTCGTCACCAATTAGTTTATTCAAATCGACCAGTGATAAACTTCTGCTCAGGACCAACGTTATTTGAATACTGTAGAAACTTAGAAGAATTTCATGTTTATGGCTTTCCCAGTAATGCCAGGGGAATACCAAAATACATCTTCCAGCCCCAGATTCTTAAACCAGAAAATCTGAAAAATGTGAAAGTCATGACATTAAATGATGCAATGGATCCTGCAGCACGGATGTTTTTCTTTGGGACTCTGCTTGCAGTTTGTAAATTGTCTGTGAAATTTAAGACACTGCTTCAGCCCTCTGGTAATGTAGACCAGTTATGGACAATGGATGGCTATGCAACCTGTCTTCAGAATATGGAAGATCTTGTCCATTTTGACCCCTCACGGACAACCTTTCAGATTCCAAGTGAAGTGCTGCACTTTGAGTCTGCACATAATTTACAGGTACTTACATTTACATGCATGTATTTTCAAGGAAACTGGCAAGGTGTTTGTTTTACATTTGATGGTAGATATAGGGATGTAAATTTTACTTTATGAAATATTTAGAAATTGAGCATTTAAGGAATATTTTAATAAGAAAGTTAAAAATACACCTTTTGTCTTCTACCAGAGGACATGTTTTGCTTTGAAAATCATTGTTACACATACCTCATTCTTAATGATATACAGGCATACAACAAACTGAAATTATACGTAAGGAAGTGAGAAAATGTTGCTGCAAAATTTCATATTTTTTCCTTTTATTTTATATGCAATTTCACATTTTATTTCAGTACTTGAACCTGTCAGACAATGCTGCTGTAACATCTGAAACACTGCATTTGTTAGCCGATACATGTCCAAAACTGACAAGTCTTAATCTTCAGAACTGCAACTACATTCTACTAGGACCTTTGAAGGTAAGCAAAGTACCTTTGAAGATAAGCAAAGTATGAGGACAGTTACTATAGTTTGTTTGACACCTCACTGACATTTCACACATAAGTTAGTACAGTTAATTTACAGAAAGATAGTGAATTAACTTTAGATGTAAAGAGTGGTTTCTTTTTTTCCCGTTTCAATGACAGAAGGAAGGCATCAATGCCGTCTTGTTTATAAAGATCATATAGTTGTAAACTTGCTTTCATGTACTGTTATTACATGGGTACATTTATATTTGCATGCAGTTGTGATATAGTGTTTAACACCTTCTTCAGCTAGATGTTCTTGACATTTGGAAGAGTATAATTTGATATTTATGGTTGGCTGAATTGTTTACTTTCAATAGCAGCAGAACTGCTCGGAACAAAGGCGCACGTACAATGACATCAGTGGACTGCAGGCTTTGTTACTGGCCTGTGTTGAACTACGCAGTCTGAATATCAGTGGCATCCATGTGCACACTCAGGATCTCACAGCCACACCCTTCAGCAGTCTGGCAGCTATTCTAGCTTTAAACAACAGTAAGTTGATATGTGAAAATTGGCATGGATGTAATAGACAGTATTTTCTTCTGATAAATTCAGACTTAATTTTCCACCTGCAGGAATGGTTGCTCTGAGTGAGTGGACAGAATGACACTTTAGAACCATGCAGTACACAATAGTTTGTGGTTAAGCACATTCTGCAGAACAAGAAACATTAGTATATTCCATGCAGGACAAATAAGGATCTATCTAGATATCTGTTTAGATTGTTGGTAGGAAAAATGACTTCATCTTATTTGAACTGAGAGATAAACATAGCTCAGACTTCAGTAATTATGAGTGTATATTATCTTCAGTACTTGCTGTAGGTTCATTGATATGATGAAATTCACCGCTTCTGGAAAGCGAAAAATTATGTGTATGCCAGATATAAATAAACATTTTTTTTTGCCTGAGTGTGA
Source organism: Ellobium chinense (assembly GCA_033807755.1). Taxonomy (NCBI): domain Eukaryota; kingdom Metazoa; phylum Mollusca; class Gastropoda; order Ellobiida; family Ellobiidae; genus Ellobium; species Ellobium chinense. The sequence goes on along the minus strand of JAWQUT010000012.1, from coordinate 3,933,476 downwards.
AATGTGTTATATTTTTTTTAAAAAGTTATTAAGGAGAAAGAAAAAATTTGAACCATCTTAGCACATGATTGAATAGATCCATATACTGTGCTAAGCTTGTGTCATTCTAATTTGAGAAAAATTTTAAAATTTTACATTAAAAGTGGAAGTAGTGGAATGTAATTCAGCCTTTTAAGAAGTAGGATACATTTAGTACTTGATGCTGATTGTGCTTATTACCTATAGCCCTGTCATGTAAATAAGCCGCTTAAATGGTTTAACTTTGAATTTGCAGACTGGAGATGCCTCTCCATTTCTCCATGTTGTCTGAGTGTTGAGAGAAGTCCAAAGAGCAACAAAAGGACATTTTCATTAGTACCAGAGGGCTACCTTGTCAAGAGGCGGAGAATAGGGACTGGTGCTGCATCCAGTCAGAGCTTTTCTCTGGTAAGCATGTCATTCTTTTGTCAACTGGGTTCTCCCCTGTTATGCTATGAGAAAAATCTTTGATTATTGGAAGTGCAAGAGCAATAGAAAATTGTATGGTGCTTCCCACTGTAGTCAATTTCAATTTAATAAGAACTATCAGGAAAATTTGATAAGATAGAAAATATCAATTTCATACACAGGCTTAAGTAATTTCAGTGCACTCTTGGGTTCAAAATAGTTTCACTTCAGTTTGGGATGAATAACCAAGGTTGAAAACTACAAATCCAGAATTATACCATAGCTTTTTTTTTTTTCAATTGTAGTTTCCAGATGCCAGCTCTCCTTCCACCTCACAAGAAGACCCTGCAGCATCATCATCATCATCTCCACCCTCCTCCTCACCATCATCCACCTCACCTTCAGCCATGTCAGATGAGCCAGCATTTGTTCCAGAACTAGAGAAATTGGTGCGGAGTTGCCCAAATATGGAGAATTTTGAGCTGAACTGCTCAGGCTTTAGATCTGCATTCAACAAATACTTTGGTGTCCACCCAACAACTTACACATCAAGTCCATGGTAAAGCTCATTATTACAATGGTTTGCTGCGAAGAAAGTGAATTGATGGCAGTTGTTAGGATTAATGTCAGAAATGCATTATTGGTCAGTTAATGTAGAATTTGGGAAATGTAAATGAACATATATTCTTGAGAAGCTGTGTGTTTTTTTAACCAAATCCTTTAAAAAAAAAAAGAACCTCCATAAACTGTTCAGTACTTATTTCATTGCACACATTTAGCAGGAGATACCTTTATGTCTTTATTTCACAAATATTCCTGATGTCTGTGAATTGATGGTTACCGTGTTGCAAAATAGGATTAAAATGTAGATAATCTTTAGCTCTGGAGTATTTTAAAAAAATAAAATTATGTCTCTATTGCAGCATGTTCTCACTGACTGTGGGGGACCAGGAACTCATGTGTATAGGAAGGTGGAAATATCTGAAATCTCTGCAGCTCACATCAATACCAGGTATCTGTATTAACATTAAATTGTTATTTCTCAGTTCTTTTGTTGTGCACACTTATAAAATGTATATGACATGGCACAGTGCACTGTAGCTTAGCCTCGAAGTCTTGGCGAATAAAACAAAAAGTATCTTTTAAGTTATGGGCTAGGATGAAATGAAATATGATAATTGAATAGTTATTGATTTTTGTAGGAGGTGGTGGTTATTGATTTTTGTAGGAGGTGGTTTACAGTTTGTTCACCAGTTATGTGACAGCACTGAAAAATGCTCATAATGATTGTGCAACCTCAGAATATAGCATGATGACGATGAGAGACAGCTGTTTATGCTATTAACAGAGTGTTGATTTACAAACCATGATAATGTCAAAGCTTCAATCATTGCTGCTGTTAAACATTTTAAAGAAGCCATGTTGTAAAGGTCTATTTCTCCAGTAGCTTCCACATCCTTAGAAATCTATTTCAACTGTATGCTCTTTCTGTCATGTACTTATCATGACACACAGAATTAGATACTGCTTCAGGAAAGTTGTTTTGCTTCAACATGCAAGCAACACTTGGAGCTAAGAACTAGCATTGTATGTCAGATTGGGAAGCAAAAAAGTATTTTGATTTACACAGTATAGAGACTAGGAGATATGCTGTTGCTACCATCCTTCTCTTGCTTCTGCATAGTTGATTTCCTCAGTTTGGTCTCAAAATTATATCATGAATTAGGTTGATGTGTAACTGTAATGTAAATTATAGACAGATAGATCTTCAGAGGAAGCTATCCTGTCCAGCAAGTGTTTCAGCCCTTTGACTTCTTCACTCTATAAAGGGGCTCATTACTCCCAGATGTCCTTCTGTTAGAGCTGGCCAGCTCGACTCAAAAGACCGAGCCGAGTCAATCTTACGCTGTGGTATGATTAATCGACTTGACGAGTCAGGATTGAATCTTAAGATCCGATTTTAGTTCCCATCTTGGCTTGACTAAACGTTATCATGCCATTGGTTAGTGCGGGCTGAGTGTCGCAGCTTCTATGAATACAAATTAAGGGAGGTTATTTGTGTTAGATAGGAGGGATGGAAGAAGAGAAGTTTTAGCAGTAGAAGTAGGGACGTGCTGAGAGGAGGGATAGGATGACAAGATGCATGCTGAAGTTTGGCATGGTATTGTCGTTGCTAATTGGTGGAAAAAGGCTCTGATTTATGTCTGTCTCTTTATGTGCACGTGTGAGTGTCGGTGTATGAGTATTCATGGAGCCATGACATTCAGTTACATAAGAATGAAAGTGCTACCCGTTTCTAGCGTTTTCGCTTAGTTTTCATTATAGGTTTGCCTAGTGCTGTCAAATTACACTTTATTATATTTTTCATTATGATTTTATGATATACTTATATTGTTTCTTATGTTCTTCGAAATAAAATGACAATGATAAATGAAATGAAGAAGAAACAAAAACAAAACCTTCAAATGAAACAGCCCTCCAACAAGAAAACAGTGCCGGCCCCGAGGAGGGTGATTTATGTTGACCTTGCTTGTGTAAACAGAGTGTTTTGCGAGTTGGCATCACTGATCTTTAGTCGATCCTATAGCTGCATTACCATCCTTTCCTTCACGAACTGGAAAAGCTTGAGTTCAAAAGCTCAAGCTTTAGTCGATCTTATGGCTGTATTACCAGCCTTTACCATGGACTCACTTTCCCTCACGAGCTGAAAAAGCTCGAGTTCAAATGATCGAGCTTTAGTCGACCCTTACGATCCTTGCCACCAAAAGATCTAGTCGAGTTGACCCTTCAAAATGAGGGATCAGCCCACCACAACTTTCTGTTGGTTTTTTTCCTGCCTCAGGAGGGATTTGAATCTGCAACTCCAGTTTCATAATTCCGAGCTACATATCCTCACTGCCATTGCGAAGCCATTGTGAAAGTTGCAGTTTTGGTTAAACTTACTGTGCAACATTCCACAGTTTGCTGCCACATTTGATCCATATTGATGCTGAGCTATTTTTCATCTGTTTTGTTTCACAGGAGTTAATCAAGGCCATTGCCTGCTTGCAATAGCTAAAGGTTGTGCGTCCCTCGAACAACTTTCCATTGCTTGCCTGGGTCAGATTGCTCATTGTTTGTACAGAGGAGGCCTCTTGGCAGCTTTTCCATTTTTCTCACGGCTCAGAGATTTCAGGTAGGTGTTGTGTATCTTGATATCTTTCACATTTCCCATTTATTAGAAGAAAGTAATATTGTACTGAATCCTCTATCTTCGATAATGATAATTGAGCATAAAGTGGAGGGAAGATCATAATTACAATAGCAAATGGTACTGTATAGAAGATACAGAGCGAGACACACTTATGTTTTGTCAATCTTTTATCTTTGTCAGCCTCAGCTGAAAGCAAACATGAATTTGCAAACAGATGGCATAATGAGAAACGATTTGAGAATCTGCACAGAGAAAGAAGAAGCTATGTGACTGAATTCTTCGCTCATGTTTCCTGAAGTGATGTAGAGGCTGTAATCTGGAAATGGAATCTGGAAATAGGCTGCTTTTAGCATTAATCTTTAGCTTTCCTGTTGGGAATAGGGTAAAAGGAAGAATCGTTGATGCATGTGGGTCACAGACAGTGGATGATATTCTGCGGTGCACACTGAACTTTGTCTCTGTGTTAATGAAATTTGATAATTCCTCTTTCAGACTGGAACATCCTTACATGAAGGTGGATGAGATAATGCTCACTGCCATGTCAAAGTGCTCAACTTTAGAAAGGGTGTGCATTATTGCCAAGAATGGCACTATGGACACAGAGGGGATAAAAGACTTTTTTGAGCAGGTAGGCAAAGATGTGTTTGCTCAGTTTAAGAATTTCCTGTGCAAGTCAGTGTTTCTTTATAATTACTTACATCAATGCATAAAAGTTAGCTTAAACTTGCAGAGTCTATGCTGAAAGTAAAATGAAGGTTTGAATTAACATGTTTTGCAAACCTGCTGTAAAACTGAAATGTTTTCGAAAGATGCTAGAAAGAAAATTGCACATGATAAATTGTGGTAACTCATAATATAGCCTGTAAACTATTTAGAGTCACAGGCAGAATAATGGTGGTTTTTGGCTCACATTCCAAATAAAGGCAAGAATTTTTTCTTCATTAATCATGATTTTAACTGGCATAGTACATGGTAGCAAGTGCCTGTAGAGAGGCAGTGCCCTCTGAAATTTTTAGAGACCAACCAGGAATGCTATTATTAACTCTTTATTTAACAGATGGCATGCCATCACTCACCCCAAATTTCACTGCATTGCCTGCATTACACCTTGATATAGTAAATATATATATAGCACATGAAAAAAACCCAACTGTTTTCTATGTTGATTTTGTTTGCTACCTTGACATGGTTTTTAGGAGAAAACAAAAGGTTCATAGGCAGATAATTAAATGGTTAATTACAAAATCTGGTTTGAGATTTTCAAGTATTCCTAGCCTGGTGCCTTCAACAATCTTTTTACTTCTGTTTCTCTTTCCAGGTGAAAGGGCTAATTAACTTTCAGTTGTACTCAGGGAGGTCTTTGAGTGTGTGCCGAGGATTGCAGGCTTACTTGATGAGCAGGTATATTTCACTGTAGACTACAATAGTCAGATCAAAAGAGACATTTATGTTTCTGCCACAAATATTGATGTGTGAGTCCTGTATATAGAGGATGTTTGGCACAAATAGATTTTATCTTACTAGCCATGTTGTAGCTGAAAGCAAAGTCAGTTTTTTTATGAGGGATTTAGGATGGGAAAGGGAAAGGATAAGAAAGGGATGCGGAGAGAGGGGAGTGGGGATGAGGCAAGAGTTATGCCAGTCTTACTCTCCTTTCCTTTGAACTTGCTCAGAACTTGACATATGGACCAGGGTACTATCCTCAGTGCAGGCTAACAGACTTACAAAATCCAAACTAAAGAGCATTACTTTTATGATGTGTCCACTACACTGGCAGTTTCTTATTCTCTTGTTCTGCCAAGATAGGGAGTTCTCTACATTTTGTTCAGCGTAGAGCTTCCCTTACCATCCCCAACTGCTGGAGGCCTACTAAATTCAAATCCATTTTTTAAAGCTTTTCTCCTCCACCGCCCTGTCTTGTTATTATGAAAAATTCTACCATTTTCCTGTACACTGACCAGTCTTACAGCTTGTTTTCTTTTTTCTCAACAAATCTGAAATGGAAAAGATGTGAGATATAGTATTATGTCATTTCGCATGAAGTCCTGTTTCATATGAGACTATTGAGAATGAGGTCCATTGTAAACGATATATTTTTGTAGGTTGCTAAATGAGCTGATGACACTATACATTCATGTTGATCATACACAGATACAAAAAGAGCCGTCCCGCCATCAGTGTGTGCATCCATCCTTTGTTTAGTGGAGGATTACAGGAAGCCACTGCTCAGCTGCCTGATCAGCACATCGATGAGATGACAATTCTGAAGTCAACAGTTGCAATACGGCCTCAGGGTTGGAGCATTTCATGATTGGATTTTTTTTTTTTTGTTGGTGGTGTAATTTATTCAAAGAACAGAAAAGGCAACTTTGTGTTATCTATTGACATGATTGATTAGGTTGGTCATATATTAAGGCTACAGCAGACTATTGTGAGCACATTGAAATGGACATTTACAGACTGCAAGTTCAACGTGGTCTCTCCCAAGACCCGATCTGCTTGAGTCTGACTTGACCAGATTTGGGCTCTGCTAATGCAATACAGGTATTACTATAGCTAAAGAGTTGAGATTTATAAACAGCCATGTAGGCCTATTAATATGTAAGCTGGGAAGATTATTTTGCAATTTCTGTGAATACCCTTGTCTTGACCAAGCAATATTTGAAAGATGTAGAGATGGGGATAATAACTGCCTGGCTTCCTTGTTTATCTAGTCATGTCAGAAGGTTTAATGTTGAAGTTGTCAGAAATTTAGGAATATAAGTCGTAAGCAATCTGTCAGCAGGTGTCTCCTTTTTTTTTTTTCAAAGAGATTTTAGAGGGTGTAGAAAGATTAAGTAAGAGCCTGGCGAAACTGTTAACTTTGATTCATGGATGGATGATTGATTAATTCCCACATTGTAAAACATTTGTCCCGACGCTCTTGAGGATGTTATGCTTGTTTTTAATAATTTTTAGCCCAGCCCCAGCATTTTTATATTAATCTTCGCAAAAATTCCACCAATCACTGTTACAAAGCAGAGTTAGGTCTGTTGATATAAAGTATACCATTTGCCTGTTATCACTGGCTTTCTATAAGTAGTCCTATTGCTGTGATTGCTGTAATTCTTAATGGACTAAAATAAGGTTACATCCCTTCCCACTGATGTGGCCAGGAATTCATTAAAAGGATAGCTGACATCATTTTATATCTGTTATCATAGTTATAACTTCAGATATGAATGGACATTAGGAAGCAATCTTTAAACCTGGTATGCTTTACAGCCTTAGAAGTTGATCCCTGGGTATATAAATACATATAGATGTAATAGGTGAATTAAGAACTTGGGAATAATGCTGGGTTTTATTCATGTGTTGTGATTGTGGTAAGAAATATCCTCTAGCATTTATCTTCATCTTGGAAATATCCTCTAGCATATGTCACCACCTGGTGGTCACTTTGCTTTTCTGGCACCATGCTTTGGAGATAAGGAAATCAAAAGTTAGGAATTGTTTATTCCTATGGCTCACTTCACTGTGTTTTTTGGTCCAACATTTACCCTCCTCCCCCTTTTCTTGTGTGTGCATATATGCTCACTCACACCAAGGAATCATTTTGATGCTTCTTTGTCAAACTGCATGGAAAGTGCTAGAATAAGTTATAAGCAGTTGTGCTTGATACCTAATTGTACCAGTCTTAAAAACCACTGAAGAGTAAGCAATTCATGAGGGATATAGTGCCATAACATTATTATGATACAACAGGCAGTGGCTTGGTAATCTATCTTCTCATATACTGTAAATAGTAGTTATGATATGTAAGATGTGTAAATATTTTATGAAATCTATGAATAGCATTGCCACTGACTGCTGTTACATTTTTCTGTTGACGTGATACTGATGTGTATATTTCAGGGAAAAAAATCAGTTATTTACCTAAGGCTTGTTCTCCTCTGTCTAACAGTTTCATTATTCCTTTTGGCGTAGACTGTGTATTGATAAGTACCACATACTCACGGTGCTTACATGGTGGCCTGTTTCATGAGCAAAATAGAAGCAACGAAAACCTGTGTCCAAAAAGAGATACATTTGAACTGAATCTGACAACCACTTGCATATCACTATTACCTGCTGAGGCAGCTGGATTTCTAGGGGACACTGATTCATATTGTTCTTCTCATATATTTGACCTTCACAACAGAACCAGTTGTGTTACACGATCATGGAATTTTTCTTGTGTCCTAGATGCTATAAAACATAAGGAGAAACATTGTGTAAGACGACTTGGAGTTGGAGAATTTGGAGTCTCTCAAATTCTTTTAAAGAATTTTGCTATACTTACATTAAAATAATGGAAAAAAGAAAGGGAAAATTTATATAATAATAATAATAATAATAAAGAGAATTTTTTATAGCGCCTCATCCCCGATAGCGCCTCATCCCCGATAGCGCCTCATCCCCAAAGAGCCTATGACTTAGTAACTTCATCCTGAGAAATTTGAGACAAAGCATTAATTTTTCTTTACTGCAACAACCTAACATGAGTAAGAAAATGCACTGTCCAAAGCATTAGCATTTATACAGACTGAAAGGTTGTTGCCATGCCTATGTTCAACTGTAGTCCCACAGAGATGGGTTGTCGTCAAACCAAAAATTTCAGCACATCCTTTTTTCCAGACATATAAGTGAAGAGCTTGACATCAGGAATAATTTGACAGATTAAGAGACTTTGTCAGTTCTTGAGGAAAGGTTGCATTCACTGAGTTTAAGCGGGACTTTAAAGATTTATATTGAGTGGAACAAGCAGCCTTTTACTACATGTCACTGTTTTGCTATAGGTTAACAGAGTGCAGTTCAAAATGTTATGCATTTTTTTTCACATCTGGAAAACTGTTTGCCCCTGAGGTATCAAGGTCATTCACAGGGTTCTCTAAGATCAGTGGGACTGTCACAGTAATCTGATTTCTAATAATCAATTTTGGCCCAAGCCTGAATTAGGCCATTCTGTCTGCACAGTGATAACATTTCACTGAAAGTGTTTTTTTCTCTGTTGAATATATATATATACACAAACTGTGTGCTGTTTAAAACCTCAGAATGGAAATGTATCATTGGAAAGTGTACGTTTTGTTGCAAATAATCTGTAAAAGTTTCGATGTCATTTTTGGTTCCATATGTTGGGAGGGGAGATTGGTGCTGCCAAGCCTTGATCTAATTCAAGCTATTGGATTTTTGTCTGTGAACCAGAAGGTATGGAAATGAATGATAAACATGGAGAAGTTACTTCTGGCATCAAAATTTAGTATGTTTATCTTCTTCCAGTTGCTCAACTGTTTTCTCTTATAGGTATCAGCAGTTCTTGCACCATGTTAAGGCATAATTTGGAGATATGTACGTTATGTTTGAAAAGTGGTGTCTCTGTTTGTTTTAATAATGTTTTTCAACACTATATCATGTCAGTCATCATGTAAAATTCCCATCACACTCCGAAAATTATGCAAGTTTCATCTCCTCTCTTTCATAAGGGTACCAAGGAAGGGAAAGTCATTGCAGCTTTATGTCATTGAAAATATGTACAGAACTGTTGGAAATATACAATAACTTATTACACTGACATATGTGTGTAGGATATTCAGTCAAATTAATATATTTATAAAATGGAGTGAAGCAAATATTGTAAATATGATAGAGATCCTGAGTAGTCACTATGGCTATATGAAGATTGTCAGTGCATAGGGCAAGTTTCACAATATACTGTACCAGGTTTGTTGCAGTAAAATCTATAGATGAACACAGCTTAAAGTTTTTCAGTCACTGTTGATAACAGTACGGTAGGCATTAATCAAGCCTTATGATACATCAAGTTGTCCGGCTAAGTTTCCCTGACTCAGATCTGTGAAGAGATTTACTGTAGCAGCCGACATGTGCTAGAAATTTGATAGGGAGAACACAAACCAGAAAAGAAGAGAACAGCTGGTTCAGGAACCAGATCCAACTGTTACTACATCATACGGCCCCTATGTTCTGGTGCATGAGCCCATCAAATGGCATCATCTAGACTTGCCTTGCCCAGGCTAAGTAACTACATACTGCAGCCAGTGCTACTAGCAACAATGATTAATTATATAGAAAATGTGATTAAACTTATCTGTAATGCAAAAAGGAAGACAAAATTTCATGCTGGTATGGTGAGCAAAACTTTTCTTTTGTGTAATGGCTCAACAGTCAAGGTACATAAGGACTGCAAAGACCTACTACTGCAGCAGTAGTGCTTTGCCTAGAGTCAAGCAGTCAGTTGTGGCCCAGTGCTTATAGCATCAAGTTCACAGCATCCCATTTAATGCATCTGAACAGTGTCACCTGAAATAGTTTAATCTTCAGTTGGGAGATGCAAGGGAGGGCAGTGAGGCAGCATACATGCTAGTACATTGGATAAAAGAAAATAATGAGTTTCCACCAGTGTATCATCAGTGGGGTTCTGTCAGTTTGTTAGATTTCATTTTTCTTCATCCTGCAACTCACTGAATTGTTCAAACTTGTCATTTACTTTAAATGGAATGCATTTATTTCATATTACTATGTGATCACCTGATTTAGTGTATTCAGAACCTGTATGCTGCCACAGACATTTAGAGGGACAATTGTTATTTTATGATATTAGATTTTTAATCTATGTCAAGGAACAAAAAGTTTGTGTCCCACTTCCTATTCATGTCAGAACTTCATTGAAATACTTTGTGAGAGCGCTGCTATGGTTTGGTCTATTAAAGAAATAGTAAGGGTCATGTTATATTTGAATCTTACCTCTAGCTAGCAGCAAAATTGTCGCACATACAGCTGAAGAATTGTGCAAAGATGACTCCATGAATTTGTTTCTTTTCCTGCAAGTAAATGTCTTGCAACCAGACAAAATGATGCTTGCATCTGTTTCGAACGAATCAAGTTATTATTATGATGTGAAACCGTAATATGTGTGTTTTCATCAAGTGAAGACAAGTTTGATCTAGCCTTTTTCTGGCATAAGATACAGTTGTTTGAAGAGACACAGGAGATCACCTGTATGCAGTGCAAAAAAGCTTTGAGAAAATTGCAGTTGGAGAACAATTTAACATTATAGAAATCCTTTAATTTGCCCCTTCCTCTCCCCTAAAAAAAAAAAAAAAATCAGTTTTCTCCACAATTATTAACCATTTTCTCATGGAAGGAATATTTATGTGAACAGAAATGTTTTTACTTTCTATTTCTACAGCAAACACAAATTTGATACAGGGTGGCCCCATAATCTTCAGAGTCAGGTCTTAAGCCTAATTGTTATTGGCTGCAAGACCAAATGTTATCTGCCACGGTACATAAGACATGCATCCACAGTATGAAGGCAAGATATAATAAGAGGATATGCTGCTGCATTTGATCACTGAGGCAATTTGGCAGTGCTGTCTGGAAGATGGGAAACTTGGTTCTTAAACAATCCCTTTGTCATTGCCAGAGGATTGAAGTAAACCATCAGATACATGTCAAGTTTGATAAATTTCATCGGACTCTTATGGAGTCAGTCGTATCAATGATGAAATCAGGAGGCTGTTGATTAGGAATAATGCAGAAGTATGGTACACAGTAATGTCATAAACTGTCTGTCCTAGGAATGGAAGTGGAGAAGATGTGTGCATACAAATTTTGTCATTGAATGTTCAGAGGATGAAGATCACTTGTGTACCTTCATAGGCATCTGAACATGATAGTTATTGTAAAGTTTTTGTACATAAATCTTTGGGTTTGGTTTAAGCTCAATTTTCTGCTGATATGGGTATTTTTAGGACATTTATTTGGTTTCTGTGATTAGATTGTTCTCACTTATGATGTGTCAAAGAAACTGAATTGATACTGCTCCAGTGTATTGCTGAAAATGACCTTTATCATTTACTAATATGAGCAGTTTATGAGGACATTTTGTGGGGTTTCCCATGCCAAAAATTCTGAAACATACAGATTTGTATAGATTGGTTTGAATTTTCCCATGACTTTCTAAGCATCTCTTTGGACACACTATGCATTTTCCTCTTGTGTTTTATTATAGTACTGTATTTGATGAGGTAGCCCTAACGCCACTTCACTTTGTTTATAGACAGGAAGTCATGGTGTAGATGGAGGATTGATTGAGTGCTTTACTGGTGTCATCAGTAACATATTTCCATGACAGTTGTGAGCTTTATGATATCAAGCAGTTTAGGATGCCCTGTTTACTTTCCGTCACATGAATGAATACAGTCAGTGTAAATGGTCGAGCAAATTATTTCACAGTAGGGGTTTAGAATGAGATGTGTATAACATCCTCCTGTGTATAACTTTCTCCTTATCCCAAACTTGTTTGGTACTCTTAACTTTATATTGGAATACTTCCTTGATGTCATACAACGTTATACTGACAGATGGCACTGGTTTGGGGACAAAAGCACCAAGCCCTCAGTCAAAATGGGTTTTTGCTGAAATATGGACGAACTTGAATTTAAAAAAGGAGGAAAGGAGGGGGGTAAGAAAGAAAGAAAGAAAGAAAGAAAGAAAGAAAGAAAGAAAAACAAAGAGTGAATGCTTAAAATAATAAACTATTTAAGCCTGGTCATTAACACTTACAAAATCCTTGAGCTGAAGCAAATTAATTAAATTCTGTTGCTTGTTTTAGAAACAGACTATTAAATCTTGCAGCACCTTACTCTATTCTGTGTTTCACTGAAAAGGATGGTGAGGAGGGTATTGAACAGGCTTATCACACTTCAAGCCTACAAATAGTGGTATACCAACACACATCCAAGATCAGGTCTATTGATGTTAAGATTCCATGTCACCCTTAATTATAGCATTTCTTGATTACCCAATTCAGAGGAAATAGGTAGTTTAGTGACTTAACAGTACAGTAGAACAATTTCTTTCACAATGATGGTAGAGAATCGCATGTGCATCACTTTAAGCCCAAGACATGGCCCAGGAGAAAAGTCAGGTTTGTCACCATTTTATGGATAAAACTCTATCTGTTTCATCTTTTGAAAATGTATATTAAAATTGCATGACCACAAAGAGGTCATGTGATGTTAGCTTGCCAAGACATGCCTTGATTTGTCCATATGAATAGCAGTCAGGTAACTTCTTTTGTAGTGAACCAGGCATTCTTCCCTTTCACAATGCAGAGTGTTTATCTTCCACTTCACTTGTTGTTTCATTAGGACTCTTTAATGCAACATTTCTGTAAATTCCTTTGCCGGATACGTTGGTTACATGGGTCTTGCAGCAGCAGTCATCATGACTTGTTCAATTAACAATCTACAGAATATATATAGTTGTCATGTCATACTTTCTTTGACCAGCAGTTACGGTTTTTCATCTGTTCATGTAGTAAGCAAACATTTTTAAGCGTTCTGATTCATTGCCCTATTCAAACAAAGCTGGTGGTGTGGAAAAGCATTTTGGATAACACTGGTTTAGACTTGTCACATGTTGCCACCAGTGATGGTACAATAGATACAATACATGCATGTTTCATAATGGATTGATGTTGCTTTCTCTTGACATACTAATACTTAAAAGTTACCAAGGAAATTGACTTCACTCTGTAATCAAACATGCAAAAAGCTTGACAGATGTTAGGACAGAGGTTGGAGATCACCTCTTTTCAAAGGAAGACGTGCAAGTAAACATGAATCAGACTCTGTAACTGACCTGGGTATGAATATGCCTTGAATAGGAAGTGCTATATGTCATTGCATGATGAAAGACCTGCATTTAAACAGGATAGGAGGCTTTTAAAATCTCATTTTGAAAGCTAAGACATGAATTGTGGATTCGCTAGAGCATTGAATCCAACCACCCACACCATGTGATTGGATTTTGTTCCGCCTGAAAGGGGTCAAAAAGAGTAGTTATGGGGTGAAAAAAGCCAGGTTTGCTGGGATATGCTGGTGTCATCCACCTCACAACCGTACATGAAATCATCCTTGAAGGTCAGAAAGTGTAAAATAAATAGAGAATATATCTGCAACTTTTTCAAACTGTTCAATCAATCAGCTTGCAACAAGTGACAAACAAGGAGTCGGGATTGTAAGAACGAAAATGGAGTACAGAGGCTCAGTGGTAATAGCTTCTCTTCTTTCTAATGTGGAAGTGCCAGAATATTTGTCTGAGGTGAGTCCTTTTATTAAGTCGATGCAGGAAAATTATAAGAATTGTTCATTGTATCAGATCAACACCACAGAAATATTGAAATTGTGGGTTTTATCAATACAAAAAAAAGAGAAAAAATGAGGTCTTATCTTAAGACATCACTGTCGAAACAATATAAAATATTCTGGACTCAGCAGATGAATGGTATGCCAATTGGATATAATGAAAGGCTTGGCAGCATTTTACACAAAACTGCAGGAATATAGGCTGTTCTCCACACCCCATCTTTTGTTTTCGAAAACTGGACATGACAGTATTTAGACTTAAATATCATGTTTATGTGATCTGGAGTGATGTCCCTGAAAATGGCAGGACGATATTGACAAAGAACAAAAAACCAAATACTGAGAAATACTGAGAATACAAACTAATACATGTGGATTATTACTGATAACAGTAAGGCGTGAACAGTTCACCCGTGATTAATAGTGGGACCTGGAGAGTCACACTTGGATAGCCACACCTATTACTTGAGAGATAGTGAAATGGCAGTTTAATTTCAGACAAGGGTGTAACAGCGAAGGCTTTATTGAACCTGCAGTCTATACTATTAAGCATTGCACTGGTATGTATAAAATGATCTCGTATCTGTTATTTGACATGGGTTTAATAGTACTGTTCTCACAATAACAACATACTGAGATTTTTTAAAAAATTTAATGACAAGTTTTTGTCCATATTTTTGAAGATGGGTTGTTATTTACAGAGCAATAGGGCAAGCTATTTCTTGTAGAAGTTATGACGATTTTATCATGCATAAATGTTGATCATTATCATCCTCTCTTTAATTTATCAAGCACTGCTTTACAAATTGTCTTACGATTGGAAGTAAAAAAAAAAATTTAAAAAAGGAAGGAAGACACTTTGTTACAATCCCAGATGTACAGGTAGATTTATAGGCCAATATAATATAATATATTGCAAACTTCTCAAAGCATGAATGACTTGTTTTTCCTAACAAAAGGTGGTCGAGACAGTGTTCTTGTGCAATAAACGCAGGTACATTATGCGCACATTGACATGGTATATCTCCTCCAAACTATGGAAAGTCTTATGGATCTGTCTGGGCTTCTGGGGTATCTAATCTCTAATTTTGATAAATTTGAAATATTATATCATTTTTTTTGTCCTCTCTTCACGTACAGATCCTTCCCCTCTCCCCCTCCCTCCCTCCCCCCAGCACAAAAAAAAAGTTGCTGTCTGGTTTAAAAACTTAGTCAAATCCAAGTGGTCGGAGATTCCAGTGTCATGATTTAAAGCGAATTTGTCCGGCAACTGAGACAGAATACAGTACACTGTATATCGTTATCGTTAGACCTGCATAAGGTTATAATCTCTCATTGAAAGTTAATGTAAACACATGTACGTGTCATTCTGATTACCAGAGTTACGTTGGCAGAGAGCTTTAGATGAAACATGAACACATTTATCAAACAAATTACAGTATAAGGTGACACCATTTCAGCGAGAATTACTTTTTGCGTATGAGCTAAGCCTGTCATTGCCCTTTTTTTGTTTGTTTGTTGTTGTTCCCATCCCCGCTTCCTTATATAAGCGTGGAAAATCGGTCTTTTAGCAGTCAGCTCAGGCAGAAAGATAGTTTTGGTCTCATCGGGATTTCGTGATCGAAAGATGCCCTCAGTGGAGTCACCAATAGTGAAATACGAATCATGTCTTTCTGTCAGACAAAATTAAAAAATGTCAGAGTCACTGACACATTGTGACGAATGCATTATTTCCGAGCTACGAGAGAGAGAGAGAGAGAGAGAGAGAGAGAGAGAGAGAGAGAGAGGGGGCTGCTGTTTTCTTTGTATTTACAATGAGATAGATACGGGCGGGCGGGTCACCGTATGGTAATGTCACATGCTTCTTCTTTGTCATGCATTCTCTCCGATAAACCTTTCTCAAACTGTACGGAAAGGCAAAAAGCACAAGAGTATGCTGTCAGTGTCATACTTTCTTATCCATATTTGTCTCTTTGTTAGTTAATATTTTTCGCTTGGATGCTTCTTTTTTTTCGTCTGTTATTCCTTTAGAAATGAATTGTAGCGGGACGTGGTGTGAGGTGTTACCAGTCTGTTAAAGGCACCATACTCAAATTTTATGCTCAAAATTTTGAGAACATAATTACTTTTATATACACAACAGTTGTGATTTGCTGTTCTCGTTTCTGTCGAGAACATCCATGTTCCCAAACTCAACTTTTTTTTTTTTGCTTTGTCACTGTGTAATATAAGAAGTTTTGTTATTCAACTGTCTCGATCAGATCTAAACTAGAACTAGGTTATATAAGCCTGGCCTGTCTAGTCTTTTGTGACAGAAAACTTTTAACACACAGTGTACTCTTTTTTTTTTGGGGGGGGGCGTAAAAAAAGAAAGCGGCGTTAACAAAAGGATACTTCTCTCTCTGATAGTATATAATGTCATAATATTATGACTTTCAGTAAGAGACATATTTATGAGAGTTCCGTCATATTTGTTACTGTCGCAGTGAGCGTTTATGCTATCAGTACCTAATAACTTGCGGTGATTGAAATCCTGTTTATCGTCAGCAGATTTAGGCCACGAAACTATCGCATGCCTGGTCAGGCTGCCATGATCTTACAGCTAATATTACATATTATAATAAGGAAAAACATAATTTAATATAACAGTCGCAGTGACTTTTTTTTTCTTCTTCTTGCGACTGAGTCTTCACTGATGATTTACGTGACGGAATTTTCGAATAATTATTTTGAAGCTTCTCATAAGGCCGAGGTTCGTGGTTTAGGTCATTTTTTTAAATCGGGATCTTGGTGTTCCTCAGTATAATTATAATAAGCTTCTAGACTTACAGGGTAAACAGCCCTCGTCTCATTTACGTCGGCGCGAGCTCCAATTACATATAAGTAGACTAGGCTATATAGATGGCCTCTTCCTTTCTTTTCCCTTCGGGTTTCATTTTTCCTTCATGACGGCAGAGTCAAGCTTTCGCCCATCCCCGTGGGTCAGCGTGGAAATTTTGTTGGTGGTTTACGTTAAGGAATAACCCACGTGTGTAAAGTAATCTAGAACCAGGTTGATGATCTTTGGCAGGGTTAGTTGGTACTGCTGAAATCTGGCTCCTGTAGCTAGACGGCCTCTACCGGCCGAAACGCCATCTATCATTCAGTGTACATGATTCACATAATACATGATTGCATTGTATCATAATACATGATTACATGTACAGTGGAGCACACTTAATATGTAAACACGGATACTGAGTACAGTATGTTTGGTACCGATTTTTGTTTTCTGAGGGTAGGTGTATGGTCAATACGTATTTCTGTTAATAAGTACACTTTTGGTCGATCCCAAAGTGTCCACATTATCTGCGCGCCTTTGTATTACACTGGCTTCATTAAAAAAAGTACACTATTTCAGGCTAAGGCATACGTGGAGCCCCCCCCCCTNCCCCCCCCCCCCCCGCCGAACCAAGCAAATACACAAACAAAATACAATCTACACACCAACTCAATTCATGTTTCATGTCAGACCTAGTTTCCAGAAATTCATTATGGGCAGATCATCCAGTCCGCCATGAAAAGTAGGGCTGCTTAACTTCCATCACTCTAGCGTGTCCAGGATAGCCATTGGTCAGTCAAGACCAGCTGGGGTAGACTGGGCGGGATGGCCATAGGATTTCATCCAGGATTTATGTCAGACACGGATGAGTATATACATCTTGGTTACAGGGTTATCTGAGGTTAGAGTTCGACTTAGGGTTAGTCTTAGGTTCTTCTCGGACAAACTGGTAGCCTATATGCTGCAGGAATTGTATGTCGACTGCTTCAAACAAACGGCTGAGACCATGTCGTGCGCCAAGAATATTACTGCAGTTAAAATTGCTAGAGTGGTGCTTTTTTGTCACCGGACAGTCGATATGTTTATGCAGGCTTTACTTCATTTTATGATGTCAATATTTTTCCCAATATGTTTGACATGTCGGTTAACAACTGTAAGACTTTAAGTTGACGGACGTAAGATCCCACTGGGAACTTCCAGCAGAGTAGTGACATCAGCTTTAGTGCTTCAAGATAAGGAATAATGATCCTGAGAAAGTTAGACTCATACACAAAAAAGGAACGAGTGCAGAGTAGATCTAATTTTATTTCTTCACTTTGATAAGATCCAGTGACACGATACATTCAGCTGTTCTGAAAGTTAGGGGGGAAAAAAGGCAAAGGGCAGCTACATAATATACATGACATGCTCCAGTGTTATGCAGATCCAGATCTAAAATAGTTTTAAAGCAAGAGTTAGGTATACTTTGATATTTATAGAGTAAAAAATGATGGTATTTTACATAAGATAAAGAATTATTATATTTATGAATCTGATATCCAGGCAGTGGGCGCTCACAAGGCTTAACATTAAGGCCGACTCTGGTTATTGTTCGTTTTCTGGAGTCTTTAGTCAGACCATGCTGCATAGGGCTGTGACAGTGAACTTGGTTACAAAATACTAATATTGTTATGTTTATCTCCACAGTGTGAGCTGAGTCTTTCCCCTCAGATTGTACATTCATTATCATCATAACATGTTTTTGGCTTCATCTTCAACCCGATTTATTAACATTCACTGTCAGTTATTATTTGAAAAGGATGTGGATTAAATAAAGTATGTCAGATGGATACTTTTTCTCCTAAGTTATTTCTTGTCATGTGAAGTATGGAAGAAGAGACTTCGAGAGCTAGAAAGAGAGAGAAGGAATTTATTATTCGTATTTACCACACACAAAAGAGATTCAGTTGATATTCAAAATCAGGATACACCCGCCTTTCTTTATGGCGCCTTATTCAGGAGTTTTAGAGGTGACTTTGCCAGCAATGTCCTGCCTGCCCTTCGGATAGACTCCCAATGCGTGCACCTTCACTGTACACTGCCCCACTAATCCGTCTTCATCATCCCTCAACACTGGTAGCCCGTCCCGCCTCATCCAGCAGGGTACCGTCTCAGAGGTCACAAGAATACTAGTCATCACCAACTGACCCGGAACGAGGACAGTGTAACAATAATGCGCAGGGATCTCAGTCTTCAGAAGACAACAAAAAGTTTGAGAGGTTGAGGGGAGAGGGATCAAGGGATCAAGCTTTGCCGTCACAAGTCTATTGTTTAGATTCAATGTAGTTTATTGTGGAGCTAAACGCTTATCCTCAATGTCTGTCCGTTCAAAATTTTAATCGTTCTGCTTGTCACCAAATTGGCATAATCGTCTTCAGACTTCTGGTGGATGTTTGCAGCGGTGCAAGACCGAAGCTCATCAGTTGATCTGTTGATCACCTGGATGAAACAAATTCTTGTCCTTTTTTTTTTCTTAGGGTCCTTTCGTTTATGGAAACTTTCTGTTACAAGTCTGTGATTGTTCTCAGCTCCATGTATTGTCAATTTTTTTTTTTGACCCGTCCATTCGTGGAAACTTCTGTAGCAAGTCTCTGGTTATTCTCAGCTCTTTGTCCATTTATTTATTTTTTTGGTCCGTCTAATCGTGGAAACTTTCAGTTCCAAGTCTGTGAATGTTTTCAGCTCAATCTCCACCTGCTCCGAAGTCATATTCCGCCTACGTTTTGACGTCTTTATAAATTTTAATAGGGCGTATTATACATAAATGTATAATAATGAATGCAGATAGTAGGCCTATAATATGACGACTGAACTAGGCTAGCCCGTTAATGTGCTGGGATGCCATAAAATCATTCAAACTCACGATATCTTTTGCTCTTTCCTGAAAATTTTCTATTTCTAGAAGATGGTTGTTATCCGTTTCGCTCCGTCCAGGCATAGACTGAATAAGACCCCAAACTACAGAAAGCCTGGAAACCCCTCGTTCAAAAGTTCGTGTCGCGAAGGGGCATGTCAAACGGGTCTTCACAAAAACTGAAAGTAGTCTAATCTTTTCTTATATTTAGATGACGTTGTATTTAAAGTTAGAAATGCAAGTTATATTCTATATTAAATCAGTCACCTGTAACATGTTTGGTATCTCGGCGTTTGCTTTTCATATTATGCGTGGTTTACGATTTTCAGGACGCTGTAAGTCCAAGATTTCTTCAACTTTTCCTCTTCAAACTTTAACATTTCAGATGCGCGCGCGCACACGCACATACACACACACACACACACACACACACACATTCAGAACACATACACACACACACACACACACACACACACACACACACACACACACACACACACACGCGTGTACTCACACACACACTCACACACATGACAGCACACACACACACATTTTGTTGTTGTTTTTTTTTAGCTGAGATGTAAATCCGGCTTTGCGTCTAGTCCGAGGAGGAAAATGTATTCGGTTTTATATGACAAAAACTGCACCCAAATGTTTTTATGGTGTCTTAGATGAAACTTCCTGAATGAATGAATGTAATTTTGTCCTAGGTTTTTTAGTCTAGAGGAATATGTATATAATTTTATAATCTATGGTATAAGAAAACCCAAAGTCATGTTATATCTTTGTTGATTGATTGCACGATCATCATGCTTTGATTATTTTGGGTTATGGGCACAGAACAAGATATTATTTCCTCCCCCCCCCTCTTTTGCAGTGGCAAATTATCGCAGATTTTCCATTTTTTCGAGGTTTAGTTGCAATTTTGCAAATTCCCGCCAATTTAGTCATTTTCTGCACATTTGGTGCAGATTTTGCTGATTTTGGCTAAACACTTTTTCTGCCAGTGTCGCAATACTGTTTGAACAGGAACAAAGAAAATGCGTTCCATTCCTACAATTTTAGCGACATTTCACTAGTAAACAATGTGACGGTGGTAAATATAACGAAGGTACGAGGTTATTTTGCAAATTTTTGTGAAAATCTTACCACTTTTTGCATGCAAATTTTGCAATTCTTGGTGCAATTTTTTTTCGGGGGGGGGGGGGGGGGNGGTTGAAATGCAATCTGCCGCAAGGACAGTATTATTCAAAGCTGTCAGGAACATATTATTTTGTTAAGAGCAGTGTAGTGTCATTCAAGAGCACATGTAAAAAACAGACTTGTTGTAAAAGAAAAAAAAAAGAGTAAAGTTTGATGTTTCTACCTCAAAAAGTATTTCATATGCAAAATAACATACCTGTTTACCTGCGGTATAACAGCATAGCAGGAGACCCTTGCTATAAAATGAATTTAAAAAAAAAAAAAGAAAGATTTATACACCTTTTGATGGTTGCAGTTCATGCGCACATAAAATGTACTCTTACACCAAATAAAGCTCTGCTTATAACGAGAAGCAGCAAAAATATGTAATAGCATAATGTCACTGACTTTGGCATAACTTTGACTGCTCGAAAACATGGTTCTTCATCTGTCCCAATGCTTCCTCAGCTGCCTGTCGACTGATCCATCCCCTCAGTGACTAACAGTGACTCATCCATTGGTTTATCTCCAGTTTTTTGATTGATGAATTTGACAAATTGTTTTTCTTTCCACCGAAAACGAATATCAGTGGGGAGTTCAACATTCCCCGAAGCTAGGATTAGACTGCGGGAGGTGCAAGCATAACAGATGCATGGAGTAATGGGAATTTTATAAACTAAAAATAAAAAGTCATAGCTGTTACGTTAGAGTGATAGACTTATGACTAATCTGGCTGATTAATAGACTTGGTCAGTTCACAAGGGAAACCCAAGCTTACACTTGCGTCTGCAGATAGAAGATCAGCCGGCCTATTGCGCATGTGCGGAAAAAGCAATCAGCTGTGTTTACATGATCTCGACTAGTCTAGGCTACATCTCTAAATTATCAGGAAATTCGATTTCTAAGTGTGCAGTCTTGTTGCACAGTCACTGTGTTAATCAAACTGATCCACAATCCCACATTTGTGGGTAATTGCTGAGGTTTCGACTATATTCACAGCTGACCCAATATTTATTACGCGCTGTCTATCTTATGCTTTTGATATTTTGTCTGACCCGTTTTCCAATGTAAACACAGCTGATTGCTGTTTCCGCACATGCGCATTAGGCCGGCTGACCTTCTGTCTACAGACGCAAGTCAAGCTTACCCAACAAATGCCACTGATTAATAATAATAATAAATGTAGAAATAATATTAAGATTTGGAGGTCCCGTATCCAGGCTAATACCCGCTCGCACGACTTCACATTATTGCTGCAACAGCAGGCCATATCGTTCAAGAATGTTCTCACCTCCTCAGGGTACTGCTTCCAGTTTCAGGTGCTGATGACTAGCATTCTGATGATGTCATTCACATCTTGAAGCCACATAACCTATTTTACAGAGGGAAGGGCTGGGGGAAATGTGAATGAAGTATCTTCCTAAAGTACTCCAACGTAACTATGGCAGGCATCGAACTCACGACTTTCAGGTCCTGAACTAACGCCGTAATGTAGTTGTGTTTTTTTTAAAATTTTGTCTCACTTCTAAAAGAATTTAGCGAGGGAGATAAGACTGTGTCAAGGCAGTATAGTGGAATTTGTCAGCGGCAGGCCTAGCTGTTCGGGTGAGGTAATTTTCATCTACCTGACTGTGTGGTTTGTGAGTCGTGTTTAGAAACTGAAGACTCAAGTCTTAGGTTTGTGTGTTCGACTCTTGGGCCAGGCTGTTAACGTTGTGATGTTCTTGGGAAAGATACTTCATTCCTCTTTCCCTGCCCGACTCAGGTGTAAATGAACACCTGGGTTTAAAGCTGAGGAAATCAGGGCGCTGCACCACGGGCGACTAGCATTGACTCTGTTATTTGTTTATATTTTTGTAACATTATGCATTTATATGATGTGTACTGCTCTGTGTGTTTGTAATATGAATGAGATGTATAACATTGTATGGCACTGTAAGCAAATTTCCTTGCAGAGGTCAATAAAAGTTCTTTTCTCATTATTTATTATCAATGACAAGACGGCACAGGTTCCCGTTTGTCTCAAAACTCCATTCAGTTGGGATACGACATTTTACATCAACAAGCACGATATAAAAAGAAAATACATTTTTAATTACTCCGTAGAGAATATCACTCTACCCTGCCGTGATGTTATACATTCATTCATTAAGAGACGTAACATGATAGAGAAATAAGGGTGATGACGTCACTGTGACAGTTACAGATGGGTCACCCGTTTTTAACTGTGTGTGTGTGTGTGTGTGTGTGTGTGTGTGTNTGTGTGTGTGTGTGTGTGTGTGTGTGTGTGTGTGTGTGTGTGTGTGTGTGTGTGTGTGTGTTTGTTTCGGCAAAGACGCAGTCTGGTGACTCTAAGGGTGATGTTCTTACGACACGACACATCTCCACATATTTTTATGACTTAACTCTCGACAGGTTGTATTCCATTGTCTGCCGCGACAGGTGGTCAACAACTTTAATCCGGAATATCCAGTATCGCGGGTCTACACATGATCCCTTTACTCTGATTCTTACTCCATGACTTAACCTTAAAACTGAGGTGTTGGATTCGGGTCAGCTAGTCACGTAAACAAGAGACTTCGTGGTCGTCATGTGAGATCACCTCTGTGTATTATAATCGAGCTGTAAATAATAAAAAAATCCAGATAAAATGACGGATGTTGTGTAAATGTCTTAATTTGATACGAAAACCTGATATATAGTATCCGTAGAGATGTAGGACTTCCTTCAGGACTGTTTCGAGCGTTGATGGGGACGCTTACTGGAAAGGAAGGTGGGGGAAAGAAGAGTCGGGTGAAAAATATGAGAAGAGCGTGGCAAAGCGAGAAAGTAAGACAAGAGAGAGAGAGAGGGAGAGAGAGAGAGAAAGAAAGAGAGAGAGAGAGAGAGAGAAAGAAAGAGAATAAGGCTCAAACTTTAAATGTCAACGGAAGGTTACATAAGGGGATATTTGTGGAAAGAACGGGAGAGCAAATTCGGGTCAGACTTTGGTCAGTTGGTCATACGCTGAATTAATGAGTAATGCCGAACGTTTACCAAGGCCAGATCGATACATAAGAATGTCCTTTTTGAACTCATGGGGTCATCGAAGACCAATATGATAGATTTTTTTAGCCACCCGTGATGGCGTCGTAGTCAGCCATCTGCTGCTGACATTCGAGAGCACCTCATTTTAGCCACCTATTTGTGACATTTGACAGCACGTCATTTCAGCCACCCGCTTGTGACATTCGACAGCACCTCATTTCAGCGACTTGTCGGTGACATTAGGAAGCATCTAATTTCAACCACCGGTGACGGCCAAGCTTTTTGGCCACAAAACACAAAACACGTTTCTATATTCTTATCAATAGGTGTAGTACAAGGTGGAAACGGAGCACTTAGTAACAGATGTAAGGAGTGAGCAGGCGCAAACAGATGCTCACACAAGGTAGGATAAAGGAGGAAGTGCTCAAGATGACAAATGCAGAGAAAAAATGGAAGAAGGAAAGAAAGTGATGCGGTGGGAATCGAACCCGCGACCTCTGCGTCGGCACCCATCGCCTTGCCGTCAGTTTGGAATCAGGTGGACGTCTATACACGACCACGCCGCCACTCCTTAAAAAGTGGCTAAGTGGCCGGGGTCTTTCCCGAAGCCGAACAGAAGACTAGCAGTCACAGCGCTAAGCACGAGACTCACACACATCACAAGCTTCCCCCCTTTTCAATAATTCACATATCATTATATTCTTTGACTATAAAGGCCATGACTTCAACCATGA
Organism: Ellobium chinense; assembly: GCA_033807755.1. Lineage (NCBI taxonomy): Eukaryota > Metazoa > Mollusca > Gastropoda > Ellobiida > Ellobiidae > Ellobium > Ellobium chinense. The sequence goes on along the minus strand of JAWQUT010000012.1, from coordinate 3,909,007 downwards.
ATGAATACAATCTGCACTTAGGTTATTTCTTCATATACAGTGTTCTTTGTCTTCTCATACTCCAAGGAACAACACTAGTTTTGATGAGTGCATTAGTTATAGGTTGACTGAGGACCTTAATCGGCTACTACGAATGCCAGCAGCTATTAAGTATAACTTCCCTTAGGTCACGATCGAAAACTCACATAAAATTTTTGGGGGATAAAATCGCTTTCGTTCAGCAATAATAATCGTGCTCTCAACCATCAGTCATAACACTATTTATAGCTGTTAACAGTAATGATTTCATGTGTCATCCGTCAGTAATAGTACTGCTTCTAGCCCCGAATGATAACGAATTAGGCCTATTTTTAGGCCCCAGTAATAACTTCGGGTTTATAGTGTCACGATTAACCTACTAATATTCTAAGCTGCCACGTGGAACATTTATTATTATCGCTCCGTGATTAATAACTAACTAATGAGCAGTATAATTACTGTTATTATTGCTGCCACTGATGACGATTATAACGATGATGATGATTGTGTGGCAAATATTATGCATAATACAAACATACACTATGTATTAAAACTCCACCAACGCTTGACTGCACCACTGAGATCACGCATCTGTTTTAGGCGATACATCAGCTGGTTCATAAAAGACTAGTCTATGTGATTTATTTTCTCGGTGCTAGTGTTGTGTTCTGTCTAGATCTAGATGCTGGATACTTTCTGCAGTCAGATTCATGTTATAAGTTGTTCACGCGTCAGGTTGATGTCCAGGTGATCAGAAAAATCAGCAACCCCAATTTCGAACTGTATGACCGAAAGGGGATCTAATATAATAATGTGTTTATTTCAGGAAGGCCCTTGAGTAAGATAAACAGATAAAGCGTATGTCTTGAGAAACTGATCTCTGCAGATTCTTTCGGTCACCTGTGCTCATCAAGCGCCAGGATCAGATGTCACGCCCAGGTCATTAGGTTGCAGCCTTTTCATTCTCATGTCTATTATCCAGGTTAAAAAGGTCCTTAGGATGGACTTGTACTAAATGGAGGAAATCTCTTTCAGTCATGTTACATGTATTTTACTTGGCATATATCTATAGAGCTGGACAGTGGGCATTGGACATACGTAGGATCTTAGCCTGGAACTGGCGAAGTCCTGAATGAAATTACTGATAACCCCATTAACTTATGGTATGAAAATCCTGAATCTTTCCCAGGAATTGCAGAATGAAGGATAATAATGCATTTTCCAGCTGGTGATTCACAGACATTGTCAGTCCATAAACCTCGGCGAATGCTACATACAGTAAACTCTCGATCATCTGCAAAGTTGGAAACAAACTTACCATACTTAGATCTAGATCTATTCGCTACTGTGGCTTGCTCCACATCCTACGGAAAGTAGAGAGACGAACGCCCGCCTACCTGCCTACTTACCCATCTGTCACTCACTCACTCACTCACTCACTCACTCACTCACTCACTCACTCACTCACTCACTCACTCACTCACTCACTCAC
>JAWQUT010000012.1:3886456-3904053 GCA_033807755.1 Ellobium chinense | reverse complement strand
GAGAGAGAGAGAGAGAGAGAGAGAGAGAGAGAGAGCAGAACTGTTTTAGCACCCAAGTATTAACCTAGACTCTATGTATCTCAACAGGGCATTCAAAGAGCTCTACAAGATATAGAACTGAAAAAAATGACTTCACAGTCTGGTGGGAGCTGTTTGTCAGGTAGTCATCGTGACCAGCAATCTTCCGCAAACATGAACATCTAAGCAGCCGAGCAAGCAACATCAGGTCCCCCCTATGACACTACATACTCTGATGTCCGTGGCTCAGTGTCACCGCCCAGAGATGGAAATGAATGTGAGTAGAAATGAAATGGTCGCCCGTGTCAAGGGCATGTGGCTCACGAGGCGCGTCATCACTGTGAAAAACTTATCTAAGTAGCAACCAAGTAGCAATAACAAGATCACCTTACCTAAGTCACAATGAATATCACCTCCCTGGTGAGTGTCGCCGCCCAAGGATGGAAATGAATGTGAGTAGAAATGAAGTGGTTACTATATCAAGGGTATGTGGCTCATGTGGCGCTTCACCACAGTGGCAAAACTAAGGCAAGTGAAGATCTCCCCACCAATGTCACGATGAATATTACTTCCCTGCAGCTCAGTGTCACCACTCAGGGGTGGAGCTGAACGGGGGGGNGGGATGGGGGGGGTGGAAACGAAGCTGTTGCAGTGACGAAAGTATGAATACATGGCTCATGTGACAGCAGAATTCTGTAACCGTATGCATAATTCTTGCGTTAGTTAACGCACTGCCGTAACCACGGAAAAACTCCCAGAACATTAGTAGTGCTCACTGTAGTTAACGCACTTCGTTAATTAACCTATGTATTATGCATACGATGCCACTGGTGAATAAACTATAAATTATCGGGCTAATTTGGTTAAACCTTTCGTCACGTTAGACGTACTGTCGCAACTCGTTGTCGCCCAACGCTATGGTGTCCAAAGACAGCTTTCGGACGTATATATACGTTCCAGAAGTAGCATTCCCGTGTCCTAGCCGACGGACCTCTACTTCTTAATCTTCTATAATGAATTATTCCTGTGTACAGGAGCGATATATAAAAGTACTCGTGCTGAAGCGCCGTTTAACCCGAATTCAAACAAACCAAAGTTCAGGCTAATAAGCTCATGGTAATTTTGGTGACACAAGTAATTGAAAAATATGACATAGTGAAGGGGTTAAGCAAGCTAAAGAAGAAGGACAATAGAGAAAAGGATTCCTATGTTCAAACGACATTAGGTTTGCTTGCATGTGGCTTTGCTATGAGCACCAACCATTGATTAAGATACAGTCGACCTTTAATCACAGCTTCATTATAGCACACACATGTTGCATTTAAGCGAAAGGTACTATTAAGCAATGTTGTTTGCTTTTGACTTCTCATTATATTCTGTTATCTATAATATATAGCGGTGTAAGAAGTGCGATAAAGCGAACTACAGTTAAGCGGCATCAGCAGTATGGTGTCTAGCTTAAAAGCTGAAGTTCTTCTTCGAACAGGACATATTGCCGCTTTAAGAGACAAAGAATAACAAGCCAAAAGGGAATGGAATGACAAACATTTCTCTCAATTTTCTTTCATTAATGTCTTGGAGTTTAGATATTTGCTTGGAGTTTTCAAACCTTATCAACAGTTAATCCTGTACGATTATTGTCATGTGAAAGCAGGGCTATCAGGATCACAATAATAGGTGAGGAGGCGATGGGCAATGTAAACACAAGAACACCGACCTTTAAAAGTTGAACTTCATTTTATATAGAACCATTACCGTTATTGTATCTTATGGTCATTGGTGCCATCCGCACAGTCTTTCATCTAAGCTAAGCATATTAATTTCTCTCGCTCAGTACAGCTATGTGTCTCTCGTTCATTACAGGTATCAAAGGCCATGTATATATTGGTCAGAAGTCAGTCTATTGACCATAATATAGCGGATTTTGGAGTGAAGGATTAATCAAGCAACGGACAACACCTCAGCGCGGCCGCCCTCCTCTCTTCCTGCCACACGAGCCACTTGATGTGGCGCTGAGTAAAGAGTCAAATCCCAGATTCTCAAGAGGGAACTCAGCGGTCTCCAAACGTACCGTGAATGCTTATACCACCCTGGCCGACCCTTATGCTGAAGTGGCCACTCAAACTTCTGTCTACAAACAAGTCATCGTACTATTGTAAGACGCCTTGTCCTTGGCTCTTCAAAAGCTGCCGTTAAAAATCCTCCATGATGCTGTTCTTAGGCAAATTTAATCCATAGGAAGCCAGCCCTGAATGGCAGCCAGCATTCTTCAGCTTATGGACTTCCACGGCTGCAGACTGCAAAGAAATTGATAGGTTTCAGAAGGACATTCTAGCTCCAGCCCATCTGCCATGATCCCCTAAAGAGATTCTAGTCACATGCTGTTTGATCATTCTGTCACCTAATATGCAGATGGTTGCTGAATAACTTTACAAGAATTTTCCAAAGGACTGGCATTCACACTCACAGCTCTGGGATACTTTTCACTAATCTCTCGGCCGTCTGGTTATCTCCACATAGCATATATACCAAGTATAGTAACTTTACTGACATCACTATTCGAGCACACTTTTACCAGTCAAAGACTAATTTGAAAATGCAAATACAAAATCTGACTTTCTGTGTGGAGTGGAGAGCCAATCTTCTCGCCGGATGTCCGCCTCGGCCACCCTCCTATTTGGCATCAAAAGCTAATTTGGATCCAAAACTTAGTTTAACAGTTTTCCAGTGGGGCGACGATATAGGGCTACTCTGCGGAGACCTTGTATTCCCTTTTTCATCAAATGGTTCACGATGTCTTCAGCGTTCCTTAGAGGCAAGAAAGGTTGTGAAATTCGTTGTGAACTGATTAAGTTACATCTTCACTCAAGTTTTCTGATTGTTTATCATAACCTCTCTCCCTTCCTTTTTGTATACCTTACTGTTATTCACCATGTTACAAAAGAAATGTGAATGGAGTCTATTCTACAGAAAAGAGGGTGTAAAACAACTGCCATCTCCATCTTTTGGGATGGAGGCAGAAAGCGACTCTATGGCCTTGTAACCAGTAATAGGCATATGAGTAAGCATTTTTGCCCTGTGAGTTATTTCAGCAGATAATGGAACCATAGGAGTTTAGGTTTTTTTATTTTTAAATTTTATTTGTTTGGTTATATAATTTAATACCGTATTAATCTAAACTGAGACACAATCGTACATAGATGTATTTCTATCCTCAGTTGTTAAAAAAAAAGGGTACAAGGCATGAGTAAGACGACAAAAATCGTGCGTGTAAAGCTTCAGTTTCAGAGCCTGTTTCTACTGAACTCAGTACGACACTTCACTTCAAATCTCAATGTATGAAAACATAAATTCACAAGGAATGATATCCGTGCCAGCGCGGACTTCATCACCTTCATCCAAATAACAATGATAGGGGGGGAGGGGAANNGGGGGGGGGGAATGGAGAAAGTGCCATTAAAGTGAAGTGACATGCCGTAGCCGAAGAAAACACACCCTTAGTGTATATGACCCTGAAATATTACATGTTATTTTTATAAACATAAACACAGCGTCAAATGATCTATGAGCTTACTCTCCAATTAAATGATTAAAGAAATGAAATCTGAGGCTGAGACATGACATTTATATTCATATTTCATTATAGGTGCGTCAAATCTCGTTTAATGGATGGGCTGGGCATCAGTTGTAGTTTGTGAACGTGTTAACATGACGAACATTTCTTGAGACATAAGTATGTGAAGTTCATCCATTGCAATTGTGCTGATCTTCCAAGATTCAGCCATGGTCTCTCTATAATATTTTTATGACTATCGATCACTTCTTCTCTCTTTTAAAGTTGAAGTTTATCGTGATACTCAATTTCCGCATTTGTGGCATTTCTGTGGTAAATCAGTATTACAGAAGTCACTATTTTGATCGTTTATGCTGCTCTGTGTCGTACTAAGTATGAGAAGCTTTGACCAGTTACAGCCATCCCCCCAACCGCATTTCCAACCCGACCAAAACAGGTAAATGGCACTGGACCTTTGTTGTTTGTGTAAAAGTAGGCCTATGCTTCAGAAGTGTCTACGGTACATCTTCCTCTTTCTTGTTTTGCTCTGCGCATCAGAGTACTTGTTTTCGCTGCATCCATCTGGCCCTGTAACTCTTTACATCCCACTCAAGCACCTCAACCGACTTGCTTCACACTATCACAGTCATGGAACTAATATTGTATGGTTAATAACAATACTCAGTCTCTTCAAAAGCACGACACCTTATCATTAACCCGTCTCACCCAAACATTTACTTTGACTTTGAGGACATGATGACGTGAAACCAGATCCAGGCAAAACCGACTCAGTGTGGAACATGAACAATGACAGTTTACTGTACTCCTTTCTCTTATTAGAGTATGAAATTACCATACGTGGGATCCGTGTGGAGTTTATCACTGTTGGAGGGCAACACGTGTAGCCCCATACAAAGCCAGGTGTGAAATTTATACATACGATATTTAGTGTGTTTTTAAAAGTACATTGTTCCAAGGAAAGATATTGAGAGAGAGGGAGAGAGAAAGAGAAAGAAAGAAAGAAAGAAAGAAAGAGAGAGAGAGAGGGAGAGAGAGAGAGAGAGAGAGAGAGAGAGACAGAGACAGAGAGAGACAGAGAGAGAGAGAGATATCTCGCAAGTGCACACACACGCATTCACGCACACACATACACATACACAGAAGTAAAAGTTGAATGGTCTAATCTCTAGTCTGAAACTTTTTAAAGTATTACCAACGAGTTTTCCTGACACCCACACTCAGACTTACACACACACACACACNCAAACACACACACACACACACACATACATGCTCGCACGAATTTGTGCTCCGGCACACTGATATACATACACACACACGCACATGCGTGCTAATGCGCACAACACTAATACATACGCACAGCGGCAAAAGGAGATATGATCTAGTCTAAGGTCTCTGACACATCATTCTGTGCTTATTTTCAGAGTTGTACTGACACACGGCAAAACTGCAGAAAACCATAAGATAATGATCATATTTCCGGAATGGCGGGGGGCATGGGGAGAGGGAAGGTGTGGAAGGGGAGGAGTCCTGTATTCAGTGTTGAAAGTCACCTCTAGACTCAGTTTTCGTTAACAAAGAAGCACTGCTACTTAAATACATGACGCTATACAAGGCCAGTGTACGTGTGTCTTTTCGACGGAGTTCAACAAGTTTTAAATTTTATTTTTGGAACTGTGCGCCTTAAAATGGTTAGATACGACATTTTTTGCGTTCTCTCCAGTCATTAATATGTTCTATAAGCAGTGGAATTTGGCAGCCGGGTCGGCTGTTTGAACTACGAGGCTGTCTCGAAAACAGGGATGAATACCAAGTGCCAATAGATAAGCCAATGCTACATACAAGACTCTGCAACACGCGACCTCGAACCTCTTGTACTTAAAAAAAAAAACAAACCCGCAGAACTCGTTGTAATGCTCTGGTCCAGTGTCATGTCTTGCCCTGTAGCTCATGAAATGAAGCAAAACAAAAAAAATGATAATAAAGCGGTTTAGAAGTCTCGCATCTGGGTTAATCTAGAGCTTCCGGATTAACGATTGGATCTCCTCCCATCGTAAGAATTACATAAATGCATCGGTGCTGAATGCACCCTTAGTAGCGTTCAACATGCAGCGTTAATGTAATGTTTACGATGGTAAAAGATCCCATCATCAGCGCGCTAGTGCTCTAATGTCCGCTCACGCCATTTCACATACAGGTAGTGATTCGCATGAAACTATGGACTGATCCCATAGAATTCGAGTTTGTGAGATCTTGTTGTGCATAAAACTGGTCATTAGTGACTTCTTGAGCCTGTATTGTTCACACGCTGAGAATTTGTTGTTGTTGTTGTTGTTTTATTTTGTTTTTCTCTGTTTGGTCTTCCTTACCAGTCAGAGTCTGAGTCATCATCAGAAATCATTAAAGGTGAAAGTGTGTGGATGACATGAATCGAGGAGTGTTTTAAAGGGTATCGGTTAAAATGACTGCCTGGAGTGCCGTTTAAAATCAGAATAAGTAAAGAGTTCCTTCACATACTACTTTTCTCGTATAATGCAGTCGGCGCGTCTCAATCGCACTTTGGATAAAGACAAATTCCGCTTACTCGCAATATTTTCGTCATACTATAAATAAATGCTTCATTTCTGTGTAGGAAAATCACAGGATAATCGCAACACTTTTAATCGCAATTTCTTTCCAAACTCCTCATTAATTGCTATGAAGGGATGTCGACTGCACTTAAATGACTGTCACGAGGCATTTGCATGATTGTGCTTTGCAACATGCTGAATAATAGAGAACTGAGACCTAACTATACTGCGTATTGTTATTATAATAGTAATTTAACAATGTCTAGAACTTGGTTCTCCCGAGGTACTCCCAAGAAAAAGAAGGAGGGGAGAGGGTAGGAGCGGTGCATAAGTCCTCTGGGAAAACACGTATACTGGTACGCATAAAAGCGTTGTGTATCAACAAAGAACTTTCAGTCTCTGGTAGAAGTTAAAAGATCTAGGATAGAGGACGGTTTAAGTGTTTATAAAATTGGTTGCCAACCGAATTGGACAACACAAACCCAGATCAAACTAGACGTGTCATGTTTATACTTTAGAAGGACACTTTACACCCTCCACCTTTCAGATTCTCTGCAGCAACTGGTGTGTGAATAATTAATGAATCTTAGCAATAAATGATACAAGCAAGGCGAACTCTCCGCCTATAGTACTTCATAATGTCGAATAAAGGCTCTGACTAGGATATCCAGAGGTCAAATGCCTGTTACTGTAGTTTGAAAATTACGTCCTGCCTCTATAGTCTATAAATATGTAACGTTCTTCCTTCCTTCCTTTCAGATTTCGCAGGCACAGATAAATGTCCCAGGAGAAAAATTCTAAACGTAGCGTATAATGATCGCAGACCCATAACCTTATTTTGTTTTGGCCGAAACAGCATATTCATGAGCATGTCTTCTGCTGGCAAGAAAGGTCAATGCAGGAATGAATGGTACAGTACAGTGATAGAAAACTCTTAATTTTATTTGTTTTTGGCCGAAACATGAGCATGTCTGCTGTTGACATGAGTTGGTCTATGCAGAAATGAATGACTCAGACCTGTTAGAACACAGGATTTCACACGTTGCAGGCGGACCAAAAAAAATCGTTCTAACTGCAAAATTAGCTATTTTGAGATAAAGGGCTATGCTGGAAGTACTCAGCATCGACTATCTTATATGTAGCAAAGAATCTTGTGTCTTTAATCTTAACTGGTTAAATGTGTTGTGTCAATAGATTCCATCCGTCAGTGTTTGGCCATAGTCTAAGAACCTTTAACCTCAGGTTTCTCAAAACATCATTCTTGTAGATGGAACTTTTTGAATTTCTCATCTCTCGAAACAGAAAGTTAGCTCTAAACTGTTTGCATAGAATCCTGCACAAGATAACAAATAGGGCTAGAGGAAATCTGGATCCCGGGGGTTGCTAAAAAAAAATAAATTATATAACGCTTTCAATGGAATGTGAAAACAATAATTATATGTTCGTAAAGAGTTTTCTTTTTCTTGCCTTGATATTTACATGTACGCAAATGCCTTGCTGTCAAACAAAAATTTTATATTGGCGTCAGCTATCAGCAGACCAGTTCTTATACTCTGCAGAACTACGGCTTTCCGAAACTGAAAAGAAATTATACGGTTTACCTAACACCGACAGATGCCTAGATTTATGCAAGCAGGTCATGCTGTAGAAAGCATGAAGTGTTCCTTATCCTTGAAGTTGTGGCCCATTTTAAAAGGACGCGTTTCATTTGGCTATATGGGCTGGTCCCGGTGACCTAAAATATTTGTCATTGCAGATCAAACATTTACATTTTGAAAATTTCCACTGTACTTTAATCAGAGGATTAGAATCATATAACATGCAATTTCAACTAGAAACATTCCACTCATGTCAATACTTTAGTTTATATCTTGGCTAAACCAGTGCGACGTATAGACGCTGATATTCATGTCCCATTACAGAACATGGACGTAATTAGTCTTATTAATGTAACAGAGCGTATTCCATTAAGTTGGTCATCTGCACATTTGAAATCAGGCTGCTTATATAAATAATAATTGTGTCGATTAGAACTTCATGCCGGCTGTGATGACTGAGTCCGAATTGATCTGATGGATCAAAACCTTACAGACTTCACAGTTTTCGTCTCTTTGTGGTGATGAAAAGGTTGTATGAGAGTATGAGAGATCGATAATCGGAAAAGCACCATGATATCATCGATATCAGAATAGCGTTGTCAGCTTTAAAGCTTTCAATACTTCTTCAAGTAGTCGGTCAATAAACATGTCCAACTGAAGTTGCGCACAAGGATTATTAGTCTATGAGTGATCACAAAAGATCTCTGCAAATTAACGTAGAAGTGGGAAATCCTTGTCAGTATTTTCATTTGATGGACCGATTCAAGCCGAGGTCTACACCGAAGCACTCACTGAGAAACGGAGTCCATCCAATAGAAACACTCATGAGTATTTCTTATCTCCTTTATCAGCATATGAATAAACCGCCATTTTAAATCATTGGCTTTTATCAGCTCTTCACATGTTTTTGTTTCACATTGAGGTCAGGAAATGAGTACTACTGCACCCGGTAACTCTATCAGTATAAAGACAGTGGAGGTAATCTCCTGTCACGATGTTAATACGATCCCACATGAATATAGTGCCATTGGCGTAGTAGTTTACTGGACACACGAATAGAGTGACGTCTTACTTGACATGACACGGGGTTATCTCCACGTCGCCTTTGATTTTTTTCTTTTTCTAAATAACAGCTTGGAGAGATGAGTAAGCAGATTTCTTTCCAACACTCTGGGCCAGATACCAAAACAAGCGCACCATCAGTGACCGTAAAAGTTTCCATAATCAGTTTTGACTCGGTGTCATAGACCCCATCCTCATTTTTATTTGTTTATTTAAAAACTGGGAAACATTCAAGTCTCGTCAGAATAGAAACGGAAGATGACCACAGAATCAACAAATTTTTATTCCTATGAAAAGCAAGACAAAGAGAGTCCATTTAGGGATCATGTCCCATGAAAACTATCTGTTCCCGATGTCTAAAACAATGCTGCCTATGACAACCTTGTAAATACATTTTGTCTAAATAATATAGTGAAAAGCTTTACAGTGAGTTTAATTCGTCGCCTATCTCACGAAGGGGCGTATGCGACATTTTGGGTGTTTTGAGTTGAGACTACTTTCCGAAAGCCGAGAGCACTTTCCGAAAGCCGAGAGCGAGGTCTATGAAGAAGAATTTCGATAGCTGTAATAGTTTTGAAGAAATTAAATATTTACTGATTGGGTGTACGTTATCAATTCTAAATCTCACTGAGACTTTAAAACCCTCTCCTGAAAACCTAGCAAATGTTGCATACGCCCCTTCGTGTGATGGACAACGAATTAAATATCCCAAAACATAAAAAATCATATCATCCTGTTCAAAATCCTACTCCATCTCTCCATAGTAAATAGCAGGCTACATAAAACACTTTACTTATATGATGGCTGTCTAGCTAGCTTACAGAAGGGACAGCATTCTGGCTGATCATGCCACACAGCATAACAAATTACATGAGAAATGCCATAGTAATAGCATGAATGAGCGCAATATAAAAACTTTACCGAATATTTAAGAAGGTGTCAAAGGTGAGCGGTGATTTTGATTAGGCGCATTTTTTTACGGTTGTGATTGCTTTGTGATGCTATTATGACTGTCCTCCCTACAAAATCACATTTTTCTCCACAAACCTCATAAAAACAGCCTTTGTTGTGTACGACCTTATACGTCAATATAATATATAGAATGTGTTGTGTGACATTGCAGTTTAGTGATGGGAACCGTCGCGCACAGCCAGCGTCATGCTTTACATTTGCAGCGCTCAGAAGAAGCTTCCGTTTTTCCAGAGGAATGGACTAACATTAGATAGTCTATTTCGTGAGCCCGCTCTCAAGGCTCTGAAAGGCAGCCCTGGTATTGCCGACTATCATCGGTAAACCTAGCCTTACAACCAAACGAACATGAGATTCTCTGATGTTAGACACGTCTCAGGGCTTTAGAAGATGGTGCATCAAATCCGTGGGATATCTGGGTATGAAGATGCCAATATTTTTTTCTCACTGTTGGCTATATAAGGATTTACACCCCTCATTAATTTATCCAGGGGTTCCATTCAAAATACTCTCCACATATATTGTTTAACTCTTCCTCAAAATTTTGATACCTGGAAAAATGCCCCTAACCCAATTAAGTTTTGAAAATATAGGCAGTGATTTAGGCTATCTAATATTTTAAGCCTTTTCACACAGAAAACAGGATAACTGTACCCACTTAGCAACAACCACACAGTTTATTCCTGAGTGGCTAAACATCACATATTCTGAGTCTACAAATATATTTGCACTTCTCTAAGTCTTTGAAATTAAACTCCAGCCCCTCCCCCTCTCCCCCATGGGCAATTTTCTGATTTTATAGGGACTATTGAAGATGGCATACCCTTAGGGCAGATCGCATAGGCATCTTCGTACCGAATCATACCTCTCATATGTTCACTTCCTGTGAAAACGCGGACGAGCGTACTGAGCACTCAAGTTGTGAAACTTAGCCTAGGGCTGCTTTTTTTTTTCCGTCCTTGCGAATTGACAAAATGGGAAGCCACACCCAGTCCTTGTATTCTATAGAGGTTTTTAGCAAAAGCTACACTTTTGGCTGGTGCTCGCCAGTCACAGTGAGAAAGTGTGCGCATTTGTTAGAAATGTGTCGTCTTGTGTACAAAAGCGGATTTATAAAGCTCGGCAACATGGCAGCAACTATCTACGGTTTCAAATTTGATAGTGGAACATCTTAACAATGATTTTGTGTCGGAGGAAATATGACGAGAATCAACGGTGTTAATGAATGAGAGAAAAATATAAGTATAGCAACACCACTCGCAAGTCATTGCATTGTTTCCTGTTTCTTTCGCATTAATCACAGCCATCGTGACTTGCCTAAAGACTGATATTTCTTTAGCTAAAGAAGAGGTGTGGCTTCCCATTTTATCACATTGCAGGAACCGAACAAACGTAGCCTAGCTGAACAAAGGGAGAAGCCAGACGCCTTTTCCTCTGCACTTTGTGGCTCTCGTGGCTTCCTGCGTTTCACATTCTGGCTGATCATTTTTGGCAAAACACTACTAATAATCATAATGCTGTGTAGATATAGTCAGAACAATAGCAAAAACCACTCCAGTGGCTGTCATGTAAGTTAAGAGAGAATGACAAACATACTTATATAGAGTTAAGTGTCTGGGTCTCCTGTACTGTCACTCAGACAAGAGGACTTAATGACTACTGTATAACCGAAAGGATGACTTTGTCTGATGCTAAGGCAAAGGCAAAGGGGGAACATGACGTCTGTTTAAAGTAAATCTTGCGAAAAAAAAATGTGTTCTTCGGCCTATATGACAGACGAAACGCTAGGCTTATGTGTAGACAGTATAACCCGCTCTTTCGGATATGCAATACTTCAGGTCAAGAGAGAAACATCGAAAAAAAAACCTTTGCTTTAACATTGAATAAATTCTATGATTGTCGCTCCTGAAAAATGCAGATGAGAGACTTTACGTAAGTTATAATGTTTTTATCTCTTCGTACGGCTCTCCCGCCTGTGATGACATGGCTCTAAGCAGGACCTGCCCCTACACATCCCCTATCACCTCACATACATACATTGCAAGAGCGGGTGGGAGAAGGATCCCTGAGCTCAGAGAGTGTGAAATTTTGTTGAAATCATTGAAAAAAAAGTGTGCGTGAGTAATACAAGGAAGGACAAAGCTCATTTGAAACTACCGCCAACGGGTTTGGGGGATGATGGGTGGAGAGGAAGGCTGGTATACTATTATGTAGTTATGTCCCTATGAAAGCAACAGTTTACACGACTGTTTGAACTGTGTGAATAGAAAGGAGGAATTTATTTATCAAGAGCATTATTGACTTTGGTGTCCGACTCATTCATTAAACTTTGGTTGAACATTGGCTGCCATTGACGTGTTAGGTCATCTAGATCTATTAGGATGGTAAATACCGGTCGGATATTGAACTTTCGTCAGCGCAGTTTAACCTGGTAATCAAAGGCCACTCCAGTCTTACTTGACGTGTAAATTTCTTTTCCCTTTTCTGCCATATAATGACAAAACACCGTGAAGTCTTAATTTGGTTTGAGCATCTTACGGTTTTTTGTCGTTGCATGGCAGAACAGATATCTGCAGTTGAAATACATGTACTACAGATATTTATCGAATTCGATCAATAATATCGAATTCGATCAAATCGGACTGGATCGAATCAATCCCTCAAAAGGATTAAAAACATTTACCTCAAAGTATTGTCCAAAATGTTGGGATGCATACCAGCAGTTTGGCATGTCAGAAAGCGGTAAAGTAGAAATAGACTGGGCTGTTACCCGCCTGGTTAAACAACGTCAAAGAGGTTATAATACTTTTAAGTAGCATATCTATGGACATTGCACAGCCTGCAATAGAGAGACTATTCTATTCTTTCATTGTGATATTGGCTTTAACAACTGCATCCGTCATGTGAAAGTGGAATAGATATTAAGACAAGAAAAACACTTTAAACGCATGCGGATTGGGTTAATACGACCATTTATTACGCTGTACCACAGTGAAAACAAAATCTTTCTATAATGGGCAGTTCTTTGAAAATGTTGATACAATTGTCTGTCGTGAGCTTCTCACCGTCGTGCTGGTGATAAATCAGGGTTGATAGGTGTAGATGTGATGAATCGGGAGAACAGCCAGAGAAGGGGTAGGAGGGATTGATGCTTTACCATTGGTACTCCTTCCTCAGCGAAGAAAGCAAAGAAGAGGGATGGAACAGACGAAGACGTACGGAAAGAGACAAAGACGGTGCAGGTGAATGAAACCGAAATGACAGTGGGATGCTGACCAACAGGGAGTGGAAAACAGCTGAAAAACGGGGTTTCTGGGTGTGTTCATTTACGTGCGGAAATGGAAGAAGTTGAAAAGGTCAAGCGCTGATGAGTCTGTTGTCCGAATTTGGTTATGTTGGCCTCAAGGCACGGGGATATTGAGTGTCCCAAAAGGGGAACGTTAATGTCTCAACCTGATCACTGACGGTATCAGTTTCTCCATGGTTCACGGAGAGCGCATCGTCCTATGGTGAATTTTTAGACTTGGTCGGTGGCCCGGCTTGTAGCTTTTAATGTAACTGTAGGACCTATCTGAATATTAGTAAGAAGTCACGTTTTCACGAGCGTGATCTCGATCGAGGGCACACTTTCATGTGGTGATGTAATGGCTAACTGTGTGCGCTTCAGATGTTGCTCAGGTACAGACAACCTGTTACATAACCAGCTCTTCAAGGTTCAGAGCACAGAATAATGCACGGGGGCAAACTTAGGACTTCTCATTTGCATATACCAACGAACTTCCGTTGAAGTGTTTGACGCGGAAAAAGTTGTGACCTGGAAACGTTCCAGAGTGGAAAAAAGGGCATTTTAAAGAGCACATATAACAAGCTAAGAAAGACAACGGCACTGTTTGGAAATGCAAGTTGGGCCAGACGATAATTGACTAGCTGATTTGTGATGTTAGGTATATTTTGGAATTAAAATGAACGGAGTCACTGCAAAAAAACAACAACACAAAATCAACAGTACAGTTCGAGATTCCCCCTTGTCTGAGCGACTTGGTAAGATAGAATCTGACCATTTCGTAATCTGCGCTGCCATTCTCGAGACAGCTATGCTTACCCGGGATAATATGTTAATTTTAAGTAAACTCACTTATCTCCTCAACCATCAGCACAGAATAATAAAAAAAAACCTACACAAGCCCCTAATCCCCGTTAGTGAAGTTGCTGACAGACGCCCTCTATTATGTCTTTGACATGAACCACACTTTATTGCCCAAGCGTGTCTAAGGCAGCCGTGTTTGTCGACTGCCTGTGGCTACGTGCTAATCGCTGCGTTTTGAGAGTTTAAGGCTCCTGATGATGAAGGCGATTCGCGACATCCAGGAGGTAGCTCTAAGTTCCTCTGTAGATTTACTTTTATTCTGAGGTCATCACTGTCTTCACTCTCGAACACTCCACGTTTGTATTTCTGCTTTTATTCGCGTTTTCGCGCTTGATTTCGGATGCGCAGTCGCTTAATGCTGCGGTGTAAATACGGAAGAGCGCACAAAAACTTTCCCTTCTTGTACCATCGCATTACTCTCAGATCGATACCTGAACTCAGCCTGACCTAGTAAATGTTAATCCCCCTTGTTATAGCGATCAAAGCTAAGAACATGGTTACATAAAACAAACAAAAAAAATATTTGTATACCAACGAGGACAAAAAGAACAATTTTAGTTTAGATTGTATCGACAAAGTTTATTCTCGTACAAATAGTTATCTAAAACAGATTGAGTATAAGGTAAGCTGCAGATTACCAGAAGAGAATCATTGACGGTTTTATTTTTCTTTCATAAGAGAGAGAGAGTGAGAGAGAGAGAGAGAAAGAGAGAGAGGAGAGTGGAAGGAGAGAGAGAGAGAGAGAGCGAGGGAGAGAGAGAGAGAGAGAGAGAGAGAGAGAGAGAGAGAGAGAGAGAGTAGACTACGCTTTGTAGATCGAAAAAAATCCTTCTTTCCTATTCTTCCCTACCACCATTAAAAAAAAAGTGAAAAACACACAACTAGATAGACTAGCCTCCAGTTGCTATTGCTCGGTGTGATAACGATGTTGAATAATGGACATTTCGAGGTCAGCCCAATCAGATATATATTGTAAACAAAACCACGATTTCTTCACTGCTGATGTTCTTCACGTCGCCGCTGATAATGTCCGGTGGTAGTGGTGGTGGTAGCTGTGGTACAACATCAAGTATAAAGATGATACTGGCTTTGTCGAGGATGACTCCTTTAACTCTTAGGTCGTTTACATGAAACTGATCCGGCGAATGACGCAGAAGTGAAGGATTCCTGGGGGTTAATGAAAAGCTTTAGGAAACAGCACAGGAGCATTAGTGTCCGGCTTTTCTTACCAAGATGTAGGTCATGTATGTCTTTTACTAGAGCCATTACAGACGTGAATTATACAAAGATCAAAGTCTATATTATTCTAAAGGTTATAGTTATTACGTAGTGCCCTCATTGTGACAGGAGCAAACGTACACAGATTATCAACTTCTCACAGTACTGAAGGTTACTCTCGCAAAAGAGTCCAGACTTCGTTAAGAGTATTATGCGTCTCGGTATAGCAATGTTTTCTTACATCTCTCTACCTTTACAGCACACATACGCCTTGGTGTGTTCAAATCTAAATCTACAATGCTACACTATGGAAAAAACATGTGATAACTCTAGGAGAGCAGGCACACACGTTACGGCTTTCAAAATGTCTCCTCGAGGAAATAAAAACTGCCTAAGACGTAAAAAGACTGTCTGCATAGGATATTGATAGAAAATGCTTGAGCACTAAACCGTTTTCGACACATGGGCTTAAGGATGAAGTGCCATGGGGTTGTTGGTCCCAGAGATCTTCATTTAAACGCATTCAGCACTAAACTGTTTGCGACTCATGGGCCTAATGATGAAGTGCCTTGAGGTTGTTGGTCCCAGACATGTTCATTTAAACGCATTCAGTCCTTCAAGTTTCACATGCCATAATGATAAAGATTGTATGCTGGCTCTAGAGCCTGAGACGTCATAAGACCTTGAAAATGCGAATGCCCTGATATGAGTGTAGGTAAGGGCCAGTGTCGTGGGACTAAGGCGACCGCTTATCTCTTGCAGCTCTTTCTCGATGTCCTTCAATACAATAACCTCTTTTGATTTCGTCATGGCAAGGGAGCTCATGTTTCAGCCACTTCACCTGTCAATCACAGAACGCCAGCAGTAAGAGTTAAACAAATTATTATTCAGCTCCAGCCCATAATTTGCCCTCCTCAAAGGAAGTAGTGGAGATATCACATGCGCAGTACTAGGGAAACCCTGGAACAGCTACCGTGCACTTTATTCCATCTAGATGAAACAGGGAGAGATGAGCAGACTCGAACCCTAGAGGGGAGGTTGAAAAAACTGCATGGAGCCTTGCATATACCCTCCGTGGAAATTCTTTACCCTTTTGTGCCGATAAGGACATTGTTTTCTTTCAACAACAGGAAATGTAGAGTAATCACACACACCTCATTGTTTTCTTTCAACAACAGAAAATGTAGAGTTAGTCACAGCTTAGGAATCAGCAGGCCTTAACTCCCAAATGCAGTTCTATTCCTGACCACGGTTGTGTTGTAAGTGCCTTGGAAAAATATTTCATGCACATTCCCTTAGTCCATCCGTCGGTAAAATTGGTACCTGACTATAGGCAGTGGAATTGTTAGAATGCCAGTGATGAGCGCCTGTAAATGGCAACGGCATTACACGCTTTCCAGAGAGTTGAAAAATTCCTGAAGTGAAGAGGTCTGCTGGGATTATAATAAAAATGCGATGTCACGTGAACGGGCACTAGCCTGGCTACGGGATTTGTAAACGATATTATTATTATTATAATATCACGTAGTGATTATTGCGAACCTGTCCCTGGTCCAAGAGGCTCTCGCCCGCTGCAAATTATACGAGTTTCAAAGGAGAATAACCCAGTGCTTTCCCACACATTATGTTTCACCACACCGAGAAATAAAAACACCAGCAAAAACAGTTGGCTGGTAAACTATTGTACTCCAGGCTCCGCTCTTGCTTTGAGCACTGCTGGCTATTATAGATGATATCAAAGATACAATGTATTGATCTGCTTAAGGGGGCCATCAGGTTCAGAGAAAAACGATAATTTATTTTCGGATTTTGACAGATAGAATTTGATTGTATTTGGATACAAAGTATGATGATGAAGGTTTTACGTTCAGCATTAAGCGAGTTATATTGTAGTCGTGAAGTGACGTAGTTTTTACAGGAATTCCAGATGGTGACAGAAGCCAAATTGTAAATGCCTCTTTGAGCCATTTTATAAAATTTTCCACTCGAACCACAAGAACATCCCGAAATGGCCAAGGCCAGTCACAGATCTGGTGTCACCAGTGTACTCAAATTATATACTGTTTATAGTGTGGGGGCCTTCATTCAGAATTTTCACAAAATTTTAGTTTAGATGAAAAGGGGTTAAAATTTTGAACATCTCTTACAGAACTAGGCCCGCACTAAAGAAACCTGCTGAAGCTATTGGAAACACAGCCTGCAACCTTTTTTTTTTTTTTTGCAAATTCAGGACTGAATTTTACCACTTTTGAGTGTGGTTTCGTGTTATGCGAATGTTTCTACACAATCTGATGTCCAAAGAACATAATTTATACTCTGTTATTATCGACTCTGATTGTCTAAGTATTTTGACGTATTAGGCTTCTGCAACCGAGTGAAATAACGTCATGTTCCGCAGCTCTCACAACTCTCGAAACAAAGCTTTCTTTATTGAAAAAAAT
>JAWQUT010000012.1:3872574-3885074 GCA_033807755.1 Ellobium chinense | reverse complement strand
TGTGTGTGATCGCCTTTGTCCCGTTCCTTGTTGGATGTTCAAGATTTTACAAAATTTTTCATGACCATTGCCCACTTTTACTAAAAGATTATTTTTGCCATTTCATTCTTAGTTCATTTATTCTTTGCATTTGAAGAAGGAGGCAGGCCGAAAATTTATATATTAAATTATTTAAATTCTTCTGGCTTTATTTACTTATTTATATCCATAGCGGATTCATGTTTTGTAAATAATGATGATGGTAATAGTGATAATAATGATAATGAGTCTCCCAGAGCTGTAATGTTTTTTTGAATGATGTAGATATTTACTTTGAAAAATGCAATACTTTAATTACAAGAAGATAGCTAGACAGACAGACAGGTAGTCAGGCAGATAGATAGATAGATAGATAGATAGATAGATAGATAGATAGATAGATAGATAGATAGATAGATAGATAGATAGATAGATAGATAGATAGATAGATAGAGAGAGGGGAGAGGGAGGGAGGGAGAAAGGGAGAGAAATACTGAGATGATGAGAAAAAGCAAAAAAACGGCTAAGTATGCTTGAGTGAGTGAGTGAGTGAGTGAGTGAGTGAGTGAGTGAGTGAGTGAGTGAGTGAGTGAGTGAGTGAGTGAGTGAGTGTGACTGACTGACTGACTGACTGACTGACTGACTGACTGACTGACTGACTGACTGACAGTCTTACTGACAATTGGTACGTGCAAAAGTTCTGCATAAGGTTGTTTGAACAGTGCTTACATGTTTTTTAAAAGACAAATCGAACCTTGAAATTTATATAACTGTACTTGGCCAGAAACAAACAGAAACACTAACTAAATTTAGAACATCAAATCACAAACACCCAGTCGAGACAGACACCATATGAACAGAGAATATACATTTTTGTCCAAACACAATAGGAGATGCATTTCATAATTTACTAGAGTGCCCCCCCCCCCCNNNNATTTTATTCGGGAAGGAAAGAAATATATAATTACGAAATATTTTACTAGACCGAACATGCTGAAGTATAGGAAATTGATGCATTCAAAGAATAGGCCTACCATGGAACTGAAAAGATTGTGTTGCTTTTCGGATATTGTAATGAAATCTTTTGTTCAGGCCTTACAAAAAGAAAAAAACAAAACAAACCAGAACAAACAACAACAATTACGCCACCCAAGTCTAGTCAGGTTCACTTGTGTCGTTTCTGTTGTAAATTGTCGTCTGTGTCCTCTTGTCTGATGCTTTAAATTTAATGTACTTTTTTGTACCTAAGCTATCTAAATAAACTTGTTAAGGTAAAGTTGTATGATCGAAGCACAGAAGCAAGTTGCTGTGACATCTCCTAGAGTACTTTTACAAGCGTAATTACTCGTGATTCATTCATTTTACCTTATTTTCTATTTTCATCTGCTTCCATTCAAACATTATTTTCAAACGTCAGTTTTATTTCTTCACATTCCTTTCAAGCTTAAAAGCACTGTTGGATCTTTGGAAAAAAAAAATATCCACAATAAAAGGATATCAGGTATACTGAGTTTTTCTAGGCAATGTGCTAAGTTTTGTTTGTATGTTTGTGTACTGTTACGTTTATATTTTTAAAAAATGTTTTGATACTACTGATGATGATCAGTTATAATTCTTGAACATTACCGTGAAAAAAAGATCCATTTGCCTTGAAAATTCGGCATTTTGTAATATTTGTACATTATCAGTTTTCATAATCTGTTTCAGTGTGGTTTTGTGAAAGGCAATATAATCCTCTTCAGTTTTAAACGATTTTGTTTGTTCTTGTGCATCAAATGATGTGAAAGATGTTGCTGCCGTATGCTGTTGTTGTCATTACATAGTAAAAATGTTTTATAGATTTACCCTGAACTCCATTACATTCATATACAATGAGCTTCTAGTCTTCGATAACGCAAACTATGCAGGGTGTTGCCTGCTGAAAGCACAGTACAGAATTAGAGCGGGCAAATTAAAGTTGTGTACCATTAGATTCTACACCTTCTGACTAGCATTACTTTGATTTTACTCACGGGATGTGCTTCCCCTTGACATCTCCATATGGCAACAGAAATGGAGTCCTTTGTATAAGTAGAAGATGTGACATCATACACGCTAAACAAGCTGTTCTCAGCCGCTGAATCATGCTATATAATAATAATAATAATAATAATAATAATAATAATAAAGTAATAATAATAATAATGCATTGCATTTATATAGCGCTCATCCCTGTAGATACAGGCTCTGAGCGCTTTACATAGAGAGGTAAATTAGATGATATAATATTCAGCTCACACACCAAATATATTACACTCTGTACACATGTACTGCAATACAGATGATTAAAAAAAAATTGGTTTCGCAGACTGTCATGGTCAACCAAGATATTGTTTGAACAAATGTGCTTTTTGAGAAGTTTCTTAAAAGTACTTAGACTTTAATAAATTAAAAAAA
This sequence comes from Ellobium chinense, assembly GCA_033807755.1. Classification (NCBI taxonomy): domain Eukaryota; kingdom Metazoa; phylum Mollusca; class Gastropoda; order Ellobiida; family Ellobiidae; genus Ellobium; species Ellobium chinense. The sequence goes on along the minus strand of JAWQUT010000012.1, from coordinate 3,882,620 downwards.
ATGNTAAACAAGCTGTTCTCAGCCGCTGAATCATGCTATATAATAATAATAATAATAATAATAATAATAAAATAATAATAATAATAATAATACATTGCATTTATATAGCGCTCATCCCTGTAGATACAGGCTCTGGGCGCTTTACATAGAGAAGTAAATTAGATGATATAATATTCAGCTCACACACCAAGCATATTACACTCTGTACACATGTACTGCAATACAGATGATGAAAAAAAATTGGTTTCGCAGACTGTCATGGTCAACCAAGATATTGTTTGAACAAATGTGTTTTTTGAGAAGTTTCTTAAAAGTACTTAGACTTTAATAAATTAAAAAAAAAGTTTCAAGAGATCCTCCATCCCAAACATTTCCATATCTCTCTACGGATCAATATGTCTTAGATTTAAAGACTTTTGTGAATACCAGTGAGCGAGGGAAGGAAAGTTTTCTCAGGAACGGGAAATACTTAGTGGTTTAATTGAAATTAGATAAGAGCTTGTGCATTAACGATGAGATCTCTTACCATGGTAAGAATTTCATTAACTCTGCATGTTGAACGCTTCTAAAAATGCATTCAGCACTGAGGCACTAATGTAATTCTTACGATCGTAAAAGATCCCATCGTTAATGCACAAGCTCTCAAATGACTATGAGGAGGACTGTAGCAATGAATCAGATGTTGATCATTTGGCAGCTCCACATGGTTTTCTACATGAAACAAAGCTCGTCTGTCAATGAGGAAGGGCTTAAGACGTCGAAGAAAATGATGATGATGAAATTAAAGATGGAAACAAGAGTGAGTGAGTGAGTGAGTGAGTNTGAGTGAGTGTGAGTGAGTGAGTGAGTGAGTGAGTGAGTGAGTGAGTGAGTGAGTGAGTGAGTGAGTGAGTGAGTGAGTGAGTGAGTGACTGACTGACTGACTGACTGACTGACTGACTGACTGACTGATTACTGACTGACTGACTGACTGATTACTGACTGACTGACGGACGGACGATTCGCGTACTTGAAATAAGAAATTGGTTTCAGTACTTTCAACGTGTTTAAGACACAGGCTTAAGTTGGAGCTATCCACTCACAATAACTACCAATCAGACTCGAATCATATATGCATGGATTTCACAAAATTAAACTGTTAAGTGCAATAAGCTGCTTTACCTGCCTTGTTGTGTGAAAGAAAATTAATTTTAGGCTATATATGTGAAAGTTATGACACTGATGATAATAAACAACGACAGTCAATGACGTTGTCACTCCTGCTGCCGCAGCTGATGATGATGGTGGTAATAATGAAGATGGCAACGAAGGCAGTAATGCGGATGAGTAAAAGTAACAAGTGCTACCACAGGATATATTATTATTAATGAGATGATCATTATGATGTATATCACATTAGGAACTAGGATTTATCAAAATCTAACGAGCATTCTCTCTCTCTCTCTCTCTCTCTCTCTCTCTCTCTCTCTCTTTCTTTCTTTCTCTCTTTCTCTCTTTCTCTCTCTCTCTCTCTCCCTCTCTCTCTCTCCTGACTGTCCACATCCCGCGCTTTTCTCTCATACAGCCGGCAGACTCCTGTACTTAATAACTACAACACAAAACGCTCTGCATTCGACGTAAAAAAGGTGGTGAAAAATCTCGGTGGATCCCTCGCGCATCATTAGGAATTAGGTTTAATGGCTCTCGAAATAAAACACGGACCCCGAACTGAACTTAAGGCTACCGCAGGCATCTAGCTAAGACGTTTAAACCCACTCCCCTCCCTCTCTAGTCATTTCATGCGTTCTTTCTCCTCCATTTTATTAAGTTGTGGCAGTACACCTTTCGCATGGCTACAAACACTCTCTTTCGAGCTCCCTTTCATTTACACTCCCCTTCATCCCTTTCTCTCTCTCTCTCTCTTTCTCTATTTTTTGTCTCTCTCTGTCTCTGTCTCTGTCTCTGTCTCTGTCTCTGTCTCTCTGTCTCTCTCTCTCTGCATTTCGCAACTCCTTCCTATATTCCTGTTTATGCAGCGCAGAAAACTTTACTGCGCACCGCAGTAATTTCTGCATACCTCATTGAAATTTTATTCGCACAGAGATAAACATATAAATCTAGTAGATCATATCGAAATTGGCAAAAAAGTCGCTTATGAATCTGAAATGATTTATTGCACTTTTAGCGCCTCATTTCTGTCATCATATCGTTTCGGGCCTTTCTAGATTAAGAGTTGGGTACGGAAACATGGCCGCGCTTAAAATCAACACTAAACACCATAAGTAATGCAACACCTCGTTGTGGATCATCCTGACTCATTTCAGCCATGTTATGTCTTCTATCCACTGCAATACTGCTTCATTTAGTAGACTAAACCATAAAGACCAATTTATATCATAGTGATTAAGATGTAACCGGGTGGCAAGATAGATAATCTTCTCACTTTATTCATTAAGGGGGAGTAATGTGAACCCGATTTGACAAGTTCTAAAAGCTGTTACACGTTATATAGGGAAGTGTGTCATTCGGGATATTAGCAAATTATTGTGAGGATCAATTTTGAGAAAAAAAGGCCGAAAAAATTTAACACTAGAAAATTTCCTGTCCCCCACCAGGAATCGAACCCAAGGTCTCTCAGCTTGCAAGTCTGAACGTGCTACCACTTCACCATAGGGACGGCAACTTCACAGCAATTTAATTCTTAAAAACCTACTGCCTGAATATGTTCCCTACCTTCCACGTGCGAGCCAAGTGTTCACCCATGACCCTGACACATTTCCCGACCGCTCGAGCGCTCACATAGATCTACTTTATGATTATATCAGGCTGTATTAAATCCTGTTTAGGTCAGTGTGAATATTTTCAGGCAGACCATGGCCCCAAATACTGAACGTTATGGCAGCATTATAACAATGACACAGTTCTTGAAAATTCAAATTTAAAAAAAAATTAAAAAAGAAGGCAACAATGTTTTTTTTCGAGCAAAGCTAACGGCGATATAATCTACACAATGGAATATGGAGAGTGGTATTACAGAACATTCGTGTAGTAAATCATGTTGTGTTCTAATCGGTAATACCGAAACGTTGTTATACAGTGACTGAATTTATGTAGACCACTTAATTCAACCGATCATGTCTATCCGGTAGGGCTTAATATTTTCGGGCTTGTTCTCAGAATATCATATCAACAAGTGAAGAACTGAAGTTTGATTAAGCAGTGCAGTTGACTGAAGTAAGCCGAACCAGAAAAAAAAAAAAACCCACCAAAACCGAACTGAAATAACCATGAGGTTAAGGACATTCAAACGGCAATAAAATGTTGCGTTTCTTTGTGCAGTTCAGTGTTATAGTTTTATAGCCTTTCGCTGCTGAGAACTGAATTTTAAATGTCAATCTTTTTTTTTTTTTTTCAATATTTAGGGTGTCGTCATTTACGTCATGGCATGTCAAGAATTAAACAGGCCAGCAGCAAGACATGTAAATATCACCAGAATTCTGTCAGGGTTATCAGTCCTGCTACCACCACGATCACTACCATTACCGCTACCGCCGCAGTTATCAACATTTAGAGACGCAAAAAAAAAACAACAACAAACCAACACTGGAAGGCAATAACAAGAGAGCACCAGCATTAGTATAAGCATCGACCTATGCCAATAAAATCATGAAAACAGTGGGGAAATTATTTATTATGAAAGAAATACATACTGCATTTACGGCCATAGTGAAGCAAATAAGTGGTCTAAGAAATGGTAATGGTGGTGATAGTGGTAGTGACAGTAGTGCTGGTGGTGGATGATGTAGTGGTGAGAGTTGTGAAGGTAACGGCGATGGTCAAGGTAGTGGTGGTAGTGGTTGAATAGTAGCAGTACTAAAAGTGGTGGTGGTGGTCGTGGTGGTGTAGTTCTAGCAGGCTGTAGTAGCGGTTGTGAGACTGACCATAGTAGTTGTTATAATGGTGGTGACGGTGGTGGTAATACGGCAGTGGCAGTAGAAGAAACGGATTGACGAAGGTGGTGATGGTAAAATCACGGCAGCAGCCTCAGCAGCCGCAGCAGCAGCAGCAGCAGCAGAACATTGTCAACACCAGCCTGGAAACAACAACCATCAGTGCATATGTATAACGGCCTCTTTTCAAGCCCTACTCTCCTATTCGCCTTTATTGTCATTAGTCAACCTAATTCAAAATTCAAGGATTTTATGATTCCTGTGCCGCAGTTTCTCTAGGTTTAGAAAGTGGTTTGTCCCCACCTACCCCTCAAGACACTGCTCTTTGTCCTCAGCCCTCATTAAACGTCGGTCTGTGACTGTTCCCTTAACCCCAACACCAACCTCAGCCCAAGACCCCACACTCCCCCCTTCTGGAGATCACCACTCAGGTCACATGTACCCCGGGGTATAAAAAGCCGTCTCCAAGCCTCAGTGATCTTTCGTCCTCTAAATCTCGCTCGCGTTTTACAATAGAGGGAGAGAGCAGGGGTCGGAAAACGGAGACGCTACAGCGCAGCTGGCGTATCCTCCTTCATCACCTCTGACTGCACCTCTACAGCAACAACAGCGAATATTCTTCACACCATTATACTACTTCACAACGAAAACCAACATCCACAACAATTACATTTGTCGCATCAACAGTTTATAACAATTTACCACAGAAACACGGCTTCGTAACTGGACTTTATAATCAGAAGCCGCAGTACCAGAATCTTGTTCCAACAGAATCAGCATCTATAACAGCCGCAACAGCAGCTTCAGTAGCCTAACCCTATTGACACCAAGCCTGAGCGCTGACACAGCACTGAGAAGCATCACTGACTGACGAGACCGTGATTTTCAAAGGTATGCGCACAAATCCATTACAATCATATACATGTAAGTTATTTAATACATGCATTAAAGACAAGTTCTCTCGAACTTTTTCAAGGGTAAACCGTTCATTGTGCCTCTGCTCGCAAAAGGTGGGAAATACAAAAGATTAGGTGCCTGTATTACGGGAAGTAATATATCCTTTTTCTCCCTCTCGGCTGTACTCTTCAATGACCTCGCACTGTAGCAAAAGATCATTTTCGACATAAGAGGTATTACTAAACTCCTACTGGGCTGGGTTTAAAAGCCAATAAATAGACAAAATAGACAAGTATCTGTGAATGATGACTTGAGCTTCCTTTGTTTTCCCTTGGGGAGGAGAGACAAATCACCCACTGAGAGAGAAATTGTGCAAATTGTATGATTTTAAAGTGTAATGGTGCCTTTAATATACTGTTATGATACCAGGATAGTTTGATCACACTGTGTTTATGAGTGTGTCATATTAACCTAAGTGTATAGAGTGATATTTTACGAGAGAGAGTCCTATGTGAAATGTGAGTCCCTCCTTACATAAGCCATTATAATATGGAGTGTAGAATTAACAGTTTTATGTAGAACAATCTCGTTTTTCCCAACTCCGTTACACAGATTTGGTGCACGTTTTTGTTTCTTCCTTGTCATGATTTTCTTTGATTTCTGCTTTGGTGGAATGCTTTCCGTTTCGCAAATTTCTTCATTTATTTGATGTTTTAGTTTCTCACAGACAGCATCTCTCACTGGCAATCTTTTTAATTTAGTTTTCGTGGAGCAGCAATTCTTCATGTGTGATTTTCGTTTTCGCATGGGTCTGTCATGTCCCTTCTTGTTACTAATCAGAAAAACGATCATCCATTGTAAGGATGTTGATACCAATATATAAGTGGACCTATTCTCGACAATAGATTTGGTTCAGAGATGCTCAGAGCGTTTGAAGCCTAAAGGCTTTCGTCTACATCATCATCATATTCAGGTACGAGCGTATTAGTCTAAATCAGACCGTTACTATAGTCCGATAAATCTTCGATGTTTGTCAAGGATTGACACCGAAGAGACGATAACCAGATATATAGTGTAACGATGTTATCACTGTTTTTTTTTTGTTGTTGTTGTTATTTTACTGTTTCCAATATCAGCCTGCAATAGTGTTGTAACTGCTAGGTATGGATATTTAACTAAGCAAAAGCACTGAAAAAAAAAATTGGACTAGTGTCTCACTTCACCCCCACACCCACAACCTTCCCCCCTTGCTCAAAAAAAAAAAATTGAATGTAGGTAATATCTGTTGCCTATGCACGCAAGAAGGTTCACGCCATTGTTCATTTTAATTTGGTGTTTTGGGGATAAAGGAACGAAGACAAGAAAGAAATCTGAGTGAAAATCGTGAACTTTTATATTTCCTCGAGTGTTTTCCTTAGCAGATCCAGAGGTAAGTGATTTCGGTAGCCTTGTAATGATAACGAGCGCTTTACAATACCTTATGATTCGTGACTGTTAGAAACAAGTACGTGATGCAAGTTATGACCAAACACCAGTCATGTTTGACTGATCATGACTGACCCTCCCAGGTGATAAATTTAACTGTTTCTTCAAGTAAAAGTCAATAATTAAGAGCGATTACGTGTAGAATTATTCTTCTCCACATTCATTTACAAATCTCGATATTCATGAACTGTGGCGCCACACAATATTGTAAGCTCAGTGAGATAATGTCAGTTTGTTGTTGTTGTTATTATTGTTGCTGTTGTTGTTGTTGTTGTTGTTATTGTTGTTGTTGTTGTTGTTGTTTAAGCTTACAGATGCGGCTGGTGAAGTCTATCTTACATTATTATTATTTTTTTTATTCTGTTACTGCCACTTTATGCACGCTTTACAGAACAGCCTGTTATGGAACTATTGCAGTGTTTCTACTCTTGGCAAAGCACCTCATGCGTAAACGTTCCACAAATACAAATGAGTTTGAGGTCCACGACGTCATGATATTAAGTGTCCTCTGATGTGTGCCACAGCTTTTGTAATTTATCTCTCATTTTCTCTGGAACTCATATTCATTAGCAATGTATCATAGGTGAGTCTATGCTCAGGGCCGTAAGTACCCTCCCTCCCCGCATATATCTACAAGAACCTCCCCTTGTCCAGGATTCTATATATTAACAAAACATATTTTATCATTCTCCTCATCTAATTTAAACGTGTACACTATCTTGAATTTCGGAACTCCTGACCTCTAGGCATCTACTGCGTCGCGGGGGGGCTGCGAAGTTGGTAATTACGGTCCTGACTATGCTCAGTTCCATAGTTACGAAGATCGTAATGTTATCCGTTATGTATAACAGCACGTTAATGGGATGGAGATGCCCTCAGCTTGGGTCGTATCCATCACATAACTGGAACCAGTGGCAGTCTTGAATCACGTTACGCATTTTATGATTGTTACTCGTCTCTTTGTTATTGAGACAGGCAATTATATTATATTACCTAAATCTAGTCTATGCACACTTGGTAGATTCTGTTACTAACGTGAGAATAAATATACTGCGTCTGTCTCGGTCACAAAGAGCAGCACCAAAGCTTGCATTCCTTTTTTTTTCCCCCTCAGATTAGGCCTAACACTAGACCCTGCTACGGTAAACCTCCTTTCTTCGTTCTCTTCTCTCTGCCCCACTGTAAAGTTCGTTTTCCATCCTCACTAACTCCTATTAACACATACAAAAATCTCCAAATCTAGGGTATTCAACCGTGAAAATACATAGAAACGTTTGAGATTGATGATCTTTAGAGACTTTTCTGTCTTAAATGTTTGATCTCGCGTGGTGCAGCAGCAGCAGAGAACAGCATTATTATCTAGCCTCTCAGAGAATGCGGCTTCAAGCATCGGGGTGTGTTAAGGGGAAGCATTTCCGGTGCGTAAAACAAAGTGCTTGAAAGAAGCTATAGAAATTCGTGGTGCGCAATTTTCATTTTGCCCACTCTATTTTCAGTGTGCTTTCAGCAGACAATGTTCAGCATTGCAAGGTCCTCGGTAAATTTGTTCTATAATAAAATGCACCCACAGTTGAAAAGTATTAGAGGAGAAGTTATTGTATGATGAGAAATTGGCCATTTCACCTAATTTGGCTGAAATTATAATCTGTATAATATTGTCTATATATCTATATCTATATAGGCATGTTCTTTGTTGGCAGGAATATTTAGCATGTTCTTTGTTAGCTAGAGCAAAGTAAGGCCCTCTCAGTTTGGGCCATCTGTATGAAAGCAGTCTAATTCGACATCTTAGTTTCCGTACTGTGGCTAGGTAGATCGAGAATCTGAAGTCCTCGGACGACATAAAATGACGTCAAAAGTGATATGAGGCTGAATTGTCAGGGGGACCTTGGTTATAGGAGATAGCTCACAAACGTGATAATAAATTGTTCATACATTAGCCCCTATGTGGGAACAATTCAGTATATGGGAAATATGACGTATGGGTACGTCGAATACGACATGTGAATGTTACTTCCGGGACGTACCGATGAATGACAAAGAACTGTTTGAAACAAGGAGTAAGGACTTAATGTACGCCATACATAGCGAAGCGATTAAGAATGGTATTAACATTCCATATGCTGTGATAATTGAATAAGAAATATTATAAGAAGTATATGTAGGGATGTAGGACAGGCATGAGTGATGGAGAATTAATCTAATCAATTACATTTCTTGCCTTAATTTACATTTATAGTTAACCTGTTGTTATTCCATTTAATCCATGTCAAATCCTTTCCGTGCGTATTCTGTTTTTGTGATCACGAATTTAATGTTACTTGGGGTTTTCCTGAAGGAAAGGAGAGCAAGGAGACGTGACAACAGAGGTGACTAGAATTTGTGATTTCCATGTTACATAACTCGATCCCAATATAAATTTTACATGGGTGATGATCGAATCATAGCATAATTAATTCAAACTTTCTGGCATGGGAAAACTAAGATCTGCCATAAAAGTTTTCGGAAAGTTTCATAACATTTATCCCTACATTTACTGTCGGGATGTTTCTTTCACTCGGCTTGTTCGCTAAGACGAGTATGGATACGTAAGAAATCAGACATTTTCAACAACAGTGCTAGCAACTTGAGCATGTAGCTCTTACAGACAATAGCGGTATATAGTAATCTTTATTTTGATGCATTTCCACCTACTGGATATTTTTCACTGAAATTATGTTTACTTTGTGTTTTATGGTTGAAATCAGTATCACGATTAAGACAATGACAATGACAATGACAATGACAATGACAATGACAATGACAAGAGGAACACGATGATCTAAAGGAAGCGGACATTTCTCCCTGAAATTATGGTTTCTTCGTGGTTTGTGGTTGAAATCAATGTCACGGTTGAAAGGAACACGATGCTTTATAGTGACAGGACAAAAGGAGTGTGTAACGTCATCGGAGAGGTCATCACATAGTTAGCGACGGCCTTAACCACAAGAGATGACGATTCAGAGATGAATGGGACACTATAGAACACAGCTGCTGGGTCAGCAACAAAGAAACCTTCTAGCCAAGGCCAGCTACAGATGACCAAGCCCCAAATGCATCGTCGCCCCTTGTCGATCCGTGGCTCTCCCCGACCCTTTATGGCCCAGCTATGAATTTAACTGTCGCTTGGTCTTCCCTAGTTTGTCAGAGCCTGGCCTGCATTAAATGTATAATCTGCTCGCTTTTAACTCGTAAAACTGACAATGATAAAATTTTGCAGCTTGACAGTAATGCAGAATGGCCGAAGGGGAAAACAGTTGACAACTGCGGCCGGAAGAGACTACACGTGCTAGCTGTTTAGGCGTGGGAATCGATCATAGTGGTCCACCACTGCATCTTTTCTCGTGAGAGATATAATTTGTATTATTGTGCTGGGATTGCTAAATCTCCTCGGGATAGGATTATTGCGCTTAATCAGATCCAGGACAGACTTAAAACACCTTCTACATATACAAAATTCGGTGTTTCCCCTTCACATAATAAACTGAGTAAAGTCAAGAAATGCTTACGGGAATGAATATAATTGGATGAAACATCCATGCTGATCTCATATCAGGGACGTGGTCGCCTTGTCTGCCGCCATGGAGCCACAAGACCGTCAGCTGTCACACGAATTCTGACAGTGCTCTTTGGGCGGCAGGGTGCTCTCTGGAACCTGTGTGGGCTGGAAAATGAGAGAAGAGCGGGGGGAGGGGG
>JAWQUT010000012.1:3840037-3871993 GCA_033807755.1 Ellobium chinense | reverse complement strand
GGGGGGGGGGGGAGATGTAGGACAGATCAGAATGGCGGAGATATAAATCTAATTAATTATATTTTCATGCCATAATTCGGATTTATATTTAACCCGTTGTTATTCCATTTAATCTACGGTCAAATCCTCTCCGCCCATGATGTGTCCTAGTGACTACAGATCTAATGTGCTTGGGATTTTCCTGAAGGGAAGGAGAACAAGCGAGACGTAAGAACAACGGTGATTGAGAGTTTATGATTACCAGGTTATATAACAATGATCACTATATAACAATTTATTACTGAATCGTGTGTTAGCATTCTGTAGCCAGGGATGTTTCATTATACGGTTGATAGTTGTGGAGCTCCGTCGTCAGATTTGTGTGATCAAATGTCACGATTCCATAGTATTAAAAACTTTAGAAGTCCAAGATAGTGGCTGAGGAATGGGGATGGGACTTTCCGGGGACTGCGTCATTATATGACTCCTCGGCATTTTTTTTTTCTTCATTTGGAAACATAGAAATAACAATTATAATAATTATTGCGTTTTATAAGACTCGTATCCAGGCTAACGCCCGCTCATTCGACTTCACATTATTGTTACCCCAACGGACCAGTTCACTCAAGAACTTTCTCAACTCCTTTGGGAGTAACCGTGCCCGTGCTGATCACCAGCATTCTGATTTCTTTTCTTTCACTTCCTATAGTCAGTTTCCCGTTTTATAGGTGAGTGGACTGAGGAAAATGTGAATGAAATGCCTTCTTACGAGTAAGACTTTCCCAAAAAGATGACACTGAATATTTGACCACCGAGTTATTCTTTTGTGTTTTCGTGGACAGGCAGGGACTATGGAGGCAGCCATTGTTCATGGATAAAGTGCAGAAAATTATATTACAGACTTAACTTATGTATCATTTGCAAGAGACCACCCCAAGTACATGACCAAGCTTCCAGTTCCATTAGCACAAATAATTACAGTCTGACGCTGAATGAACTTCTGGGGTATGAGCTAACGTATAAAAAATTGCATTTATTATGAGGACTCGTATTTTGCCCAACATACTCTACACACTCATACAAAAGAAGACATAGGAAAATGTAACTCAACAGACATATTATTTCATTCAAACAAATCCACATGAGTCTCATATAGCTCCAGCATGGACAACCACATAGATACTGTGTAGGATTTATATTGCAGATGATAAAGAAACAGACTATGCGTAATTTTGATCGTTCCATATTTTGGGTCGTACGGATGAACAATTTCCTAGAAATTGTTGAAAACCCGATGTGGATACCAATGGGCTCTCGGAAAATGTATTTGCTGAAAAGATCACAAGAAGACGAACTAGAGCCTGCATTATAGTTGTGGTTGATAGTGGTATTCAATACTGTAAATGATTTTACAAACAGGATGGTAAACGCGTATGTCCTGAGAGACTTTGTCCGCTCCATTCCAGTCATAGGTTCGTAGATCTTCACAAGACTGGTGACTGAATGTTCGTGTAAGTTTCGTGTTTCAAGTATAATGAAAGCTCGTGTTATTTTTTCAAAACATACGTTTCAAAGTAAAGACTAGTGGAAAGTTATTTACAGCCGGCAGTACAGTTAAGGAGGCTGGGGAGATGATAGGACTGAATGAAAGATGTGTGAATGTTAATAAGCCGAGGGAGTCACGGGTGACTCCACTAGTGCAGAGCCTGGCCTGGGCGTTTAGCTGATAGTTGCAGTAATAATATACTTCTCAAAAGAAGCTATGGGCCACTTACTATATCATTCACACTAAGAAACAAATCACAAAAAATTTGTTGTGTTTGTACATCAGTAGTATAAATTCACCTTCCCTTCCTCCAACCACCCTAAGTTTTAATGAAAGCAATCCACTGGGTTCAACTGAAATCTGGGTTATGTGGATTCAGTTCAATTCAATTCTTTACTAGCTCTCATGCACTGTAAAGAGCAACGATATATATGTAACCGGATGGAAAGGCATTTAGTATTCATTCTTTATTATTAGGAGGGAGGAATGTGAGCCCAGTCTGATAAGTTTTTGGAGGTTATTACACATTATCTAAGGAAGTGTGTCACCAGGGATTTCACCAAATTACTGTGAAGGATCAAGTTTTGAGAAGAATGGCCAAAAACACCTAACACTAGAAAATTTCCTGTCTCTCCCGGGAATCGAACCAGGGTCTGTCAGTTTGCAAGTCTGAAAGTGCTACCGCTACACCACTGGGTTGCTAACTTCACAGCCGTTTAATACTTAAATAGCTACTGCCTGAACAGTATGTTCCCTAACTTCCACGTGCGAGCCTATTGTTCATCCGTGACCCTAACACACATTTCGACTGCTCGCATATATAACTAATGTAAATACATGTAATGCACCCTTGTTTTCAAAATTCGTAAAAGGTACTCATTATATAGTAACAAAGTCAAAAGCGTGCGTGACCACGAACCATTCCTCTTAGAGGGCCATGAGGGAAAGCAGTCTATTTGCGTTGAATTTTTACAAATTTTCTTTTGTCCATGGTGTCTATAGATATTTAAACAAAATGATGGCCTTCACTTTTTTTTTCAGGAGTATGTTATTAATATGGCTTATGGATGCACCCATTTGAAAAGAAGAAAGTCGGTTGAAGGCCGAAGGATTATAATGTATTTAAGACTCAGACGAGGAGGAGTAGGGGGCGTGTAAGATAGTGTTGGGAGGNGGGGGGGGGGGGGGGGGGGGGTCATATGAAAACATGAGGCAGGGAGGAAAACAAAAACAGAAAGAGAAGAGAAGAAGTTCAGGAATAAACTGTGAAGGCGTTTAAGACACAAAATTAATACTATAAATAACAAGGCGGGACACTCTCTCTAGGCAATCAAACCATTTAAAAAGTTTCGGCAGCCTAGTTCGGCCTCTCCCCAGTCTATACCTCTCTTTAGACAGTATCTTGTGAGAGCCATTTTTACCTTCTCTCCACTAGAGAGCGCTAAATGGTGATATGAATAGTTTTAAACCGAATAGGTTTGTTTTTTTTTATTTTATAATATTTTATATAATTTTTTTTTATTTCAATAATATATAATGTATAATATTTATTATTTAATGATAATATCTTTTAAAATAGTACTTATAATAATTTTATAATAAATTAGTAGACATAATTTTGATTCATATAATTACACATTGTTATTGCAGTGAAATATGTAGTTGGAAGAGATAATTTGTTCCATATGCTGAGAACCGCCAATTTCGCTGTCTTTGTTTTCCAGTTTACACTTAACGTTGACACCGTCGACAGAGTGTAAAATAATACAACGGCATAATTAATTTCCATGTAGGCTCATACAAAATCACAGTAATTCATAACAGGCCTACATGTATACATTTTTTTTTTACAAATTTTATTCGCCTCTGTTCAATGGACAGGGTTAGACAGGGTTAGAGGCCCATTTCATGTCTGTCCGTACAATAACAATGGAAAACTCGCGCCTAACATGGACATATGTACATGAGGTTTCAACACCCCCTTCCAGTATCGATACTCAGGAGTGTACATGTATACATTCAGCTTACTTGGAATTGATGAGGTCAGGTGTAATTGAAAGTTGAAGGGAGTGATTAAACTCAGGCAGTGGCGGATCAAAGATGTATGGGTTTGGGCGGAGGGGGTGGGGGGGAGATCGTTGGGTGCTCGTGGACACCTCTCTCATCCCGGCAAATTTTCTATAATTGGTGTTGCAAATGCTTCTGGCAAATTTCGGTCTTCACATGTCAGTAGTCCCACGAGGCTGCGAGGAATTTCCCACTTTTTTTTTTGTTTGGCTTGTTCTGGATCCGCCCTTTCGGGCATGCTGGAATATTAATGAAAGGGTGTGGATGGAGAGAGAGAGAGAAAAAGAATGGGAAGGAAAGGCGAGGGGGTTCGTTATCAGTCAGTCACTTAGTCGATCAATCAATTCAAACAATTAATCAACCCTCAAATTTTCTAGACAGGGACGTATACCCAGGTTTCAACTTCCTTCAACTTCCTTCAACTCCCCCCCCCCCCCCNCCTCCCCAACCTAAAAAAAAAAAATAAAAATCCACCGTCCTAAAACACAGGTTCTGACAGTCAGTTCGGACAGTCACCTCAGCAATTCGGAAATCAAGAAGTTCGGTGGGGAATCGGGGTTAGCCCTAGCTTGGTAAAAGGATTGAAGATGACGAAGTATTAGTGTGGGACAGCTACGGCCCTGGCGATAGTTATCTACAAAGTGATCACTGTTAGTAACAGATTAAAAAAACAAAAATCACATCACCGAATGTTAACCCACAATCCGGAAATGAAAGTCTATTTCCAGGCTCAGTCAGAGAGATAAGTGGCGTGGCGCATGACATGTAAAGATTTCTTCTTTTACAAACACCAGGGACATGAAGAGCCAGCGCACTGTTGTCTGTAGAAAGCACAAGGTAATTTCCAAGGGCCCCGTCATGGAAAGAGTCCAGTTTCAGCTGGATCTGACACCCAGAAGCTAGAGTCCCATCCCTAACCCCACCCACCCATCCCATGTTCACCTCTAGACCCTTTTTCCCACAAACATGGTTCGCAAGATGAAGTATCAACCTTTTTCCAATCTTATATGAAATATACATACAAGCAGGGAGCTTGTTTATCTCTTTTTAATCAGTGTAGACCTAATATAAATCAACTTTCGATATTTTCGTGTGCTTGGATGGATAAAGATCGCTCTTAGCATGTGAAGGATGGAATGGAGAGAAGGAAGGAATAAAAGAGGACATCTGTATGTGTGTGTTGTGTATGTGTGTGTGTGTGTGTGTGTGTGTGTGTGTGTGTGTGTGTGTGTGTGTGTGTGTGTGTGTGTGCGCGCGCGTATGTGTGTGTATGCGTGTGCATGTGTGTTTAACTGAGAGAAAGAGAGAAGAGAGAGAGAGAGAGAGAGAGAGAGAGAGGCAGAACTAACGAGGATAGGGTAACCAGAGAAGTGAAATCAAGTGTGTGTGTGGGGGAGGGGGGAGGGGTGAAAGAGAGAAAAAAGGAGAGGAGAGAGAGAAGACTGAACTGGTAAATGGACGTGACAACAGATTTTAAACCCGACAAAATTTGACAGGCATAGTTAACCTCGCATATCAAGGTCCAGGTGAAATGATTTTAGTCCAAAGGTCTGCAGGAGTGGTGGCAGGGGGTGTGGGATTGTGGGAGGGGGTAGTGATAGAGGAAGGGATAGCCATGGGCGTAGAGAGGGTGATTTTTTTTTTTCTGATAATCTAGCATTTACATCCCATCAGCGGGCTCTCTAAAAACCGTTAATGCTCATGTGCGCATGAAATAACAAGAACAAAAAATACGCTTTGTCTATATCAATTCCATCATTTTACGTTTAAAATAGTGCTGTGAAAAAAGCAATGTCCAATATCACAATGAAGTTATCGTTAGGTCGCGATAACAACAATCAGAAGCAGTTGGACGGGACACTTTAAATAAAAAAATTAAAACAATAAGACCTCCTTCCTCTTGCTTCATTTAAAACTTGCAGGAAGAAGGTTAGTGATATTAGAAATAATAATGATAAATTAACTTCTTTTCATCATGAACTCTGCAAGGTTTTAGATACTGTCGAGACTGTCAGTCTCTCGTCGCCTAAAGAATAAAAACCCGGGTAGCCGTTCACGGAAAGGGTCTTGCCGCTCCTTCGCAGAAAGAAAAAATATAATGGTCAGTACAAAGGATAATCTATTTTTCTTTCAGATTATTCGCCACCTTTTTTTAAAGGTTTATCTCTCATCACAGTCTTTAGATGCAAGGCTCATAGGTGAAATGGTATGGGCATGGTGGTTGAAACTTTTACAAAACATTTCGGACTAGTTGAATTGCATTAGGTATTTACGATAATAAATTGATAATCTCAGATTCCTAGATTACATAGACGCTACGCCCCTGATGATAACAAATACCATCTAGAACACCTTCTGACCTGCCATACCACAAGAGTTCTGCCGATTCTCATTCATCTTTCTATGTTAGGAAACAGGATCATCTTGCTAGCGAGATGAATAATTAAACTGCTCTTAGCAAATTGAAAGACCACTCTTCCCCCCTCCCCTTTTCCCCCCAGTGGAAGTGTCAGATTTAACAGGAGAGTCAATATATGTTATAAAAGAGATCGGAAATAGCGACTACTAAGTTAAGGTCACACATCACCCTTTCTTTCCATTTCTTCCCCAAAATCCAGAACTTTTTGGTGATTTTTGCTCTGCCTAACATTGCACCTTTAGCGCTCGTCTACTTTGAGAAGTGTTGCGTCCTCGATGAGTCTTTCATCATCCTTCTACCCCAATGGGAGACTAGTTCTTTAAATGCCTGGATAAACCGTTCTCAAATAGTCAGCTCCAACAAAGGTCATTTCCGATTTACCCAATATGTTAAAAGTAATGTGATTGCACCATCAAATTTAGGTTCCGCGAGTAAAAGATGCATCAGCCAGTGGAAGCCAACGTAACAGACCATGTCAGCCCATCATATTTTCCTGACAATGGAAAAAGTAGTGAGAGGAAGTAATGATTGTTGGAGTTACGGGTTGGGACGCCCGCATGACCTTGCAAGCATATTAACTGAGAATAGTCTATTGTCATAATGCCCTCTCATTAATACATGCAATTTGCTGTGGCACTGACAAATCGCGGCATTTTTTTCTTCCTGCATTTATAGTCCCCTCGAGGGTTGTCCTATTCGAAGACTCTAAAAAATTCCAAATATAATATTTCCCTTGATGATATCAGGGATGAGTTATTCAGGGCGTATTCTGTAAATGAGCCACGCCACTGGAAGTAGGCAGGACAAATTACACTGATCGGCAGTAAAAATGTCCGGTTATAATGTGGATCAAGGGGTGGTCACATCCCCAAATGAAATTTCCTCAATAGGTGGTCAGTAAAATTGTAAAATACAATTAGCAATATCCAAAATTCCAGAATTAAATAACGTATGCTTTATCTGCTCCTTACAGACATTCATGATTGGAAATAAAAGTACGTAAAATAATTGAGAGCTTGAGCATCAATGATAGGATCTCTTACTGTCGTAAGAATTACATTAACTCTACATGTTGAACGCCACTGAGGGTGTATTTAGCACCGATGCACCAATGTAATTCTTGCATTATTATGTAAATTCGTTCAAAGTGATATATTTACAGTCTCCTTTACTGATGGCGCATTGACAAACAAAACAAAACAAAACAAATATGTTTTTCTTGTCGTGATTCCATTTTTTGACCTGTTTTCTGTCTCTGTGCGTGCTTGCTCGATTGTACGCCTATTCACAATAAGTAGCGGGAGGCAGTGCTGGCAGTATCGATGCCGCCTACTTTTGGGGTATCGGTTTCCTCGAGTAGCCATTATAAAGTATCGAGCAGAATGAAGTCTCTTCTCGAAGCTTAATGATTGAAGGTTTTATGATTTGCTATGACTTGGAAAAGGAGAACCTGCATCCAGACAGCAGCACATGTATTTTTCAGCTCGTTTCCAGTAAAACATAAGTGTAGACTATAGCGATAACTATGCTGTAGTTTGATACTAAATGCAAATACCCGGCATATTCTCATTAAGTTTTATTATTATAACTCTCCGTTCGAATTTCGCATCATCTCTAATCATAATAGATGGCACATGACACATTTAAATTTGGTTAGTTGACCAAGTTAGTTTCCTACGATATCGATAGCCAGAAAAAAATACTCGGTATTGTATGTATATGAAACACTGGAATCAGCTTAGCACTAGCGTGCAGGCACAGGTCGTCGGCCTGAATTCAATTCGTTGTCTCTCTGGGGGTCTTAAACACAGCGGAACTGAGGAGAACAAAATCAACAGTTTCACAATGATTTACGGAAAGATAAGAAACAACTGGGCTTGGCGACGCTTTCAGCGTGGGTATGCTGGACGTAGGTTGATAGTTAATAAGAGTATATTTACATACAAACATAAACTTTTTCGTGTGCCAATATCTGGACAAAGACCAGAGTGGAAGGGCAGAAATGATATTATGATTAGAAAATTGAAAAGGTAAATCATAACTTCAAACGTGGGTGTCGTTATCAGTTTCACACGCAAGTCATATTACCCCCCAAACGAAGGTACTAAATCTTGCCAGATATTACTTTTTTTCCTGTACGATATTAATATTTACCGTAAACACATAAAATAAATCAGTTGATAGTACTTGCACGTCTCAGTAAATCATACAGTTATCTCCCGGTGTCGTAAATACCTTGTCACGTGCGGTCATAGGTTAGGATGCACTCAAGATCAAACTTCGATCTTCCGTGTCGTTCGTTAAGTTCAGATGTTTTCAGGTGAGCGATACGGGAAGATTTGGATTACGAAATTACACTTTTGTAAATATATATAAGTCTATTAAGACAGGCATTAATCTGGTAGGTAGCGAAATAAAACGTCATTTTCTCCTTAAGATAAGGACTTATAATCTATGAGGATGCAGGATATACGATAAAAAATGGAGGGGGGAAGAAAATTTATTGTCAGCGCCGTTGTCATTCATGACGTCACAAGATGATATAGATCTACAAAAGGGGACTTATCAGTCGCTTCGCACGTAATCTAGTGCGCATGTGCATTCCTTTAGGTTTTTTGTGTTTGTTTTTTTTTTTGAAGGAGGGGATTGGGGACAACAGGGGAGATGATGAGTAAGCGATAGAAATGATAAGAGAGTGACGGAGTGAATGTAGACGGCAGAAATGCAGGAGAGAAACATTAACAATATACGTAATATATGAACAACGAAAGACTGAAAAACTTACTATGTTAAAGAGAAAGTGGTGGACTGAGAGAGAAAAGGTATGACAAAAACCTCTGAGCCATCGTACCTTGTGACAGACTGACAGCCATGTATACCTTCCCTTGCTTAGGGGCGCTAGATGATGTTATGGCCATTCTTTGTGTCCAGTGTCCTATCTTGCTACCTTATAGTCTTTCGTATGACACAAAGAAGAGACTAATGAGAATATGAAACCAAACCGTCAACCGTATTTAGATATGCTGAGGCCTTGAACTGTTGGAAGCTTTGGTCGTTGTTGAAAAATGAAGCACTAATGAGACTGCAACTGAGGAAAATGTAATGTACTTTCATTTTGTTGCAGAGATAAAGACAGTGCACACAGCCTAGGCCTATATTATGGGAAGTATCATGGATGAAATAATAATAATAATAATAATAATGCGGTTTATAAGTCTCGTATCCAGGCTAATGCCCGCTCACGCGACTTCACACTATCAATGATTACATAAATATGAATAACACTAACGCAAAAATAATTGTGTGGTACCTTCAGACGTTAAGTTTTTCGACTGAGTGTTACTTGACACTTAATACAGTATATCCGACCCTGACTTGAATTTCAGTTTTAGTTTGATTTGAAGGTCCCTCATCAGCACAGAGGTGTGGTTATATCATTGATGAGGCTTGAAACCTTTTAAACCGCCGACAGGAAAGTGCCCCTTAAAAGACGCCAAAAATACGCAGTGACACCTCCCACTAACAGGATTCGAACCCGAGGCCTTTCCTACAGGCACTGATAGCAGAAAGGGAGAGAGAGAGAAAGAGAGAGAAAGAGAAAGAGAGAGGAGAGGAGAGAAGAGGGGCGAGAGAGAGAGAGAGAGAGAGAAAAAGAGAGAGAGAGAGAGAGAGAGAGAGAGAGAGAAAGAAAGAGAGAGAGAGAGAGAGAGAAACACGAGAGAGACTGAATCAGTCCTGGTAGATATTAGACGTGAGCGAGTGCGTTTCTGTAGCAACTGATGCACAGACAAGGGTAAAAATTCCGCAGTCACCAGAGCAACCCAACAGAGCTTACATTATTTACTCTAGGTATTATTAACAACATTGGTGCACTCGCCAGCAACAGCAAACAATGCATGTTGGAGACTGGGTCGAATGGGGCTGTGGCAGAAAATTTTGCCTGAACTCAGTAGATCCAAATTCACCTTTCCGGATCAGTCACCCAGGACAAACAATCCCGTATTTACCATAGCCTGAGAGTGAAACACGAAAACGTGAATGACCGAGTAATGTTTACAGTTCTTGGTAGACAAGAGTTGTGACCGCAGAACAGAGCCTGGAAGTAAATAAAAAGTAGGTCACGGCTAGCCTAGATTATCCATATGCCGAAAAGCGAATTGTCTACTTTCAATCCGAGGAGATCAATAAACACCAGTTTCAGCTCATCTTCATGAACATGGACTGTATAGCGCTGGGCTTGTCCAATTAAGAAAGTAGATTTCTCTGAGTCAGGTAGCGTAAGAAACAACCACAGTAAAAGAATGATTTAAAGCAGAATAAAGCAAACCATGAATTCCAAAATGTGTCTCTAAAGCTCTTATGTCTGCGTTTACGAGTACTTGCAAGAGCTTTAGCGATAAGGAAGTCATTCTGAATTTGAAGACATTTCCTTAAACAACTCTTGGTGCTTTACACTTTAAGAACTTTGTCACTGAGACCAATACGTTATATGAATGCTTGTGTTTAGGGCAAATCTCGGCTTGCCATAGGGATTAAAGTAAATAAAAAAAAATCGATCATGTTTTCTGAATCTCGCCATCCCCACACCAACAGGAGAGAGTACAGTGTCCAAGAATAATTAAAAGATTGTAGAAATCACCTTCACAATACTGAATAAATAAACCAGTGTTGACATTGGGGCTTGGCGGAAAGCCGGGTATTAACGTGAGAAGCTAAAATTGTTTCCCATGTCAAGGGGTTAACTCCATGGAAAGTGACTTTGCTGTCTCCGAGTTTCAGAAATGAGTAAACAGGCCACACAGTAATTACGTTGTTTTTCTCGAATTGTGTCACCACCACCTTTTTTTTGTGTGTGTGTGTGTTTCGTTATTCATTCTGCATTATTCTACATCTGTAAATCCAAGTCTCTCTCTCTCTCTCCCTCTCTCTCTCTCTTTCTCTCTCTCTCTCACACACACACACACACACACACACACACACACACACACACACACACACACGCACGCACGCACGCACGCACGCACGCACGCACGCACACACACACACACACACACACATACATACGATGCGCATGAAATAAGAAATAAACATGAGCAATGAGGCACACAGTAATTACCTTGTTTTTCTCGTATTGTGTCACATCCTTCTGTTTTGTTTCTTTATTCACTCTGCATTTTTCTATATCTATAAATCCAAGTCTCTAGATCACACACACACACACACACACACACACACACACACACACACACACACACACACACACACATACACACACACACAGGCACCCACACACACACATACACACATTTATACACACACACACACACACACACGCTCACACAATGCACATGAAATTTTAAAAAATGAATACTGTAAAGAACCAACAAAGGCAGACAACTTAGTGTTGCCTTTTCAAAACAGAAAAAAAAAACAGTGTTATAGATAGCCGTCCATGGAATTTTCTTAATGGATCACGAATCTGACGCGTAATCCGCAACCTGAGATCATTACTAGAAAATCCTCATTATCCACTACATCAAGTGCTCAAACATGTACGTGTAATTCATGACTTACAGTAGAGGTTAGTGCACTTGAAATATTTCGAACTGGTGGGCGAAGGATAAAAATCTATTTGTTCTCTACACAGACATATGGAAAAGGGGATTTGCTCTATCAGGACACTTTACAAAAGGCGCAGACCTCGATTCCTCTCTTACATCAGTATTTAAAGATGTCAGGGATGTCAGAACCGTTTCATCCTTTCTGGCAGATTCTTGTCGTTGTCAAGGCATGTACGCCTAGGCATAGTACAGTATTTAATTTCTGACATATGTAAGTTTTGTTTTGCACTGTAAATTAGCTTTGAGTTTGTCGACCCAGATCATTTAGAACAGACCTATCTTAGTTAGTCAACTCCAACAAAGCTCACTTCCAATTTCAACAAAAAACGTAAACACAGACCGTTTATATACATCAAAATAGAGGGATGTTCGACCTTCTAAAATAAAACTCCAGAACAGTAGTGTCATTGCGTCATCAGATCACACGAACAAAGTAAAAAATGCATCAGCCAATAAAAGCCAGTGTAACACACCATATCAGCCAATCAGATTCCTCCTGACAATGGAAAAGTAGAGAGCGGAAATGATGATCGTTAGAGTTGTGACTTACAATGCCCAGATAGTCGTGCATGCATAATAACTGAGATGCTTCGTTGTACAACCCCTTTACATTCGAGTTGAAAACGATAGAGTGCACATGGTTGTTGTATACCAAAACGGTTGTACACTTAGCCTGAAGATTGCTTACTTTTACCTATAGTGATCTCAGCTGCAACCACAAATACTGACAAGATAATAACGACGCAACGTTGTAATCTTCAGACATCCAAAAAGAAAAATTGTTTTGCAAGCCTAATAGTAAAATGCAGTTAGAAAATCCTTCATCACGTTTTACTGAGACAAAATATTGGCTGTCTAAACTATTGATTGCTTGCATTCATGACGTTTTCAATAGCATGCAATTTCAGGATTGAAGGAATCCTTTATGTCCATAGTAATAATGGTTCTACACGTCGACGAGATCAGATCACTGAAAGGAAGACATAATCTACGTCACGATTAGAATACTGCTTCTCTATTCTCTAGGTTGTTCCAGAGCAGCTTTAAGGTGATGTGTGTCAGATTATAACAACTGCATCGATGTATGTATCTTATAACGGTACCATAGGGACTGCTTATTTTCCTGTAACCTAACCATTTATTCGCTTTTCGCTCATATGCAAGCTGAAAATTATCTAGGTCTGTTGTTAAAGTTAGTGGACTTTCTGTTGCGAAGTGAAGTCTGATACTTCTGACTTCCGACACGGGCTGAGATACTGACTCGCGGGGTTCTGATCAAAACTTGAGGTCCCCGCCATTTTGTCAGAAGTGTGAGCAGGAAACAATAAACTGATGACATCATTGTGCCAGCCAATTTATCATAGACATTAGTACCCCTTCGCACCGTTAAGACTCATGCGAGAAAACGCAGTGACGGTTTACTCTGTATTAACCTTGGAGGTTTCTTAGTTAGAGGATGACTTCATACTTGTGAGAAACATTTCAGAAGGGGACTGTGTCTTCATCTGCTTAAGACAAGGCTTGGAGACGCACTAGGAGTCTACAGTTTATATACAGTTTGTGTTTTTTCGCGGTACAGCTGTAAACAAAATTGCTCAGCATTGATTTCGGCTCTATTTTTTTATCCCAGTATCGGCGCTTGGAGCGATAATCATGGGGCACATGGGGCAACTGCCTCACAGCCCCAAGCCTCTTAAAGAACATACAGGCGCCACTGTGTCATTTTTCTGTCTACAAAAGAACTCTGCGGCATTTGTTGCCCGCGGCCTAGGGTTTCGCACCATCATAACCCGTCACTGGTCAGGGCAGTAAAATATTTCATCAATATGGCGTGATTGCGATTGACTTTTGCTTCTCACCCACTATCTGCCAGTTTGATTTTAACTGGTCCAGACAGGGTATTTGTTATATTGATCCGTATGGTGTTTGGAGTCAGTAACTTTCAACACTTTCCTCACCCCATCCTGCCACCCTTGACATAGCATTAACGAAAATTATAAGATACCTAAGAGCTTGGGCAATAACGATGGGATCTCTTACCATTGTAAAAAAAATTCATTAGTGCATCGGTGCTGTATGCACCCTTAGTGATGTTCACCATGCAGAAATAATTAGATCTTACGATGGTAAGCATAAGCGATGCCATCGTTAATGCGCAAGTTCTCAATTATCTAGACTATTGCCTAATATTGCGAGTTACGTTTTTGACGCCTCAAAATGACCCCTATCTCATAACATGTGCATGTACTGAAAGCTTCATATTTTGTGGATCAGAGCCTGGGCACTTGTTTAGATCAGCTTGATTAGACAAAGCTTCTACATTTACGACAGACCACGACTGGCTCAGCCGAGCCAATATTTGCGGTACTTGTCTACACGTCGCCACGTCGAGTTTGACTGGAAAAAAAACGGGGGTCAAAAAAGGCTCAGCAAAAGAAAAATGTTTGAAATGTCGTAAACGTCGAACCGTTTTCCCATTGTCTAGTTTAAATCAGAATAAGAACCACAGGCTTTTAAGTGCAGCTAACTGGAACCCCGTTCATTAAACACTCAACGCTCTTCACGACTATGAGGTTATTCAAAATGGCTTAAAAGGGATTAAAAATATGAGAGCTGATAAGTGGTTGTTAAGTGATGAATGAGGTGCATGTGGACTATTAGGCGCACGGCGCATGTTACATAAAACTTGTTTCCTCGAATAACTTCAGTGCAGGGATGAGACTGGCTGTAATGTGAAACATTGAAACACTGAGGTGAGTAGCTAGTCGAGTATTTTTTCTTAGTTTGGAATGAAAAGAGCACATTTATTGGCTTGTGTTTGTATAATTAGACATTTGAATAGAACGCAATAAATGTTACCTAAGACTATGTAAATGGCACAGGAATTTCTTAGTTTGTAACCGGAACCTCTAACAACTGTATCACAGCTCAGTGCAAAAAAGGTTTTATCTTACAGCCAATCAAAATGAAGCTTATGTAGCTTAACCAGGAAGAGAGATATCAGGCCCTGAGGGTGAAAAGTCTCGGCTCATCCGGTATGAAATTTACTTTGTTGGAAAAATCGAAAGAAAAATCACATCTGTACACAAAAGTTTTGGTCTTATGGGCAAATGATTAGTAATCGGAGATACTGTAAATGTTTTCATTAGCCATATTACATGCATTATATAATAAAAAACTTTTTCAAACGCGATGTTTTCATATATTTTTTTCGTTCATTGTATGGGATGACCCTGCCAGTTCAAACAACTACATTATCGTTCACAATCTAACCGGGCCAATATTTTGTCATCTAATGAAAGTACAGACATTAAAGGTTCATGTCGTACCAATAACTTGATTGAGCCAAGCAAAGTCTTAAACCTCTTTTTGACTGACATTTAATCGCTTTCTTATCAGTGACTATAACCGGTCTATTGAAAAATACCTTTGCACTTGTCTAAACACAAGTTCCCAGTCTTTTTTCTTCCGCTCTCTGTCATTTTTCTCGTAATCTCACTGGAGTTTCCAAAATGAATTTGCAATGTTTTGTTTTCACACAAGAGACGTTTAGTGCATGTCCGTGGAGACGTCCATCTTTCAGGTTTGGTGTCTTTTCTAACCTAGTTCCGTCTGAACAGCAAGGCAATGATGTCATGGTTAACGGCTGTGGAAATATGGGCTGAGATTACCTATATGTTATCATGTTTGTAACCGTGCCTCAAATAAATACACTGATTTTTTGTTTTTTTTCTTTTAAAAAATCTTTTTCTTTAAAAAAAAAAGATTTTTATTCTCTTGTATACATTGGGTGACATCGGTCAGAGGCCCTTTCCATGTCTGTCCTTACAATAACAACAGAAAAGTTCGCGCATTGATATGGACATATATGTACTTGAGATTTCACCATCCTTCCAGTCACAGTACTTGGGAGTGATCTGCGTTAGGCTAGATGAACTGAACTGAAGAAATGTAAGTCTCATTACATTGCCAGTGGGCTATTTTTGTACCTATGTTCTCTCATCATGTTATGAGTGGGAGTCCCCGTGACATGTCAAAATCAATGTAATTATCTGACACGGTAGTTAAATAAACGATTGCTATTTAACTCCCTTTAACCACTCCCTTGAAAAAATGACATGTGTTGTCAATTTTTTTTTTCTTTTGCGCTGTCAATAGAAGCAGCGGGGGTTACATTCGCAAGTTACGAACTGTCTCCGTGTGCGTATAAACTCTCTTATGTCTGTAACTGCGTGGATATAGAGAATTAGAAAGATGGTCATTCATGATTGCATTTTCGCCATCGCCTCACTGAATACACCAACACAACAACAGCAACGACGACAACAACAACAACAACAACAACAACAACAACAACAACAACAAAAGACAAAAATATCCAACACATCCTCAGGCAGAATGTTTTAATTTCCACCATCTCTGTAGCCTCATTTAAGCTTCTATCTCTCTCTCTCTATTTCTCTCTCTCTCTCTTTTCCAATCGTTACGCCCATCTTTCCTCACTTGTTTTTGTTATGACAGCCTATTTTCTAACGTCACAGTGACATTGATCAGTGACGGTCAGTGCCCCTCAGAAGGGGTAGCTTATAGATCTTATACTGTTCTGTGTCTCTGTCGTTGTCCCTTTCTCTCTCTGCCTCTCTCTCTCTCTCTTCCTCTAAATCTGTGTATGTCTCTCTCTGTCTGTCTGTCTGTCTGTCTGTCTGTCTGTCTGTCCGTCTCTATCATGCTCTTTGCATTTGTTGACAACAGTGTTGTTCGTGATTTTCCTTATAATCCAGTGGTAGGTCTCTCTTCCTTCCCTCACCAACCCAAAGACTGGTAACACATTCTGTGAGTGACTTTGTCGCTGGGTGCCCCTTCCTTCCGTGCGTCACACGAAGTGTCACTGCTACCAACACCACGTCAGACAGATATAAATGGTGGTCGATCTACAACGTCACCATCCACCCTACGCCTCAGCCCGCCCCGCCCCGCCCCGTCGTCAGGCAAAGGAAACATTATATAAAATATATGACTCACGGCCATTTCAACATCTACTGTGAAGTTTAGTGGTTTGGTTCTAGTAAGAGCTTCTTCGAATGATGACAGTAATGTGCCTATAATATAGAACCACAACAGAGTTTGGCCACATGACTTCGGAAATTGTTATATTATAATAAACTAGACTACACCGTTTTGAAGAGCGCGAAGGATTTTTTACACTGAAAGTTTAATCTGATCATTTTGGCATCACCTGTAGCAACTGTGAGTATGTTATTTACTTTATGGCTTTGGGGCAATCGAAGTCTTCCTGACCTGTGATGAGATTTCAGTGCATAGCTGATCTTTCTTATTAAATCTGAAGGACAAAAAGTTTTTAATTTTCTCCAACTGTGTTTAACCTACCAGCATTTTCGACCAGGCCACGACAGTGAAATTTAAGTAACAAATATTCAGTATAACCTGACTGAATAATCACATGATGAGTTTACAATATATGAATAACAAAGATCAAATGAAATAATATAATAAGTGATGTAATTTTGTTTTGTTGTTGTGTTTTGTTTTGCTTTCCCTCGTAAACATCTAAATAAAAGCTTACAGGCTTCTTGACTTCATCAGTAGCAATGCATTTAAGATAAATTTGATTTTGATAAGTAACGAATAATCGTATACTTACACGGAATAATCAGTAAATGAGTTTGCAATATATGAATAGTAAAGATGGAATGAAATGAAATGAAATAATAAACAATGTCATGTGTTTTTAGTTGTTTGTATTTTTTTTCAGTTTTCCCTCGTAAACTTTCAATTAAAGCGTCCAAATCTCTTTACTTTATCAGTACTAAAAATGACAAATGCTGTAAATCTCATTCTCTCGCACTTCTCTCTCTCTCTCTCTCTGTCTCTTTCTCTCTGTCTCTCTCTCTCTCCCTCTCTTTGATTGTGTTTACTGTGCCTTAGAGCGGCAGTCCTATTCGGATAGTGTTCTCCATGTAGCCATTCATTTACATGTATACGAATAACAAACACAGGTGTATGTGTGTGTGTGTGTGTGTGTATGTGTATGTGTGTGCATTATTTTTTTTCTTGCTGTCTCAGAATCCGGCCCTTCATCAATAGACAAACACAGGCATGTCAGTTGCTCCTGCACTTACAAGCAAGTAGCCCTTGTATGAGACAGACTTAGAAAATGAGTCGGCGGTATTCCTTGACTTGAGAACTCTCAGCCTCTAAAAGGCGGACACTTTTTGTATCCCGTCGATCGCGTTCGTAGACGGAGAACACCCTCCAACTTTCAGCTGGTTTGTTCCCCACTGTAGACTTCTATTATTGTAAATTAGTGAATCCACGCAACAATAAATAATCCTATGTATACTTATAATTAGTTTTAATAATATATCTGTTGTCATCACCGTTAAAAATACATACAATAAACAATGTTACGTTAGTTGTTGTTTTTAGTCGATGCGCGTAGGCAAACACCAGTCAGCTGTGTGTCACGAGTCAGTTCGTGTGAAGCTGACATTAGGAGGCCGTACCAACCTTTTCATCTCCCCCCTCCGTTTCCCCCACCCCGCCCACTCCTTTTACAGCAAAAGGTCTTTGCATGACTTTCCCTCCTCCCTTAAGACATTCATCTGCTCACACTCACTCGCCTCTTATTACTCATCATCTCTAGGTTGTTCCCCTTCCTTTATGACCATCGGGCCTTCGAATTACGAAGGAGAAGGGGCTGAAGTAGTAGCCACGGCCCTTGGTGCCAGTCAGGTGTTTAACCCTCATGCGGGTCGAGTCCTCTGATCGATCTAAGAGCGAGACTGACACGAAAGTACGTCTAGGATGCTTGGAATATTGGTCTTTGTCTTCTTACCGCCTATAAAAACAACAGGGGCTAATGTAAGCAATGTTTTGCTCCTATAGGGCTCATTCACAGGGCTGGGTTAACATGGTGAGAAACCACAGCGTGCCTTTATGTGGCCCCCGTGAGCCCTAGAAAGTACGAGGTCCATTGGCCCTTGGGAGACTGGAGGCCCCTTGGGTTCTTTAGAAGGGCGGGTTCTTGGAGCATTTGCCCCATCTGCTCCATGGTTGACAAGCCATTCAGATACGCCATTGCTCCTTCAAAATGAACAGATCCACCATCATATCGTTTATGATTTTTTAAAGCTGTTTTGTAATGCGTCTTCAAACTATCGCTAGCAAAGTAGGGTATACCAGGGTGTATTAAGCTAATGTTCAGACATAATTCTGGATAAACAAAAGGTGTGTGTGGAAAGGGCTGAAGGGGAGGAGTGAGTATTTGAGATACTTTTGTAATGTCGCATCATCAATTCCAGGCAAAGATACGCCTGCAGTTCTGCCCTTTTCTGATCAAAAAGATGATAGATTATATTGGCGAAACCCAATTTTACAAGAGAATCCGAGAATCTTTTCAACATATAACTCGTAACACGTTGAACGACAATATGCTGCTGCCCTAAACTAGTTAGAGAAAGGAAGCAATATTTGTCTCCCCAACTACTATAAAGTTCAACAGACACGTCCATTATCAACAAACTGGAAATTTTAATGATCTCATGAGGACGGGTTGACAATGAAATTCCTCTAAGTCCCCAGTTTTAAAGCTGGCCAGTGGAATAGATAGCCAGAAAGAAGATTTTTTAAAAAAGCGCTGGGAGTGGCCTAATCAGAGTTCCATGCCCGGCGGTCATCTTTCCCCAGATCAAAGGAGTCTACCTCACAGACAATGATCAATGATTATCACTACTATCAGTCACGTTTAGCCTCCATCTGTGCTGTGGTTGGTGGCGTAGTTTCTGTGATAGCAAACTTGTTGTTTGTCAACTTTAATCTTTACCACATTTGCTTATTACATGTACAGTTACTGAGATCCGGAATTTGTTATTATCACCCACTGACTTTCAATATTTAAAGGAAGTGTGAAAGTTGTTGCAGACATCGTAATGAAAGTAGTTGAGATTATGCGCAAGCTGGCATTAATCGGAGTCAAATTTTACATTACGATACCACTTTATGAACCAACACAGGACGAGTGTAACGGAGATGCAATTTTCAAACGTGCCAATTTCCATTTAACAGGATCGTGATATTCACTTTTCTTTCATAAAATGATAACATTGAGGCTATAAGGATATTCGTCCTTCTTTCAAAAAAAAAACCAGAGGGGTCCGAAACTGGATTTTTTTTTTTAATGAAAGAAGAGTGAATAGGAATCATCGTAGATACCAAGACAGAAAGATGCAGTATCGTATGCTTTATTCATGATGTCAACATATGTCTCTCAGTTCAGCCGATTTGTCGTTGACATTTTTGAAAGATCTATTCTTTTTTAGACGAGAGCAGAGTTAGTAAGGGCGATGTCCAAAAATGAGCCAGTGCCATACACACTAAATACGTGACCTTCAGCTTGATTAAGTGAATTCAATGATCCTAAATCATAACAGGCATTTCGTCCTCTATAAAAGTACGGGGGTGCACAAGCATCAGTGACCTAGTCAGTCTTAAATAGCTTCAATTCAGGGTAGAAAAGAGGCCAAGTCGTGCTTTGCTTGAGAATCAATGGCTGCTGTCAATAAGTCAAGGAGACTGATCCCGGGGTCTCTTTCCTTTTCTTTTTCTTTGTTCGGTCGTGAAAAAAAGTCGTTTGAATATGATTGCATAAAACTGCAAATGTCTTGCAACCTTGCACTGGGTTCATGGACAAGTCACGTGGAACAAACGACGCACTCGTCAAAGCTTTTTGTGTTCTGCCTGTACAAGGCAGACGTGACTCGACGAAAAGGGAAGAGGTGAAGGGCATGAAGACCTGATTCTATTGCAGACATACAGTGACATTGAATACTCTATTCATTCCTGGGTACAGTACGTGTTTCGCTCTCGTAAGTGAGTCCGCGGAAAGTGGGCGGAGCTTAGACGTTAGTTAGGAAATTATTTTTTTATTTATCCCGGAAACAGGAGATCGGCAAACAATGGTGGTCACCATCAACGGCTTCAAATTTGTCAGTAGAACTTTTTATCATGGGATTTGTGTCGGAAGAGGATGTTGCAAGAATCAGTGGTGATATGAATGCTAATGGATGAAGCAAAGATATATAAGTGTAGGAAACACCACGCGCAAGTCAGTGCACCATTTTCTATCTCTTCCGCATCAATCGCTAGAGTCTGATATTTCCTTTGATTAGGACCGCCCTTTTCGCGCACCGGTGGAGACCAAACAAACGTAGGCCTAATTCTTTAGCAGAAATATAAAGTTACACCTAATATACCATATCCATTCCTGATGTTCTTAGTATAGGGAAATTGTTTGGAAGTCTTCGGATAGGGCAGCCGACGTAAGGAACGATAATGTATGATGTGTTTTTTTTTAGGTCGGTAGATACTGAACTCTCTTACTGGAGACCGTGGCAACAGAAGATCTTCAGAAGGAATCACTCTTGTCTAGCAAATGTTTCGGTTCTTTGACGCCAAATAATTGACAAAATACGTCAAAAAACCCAAAACTTTTATTAAATGGCGATAGCTGAATGTTTACTATCATGGACATAGTATTACTGGACAGCTGGGAAGTTATACTGAATTGAAAGTGTCAGACAACACTGCTATACTGTAGAAAACGTAGCAGTTCCCTTTTGTAATCTGAGTGTACTGGATCCAGGTTATATAATTGTGAATGGTGTATGCACAGCAAGCATACCTATGTTCCCACAGCCCTTATTCCCACATAAGAAAATACATCTCACCACACACTTTAACAAGTTCAAGCATCTTATCATGATAGAAACACTCTACTAAATATTCTAAGACTAAATGAACCGCCTATCATGATAGAAACAATCTAGTTAATATTCTAAGCCTAAATGAACCGCCTATCATGATAGAAACAATCTAGTAAATATTCTAAGCCTAAATGAACCGCCGATCATGATAGAAACAATCTAGTAAATATTCTAAGGCTAAATGAACCGCCGATCATGATAGAAACAATCTAGTAAATATTCTAAGGCTAAATGAACCGGATTGGGCCTAAGTTTAGTTGACATGCAAATAATAATTTATCAGATTATTTATTTAGACATTAGGGATGCCCAGTTAACAGCACATGGGCCAAAACATGGCCAGTAAAGCTCCCTTTTTGATCGTTACCACTAGAAGGCGAACCTTGCTTTAAAATGGCTGTTGACACAGCCTCGACTCAGATGGATTTTCCTTCTAATTTCAAGTACTAGACGTTTTTATATCAATTTTCTTTACCGTCATATTTGAAGGGACAATAAACTAGCGATCTGTAAAGTTTCTATGCATTGTGAAATGCTTTACCCGTCAAATTCGAATTTTAAAAAAAAATAGCGCTCAGATTTGAAGCGTGCGATTAAATTCAAATCGGCGAAGTGTTCCATGTTGCCTCTTATCTCCTTTGATACCCCAGACGGGCCTTTAATACAGCCTGTGAAGTCGCTGTGAAGAGGGCCGAAGATTATTCAGTGCCATGCATTATGATGAAATCTGCACTCACAGGACAATATCCAGGGACATAAAAGAGTCATGGCAGCATAGAACTGTATGAATAGAGGTCTGACCCTGTATGTACAGAGTATCGCATTTTGACCTCGCACCGTTTTCATATTCTAACTCATGATTCACAAAACACACAATCAAGTCTGCCGTCCTCTGTAAAATATTAAAGTAGACCTGAGACCTAAACTTGTACACGAAGAACTGTTTGGACAGTAATTTTTTTTTTTTTTTGGAACATGCTGTGGAGGTAAACATTGGACAGTTGCACTTTAAAAAGTGCTGGAGCACCTATGAACATGTCTGGAGTGCAGTGATGATATTTCCAGTAACAAGTTACGGGTAACTTTATAGACTGAATATCAGAGGTGTGGCGTGGCTATCTATGAAGCTTGCGAATCGTTCAATAATCCAGAGAAAGCTAATTATAGTCTGGCATAATCTGCAGTTCGGATAATTTGCACTGATTAAGCTGTTTGTGTTATTGCTTCCCCAGAAAAGACCTTTCCCTCTCATTCCTCACTCGACTCAGATGCAGATTAATGAGTGCCATGATCTGGAGGTGGAAAATCAGGCGGCGACTAGTAGAGATTTCGTTGTGGGATTTAACTCATTGTTATGGGCGTGAGAAGTGTGTATTGTTGAACATATTACCATTATTTCATATTTGAACATATTTCGCTTTTGTTATTTGGCAGAGTGGTTAAAAGTTTATTTGTCTTATATCTTTCAATATTAATAATAACAAGACGATCACGCAGTCTGCCTCCCTCGCGGGCGTTGAGTAGCCTCGTTCGCCCATTCTATCAACATTCATGCATCTGCACAGAATTCAGATTATACAACTTGTTATTACAGTACTCGAGTCATATGATTAGTCGGGGATAGGCGACCTGGTGTGTTTGAATAAGCTTTTCTTCTTGGGTTGGAAGTGTGGGGATTGGGGGGGGGGTGGTAAAGACATGGAGCGAAACACTAGGAGGTGGCAATAATATATTGACATTAATGAAACTATGCTTACATTTAGGAAAAAGAATAGTCCTAGGCACACTCTACTTGGGTCTGATTATTATCATCAGGGAATATATGTCATGTCAATGAACTGACATCAAATAACGAAGGAAATGGTTATGAAGTTCAAGGCCGTGCACTGTTAAAGGTATCTTTTCCGCGGTTCCACTGATTGCCCTAAAA
This sequence comes from Ellobium chinense, assembly GCA_033807755.1. Classification (NCBI taxonomy): domain Eukaryota; kingdom Metazoa; phylum Mollusca; class Gastropoda; order Ellobiida; family Ellobiidae; genus Ellobium; species Ellobium chinense. Next base: position 3,848,649 of record JAWQUT010000012.1, on the reverse strand, counting down.
ATCCTTTCACCTGTGGCCGTTTGCATAATCCATACGTTAATTAACGTATTGCATTAACCACAGTTACACTACTAATGTTTTGGGTATTTTCCGTGGATACCCCAGTGCATTGACTCGTTAGTCTGATTCACTAGCTTAAGGGCAAAGCTTCAACGGCGGTGCAATAACAATAATAATAACAATAAGTTTATTGAGCTCAGACAGATGAAATCTGTCGCATGACATATGAACAAGGACCTTGGGCTTTAACTGCGGTAGATCATTTATTCGCTTCATTGAGGCTGGTCGGAATTTGTACTGCAAGTTAGTGCGGGCGCCCTTAAGACTTGAAAGTAGCCATTCGAATTTCGCCAGCTTACAGCTGTGCTAAAATCGAAGCCATCCTTTTGTTTTTATTCATAGCTATTTTCAGGTCTCTTATGCCACCTCCTCCGGGGGTCCCTTGGCAAAAAGCTTCAGACAGTGTCTGTTTCTCCGATACAGATTAGGAGGTACACGGGATTCTTAACCTCTTTCAGATGTTTCTCTGCACGTTAAAATCTCAAACAAATGGTTCAGGACAATAGGTATGTAACAACTTTGCGCACATCTAAGCAATTGGTATAATTACCTTTCACAGACTGAGATGACCCGGCACTGCCTGCGAAGGGAAGGGAGAGTGCAACCAAACTTTGATAAATAGTCTTTTTGGCTTCCCCCTCTCCCGCGCCTCACGTTCCCTCAACTTTCCTCTTCTATTGTTGGTCATCATGTCAGTTCTGGACTTACACTTGGAACCTTTTGAATGTGTGCAAACTAACCCCTGCTGCACTGCATGTAACAAGTCCCACTTGAATAGAGCGGTTTGGGCTAAAAATGCTAAAATCCTGCTTGCAGCTGGTACCATGCAGCACTGGTAATTGCACTGCAGGGCACCTAAAGAACAGGCGAACGCGCAATCCTTGTGCACCGCACTACTTGCGCTTCCGACATATCTCATGGAAGCGCGCTTACCGCTGCGCACTTCTTGTATAGAAGGAGGAAGGGTCAGAGAGTACTTCTGATAATCTAATGTCCCACTTCAAGATCCAGAAGGGCCCCTCTAAATCTCCTGGGGCCCTAAAGGCATAAACCAGACCAACAATATATGCCCTAAGGTATCTTCCTGCCCATTTTAACATAACTTTGCCAAATTTGAGAGCTGTACTTGAAACGGCGTGGATTTGTATTTGATTACTGGACAAAAATAATAGAAGGTATTGAATGGCGGTGCTCAGATGGGGCGAAGCGACCTAAAGCTTTGAACATGTTTTTTTTTTCTCCTGGCAATGGGAAGAGGAGGGGGTGGGGCTGATAAGGTAAGCTACCCAGAGCAGGTTAGAATGTGCCAACATTCTAAAATAATGTTTTTTTCCGGGGTTTGATTTATATGGGTATGCACTCGTCGCTGAAATTTCCTCATATCGAGTTAAGTGCGTCGACCGCATTGTTGGACAAACTGGAGGGATGTAGGGACGCCAAGTGCCGTAGATCCTGTAAGTGCTTTCATTGACGCTGATTGAAATCACGCGACGAGCCATTTCAGTAAGCACTTTTGATGAGTGGAGAGACCGCTTATTTGTCGAATTGTTGAGCAAAAACAAACAGTTCTGCTGTGGCAGGCAACTCGGAAAACATATTTTTTTTTTGTCTTCCTTCGATTTCAGCGGTAAGATTAAATCATTCTAATAGCTGTGATTTGTGTAGTCCAACAGGACACCTAGCAGCAGTGGTTAGTTGCCTAGACTAGACAAATCTTGGTCTAGAGTCAAAAAGTTGTTTACGAGAATTCACCCAGGGGACGAGAGTCCCCGTGACGTCATCGCGATCGTGTCTAGTTGCTGGGCTAGACCATTTATCCGCCGATCCGTGTTTATCAAATTTCTGGCTTCTGTTAATATATTTGGACTCAGGAAACTGGACCGGATAGTTTCGAATAGGGTTGTGTGCACTGTTAGTAAAATGGATATTTTAAGAAATAGCTATCGGCTGGAGCGATATTCTCTTTTTCTGTGGGGTCCCGTGGAAAGTGTTCTGGAAGAGGCCGGTTATCAGGAGCATTCATAAAAAAAAAAATAAGTTACAATTAAAAGAATCCACTATGATTCAATGACTTGTAGAGGGAAAATATGGCATTTATGTGGGAAATGTTGCGATTAAGCATAGTCAAAGCACAGTTTTGGTCCATCGACATTAGCTGGAAGCTTTCTCCAGAATTCTGGAAGTCTCTTAAGTTTTGCAACTTGCAGTTTCGTATAAGATTCAGAATCTCTGATCACAGATTTCCCGTAGAAATCATGGGGCTTACCACAATATGAATCCCAGATTGGATTCTGTCACTCTTTTACACGAGATAGAAGAGAATAATTTCTTTACTTAATGCGCTGTTCCAGACTTTCTAAAGAAACAGAGATATTTTCATCTCTATATCTTTTTGAAAAATATGTTTACTTTATTTCCTCTCTGCATTAAACAGTCTTGCATCAAAGGCCCAGCGTATATCTCTCTCTTTAATTAAAACCATTGTACGCACTAATCATATAATGGATCTACTTGCAAGAGTCAAAACACAATTTCAATAACACTATCAGGAGTGATCTGTCTCAGAAAAGAGGGAGGATATTGCCGGATGTGAATCATTAATATCCAAAATAAGCCTCAAATTTTAAAGAACTTTTGAGACAAGACATGTCGTGTTATTGGTAAATTAGACGCATTGTGCAAAACCTAGAATTTTTTGGCGATGGTATTCATACCTCAACCGACCAGGTAAACAACAAAATCTACGCAAATATAGGGGCTGTGCTAAATTCAGTATCGATAGTCAGTTCTCTCGATATCACATGAGTATTTAGGTCTTGAGTTAAGGTTGAGTAAATGGATATTATCGATACTGTCTTTTGCGCCTTTTCGCTGTATTTTTCAAATTTGCCCTATTATATTCTGTATTACAGTTTTGAAAATTTAAAAAAAAAAGATTGAAAATGAAGGAAAACAAAGGCGAAAACAAAATTACGTATATAATCAAAATTAGTCTCAAACATCATTTTAAAAAAATTGCTATATAACGGAGTCTTACTTTGATCTCTGACCTCAGTAGCTAACCTTTCTTACTGGGTAATTATGATGTGACAATACCGATATCGACTATGGAGTATACTGGGTGGTGAGTATTTACGTTGATAGATAATTGAAAATATGGACTCGGGCACATCCTTCCTCTGAAAGCTGTTATCATCAAAGACGTCAAGAGATGGCATGATTTCTTCGTATGTTTGTTTAAGAACTGGATTTCTCTCTTAAGCTTAACACTTCATCTGCATATTTATCTTTCACCGTATCTACATAATATACGTCGTTGTTATGATCTAGGAATACGTCACGATCATATTGTGTTTGTATATTGTTATCTTTGTGGATATTCGTTGCTTTTTGTCCTTTTTTTTGTTGGATAGCACTTCTGATTTTCACCCAGTTGTCCTTGGGCTTTAGAGTCCTCATGATCTTGATCTTCAGAGGGGTTTGGGTATGGCGCGTGATGGTGGTTGTTACGGCCCTTGCTGATATAATTCCACAAACTTTCTGAGGTCAGCCCTCGACAAGTCCTAGTGATGTCATTGTGGCAGTCACTCGACCTAGATTTCCATGAGCGAAATGCAGAATGAGAGGGCAAAGCCTGTGGGTTATGTTGTCATTACTGTGGGTGACACAAAGGTTTTTATCTGGCTTCATCCTGTTGCCTTGTTCGGGCCGAGCCTTCTCTCATCACTGTTAATGCGTGGTTGTTCGAACGTGCTCAGTAGCGATTAGTTCATTCCTGACTGTCACGGAATGAACTTTTGTCTGAACAGTCTGAACTTGTCTCTGATGTTGTTATTATAAGTCGACACGCACACGGACACCTTTGCACATACACAAACACCCACATACAAGTCAAACAATATTGATGATAAAACCCATAAGAATGTGCGCAGGGAGGTGGATGGTGATAGCTAATGGCGAGCGGGGTCGTTTCTGAGTATGGATACTTTCGTATCTATTCGATGCAGTCTCCTTGTTTCATTGATTTCACCTTTGATGGATGTGATGCTTGGTTACCTAGAAATAATTTAGAAGACTTATAAGTCTTGTGTGTACACACACACACACACACACACACACACACACACACACACACACACACACACACACACACACACACACACACACACACACACACACACACACACATACATATATATATTTAAGACATTCAATTCTTACAGGAGGAGGAAAATATGAAGAACTGATCACTGAGCTGTCATAAAGTATTTGGAAGGTGTGCAACTAGGTTTTGTTTTATTCTCATTGTGAAATATCAGTTATAAGTAGAAAGACCGAGTAGTCTTATAACTGTAGAACATTTCAGTTCCTCTGCAAGGAATCAAACTCAAGCGCGTAAATGGGAGTGGGGAGAGGAGAAGGTGTTGCAGCAGGAATCCACTAGCACTAGAAAGAGGACCAGCCAATTTCGCCGAGACCAGATCGAAATATTAAATTTTCACTGCTTCGAAATTCATTTTTACTTTTTCATTTGTTTACTGTTAAAAAGGTGCGGCCTCTCAACATCTCACAGGAGATGGCAATGTCCGTTTCTTCCTCTCCGTCCATCCTTTAACCAAAGACAACTACTTTGGGGGAAATATAGGACCTACGGCAATTGCCTACCTAGTGACCTTGTCAACATTTCAACAGAAACGCGAGTGAGATTAAAGAATGCTCCGAGTAGCCTAATCCTAAACCTGACCCCTCGATCTTTTGTGAACACATTCTAAGAATCTTAACCGAATGGACGCAGGAGAAAGATTTTTTTCTTGTGTTTGGCCAAATATTCAAGGTCGGTCATTCTCCTTTTCCCCCACCTCCTCTTTCTTCCTTCGCCCCTGAAAGTGCGTGCTCTCTCCCCCAGCTTTGCCCCAGGTATGGCGCTCCCACACCTTCATCTCACTGCTGTAGTCATTACCGAGAATGATGGTTAGAACGTCTTTCAGGCCATTATTTTTCAACCTCGCATGAATCCCCCTCATTAAACGTACTTCCTCTCAAGGAAACTATTTGCATCGCTCCTGACATTTTCCACCTACATATAGAAAGGTCAAACAATCATTGGCCTCTCGTAGCTACCTAGAAGCATTAGGCGATGTGATTTAGTCTCGTGTTGAAAAAGTAAACAACTACAAGGCACGTTTCTATTTGTTAGTGCATCGTACTGACTAGATATACAGCCACATTCCCCATTGTGTTTTCACATATTCATTGTTGGTATTGCAGTAACTGCAGCGACTCTTAACTCCTATGGAGTCACATTTTCAACAGTAGAGCAACAGTTTTATCAATGTCGCAGTGTTTTCACAACACAGTTTAGTCAGTTGTAGTAAGAGGATTGTGAAGGCACAGGCTATTGTTCAAGATATAAAGATGAGGGCCTTTTTTTATTTCATCATTATGTGCGCACGCTGATTTCAAAGCGACATAGAATCACGACCCGGACGCAATTCTTTCTGTGTATTCTTTCCGTATTATTCTTCACGTGTATGTTTTCATCCATTTTATATTCTCCAGTCCAGTTTCATAGATCAAAGACTATGAAGTTTTCTGTCATTTCCAATTTTACATGCCATTGTTCGATACATTCATGCTGGCCAGTGAGAACGTTGAACCCTTTGGCAGGACTAGCTTCAAACATCATGTAACGCACAGGGTAAACCGCGTCAATTGTTTACGACAGTTGGAGTTAAGTGACATGGAATGTCAGGTCATTGCGGACTGACAAAGAATTTTTGACAACACTTATGCGTTGGAACAGTCATTAGACTAGTTCGGAAACAAAATTTACCTCACCACGTTGTTTGTATGCTTGTGTTATACGTTATAGTCTTCTTGGAAATACACACTGCAGATAAAGCAAGCAGGACGTTCACACAATTCTGGAGCTTCAAGCAGTTTTTCCAGATTAAATGTAAGTTAAGACAGCCTAGATTATTATTTTTGTCGCGGATATTAAACACTGATAGAACTGTTATTGTAGTGTCAGTCGTGTCCCAAAGGTTTTGATTCCAGCTCAGTTCAGTTCTATCGGAACACTTCCCTGTGGAGTATTGAATTCCGTTTCCCGTCGAACTACTATTGCTTTTGCAGATGCTGCGTTTCTTCAGATAGTATTTTGCTGTTTCCATTCATATTTTGCGTCTCATTCTAATGGCATGTATTGTAAACGAACACCTTCCAGTATGTCAGTTTTTTGCTTTTTTTTCTGGAAAGGAAACAAAAGGGGCGGGTTTTTTGGGGTTTTTTTTTTGTTAGCTTTGTTTGAATGTTTGAGTTTTGTTGTTGTTTTTTTAAAATAACGATTTTTTTTCGTCTCTATTTTCTCACTGTTTCAGATTCCCTGTCTTGTTTCCTTAGAGTGTTATTGGCTTACTATAGGAACATGATAGGCAAACAGATTCAGGTGGTCGGTCAACGTAGTCAAAGCTACTGCGAATCTGAACCATCGTCATACAAGAACAATCAAGGAAGAATGACATTTAGATATAGATATAATGACTATTGTATTATGAATGTACACTGTCCGATACAAATTAAATGACCATTAAATCTAGGCCTGGTATCTTTACGACAGTATCATCCTGGCAAGGAAAAAAAATAACTCCCACCCTTTTCGTGGTGCATTCTGTCTGACTCTTTGATATAGGGGAAAAGTTTAGATAAATACCCATAATATAAAGTTCACACTTACTTTAGGCAAAATGTTATGTCTACAAATATATACGCATGGTAGGCCTTTCTGTCTTTTCATACCAGTTTCTTATTTGTAATTCTGGCTGGTTGTGCATAAGTTCTTTCAATGAGAACATAATATACACATAATAATAGTGAACGTCCAACATTATTTTCAGTTTAGAATATCACACGAGGTGCGCAGGGAGGGGGAAAGGGGGAGGAAGGAAAGGAAGAGGAGGAGAGAGAAAGGGAGGGGGGTTAATATAAGAATCGAGTGCAGCTGGGCTGCAGCATTTTCAAAAATACGTCAGTTGCCACAGCGATAACTAATAGTTTTATCACTTATAAAACACGCCTGTGAGAACAGGGCTTGGTGAAGGGATGAATTATACGAAATACAGTTTATTAGCTCCGCACCCTGTACTTCTTTCCAAAGAAAATAAAAAAGTTAAGACCTTATTGCCAGCTGTACTTAGCGACCGTGTGATAGACATATTCGTGAACCGACTCAAAGATAGACCTGAATAACTGAAGACTGCTAAAATGATCATGCCACTTGAAACAAAATTTTCATTACCATCCTCCGTCAGTTTAAGTCTAAGGTGTATGTTGTAGAGTTACGTAAAAACAACAGTAACAACAGAAAATCAAAATGTAAACCGAATTCCGCGAAGTCCGTCTAAAACTTCAGACTTCTAGCATGTGACCAACTAGAAGACAAGTCCTACAGCTGGCAAGAGCTGATGCACTATTGTCAAACTCCAGATGTGAAGCTGGCAGCTGGAAATTGAGATGACAAGATACCTCCACCACAAATCTGTCTGTTACTCGTATATAATCTGGCTTGATAATCTAGTTCCTTTCTGATCTGCCGACGGCTGTAGATTAATTTTTCATTCCTTGTAACCCGCGCCTTGTCTAATATTGCAATCAGAGATCGAGTCTTCTCTGCTTCATGTATTTCTCATTTTATCGGTCTTCCCAGCACTGCAGTGAGCCAAGTCAAGGAAGAGCATCAACATGCCTCTTGAAGAAGGAAACGATCCACCAGACTCTGGCAAGGACCAGAATGGACGGGCCAATGGCATTCCTCCTAAGTGTGAGTACAGTGTATCAAAATAACATGCTCTAGTTCGCAACGAAACCACAGAGCATGTCATTTCACTCGCTCCCTACTGCCATATCAGGTGGTAAGGCATACTTCTATTATATCATTATATGTTAGAAATGTGAGCCGTTTCTGGTATTTGAGAGCTTGCACATTAACCATGGGATCTCTTACCAAAGAATTACTAATGCATTGATGTTGAATGCACCCTTAATAGCGTTCAACATGCAAAATTAGTGTAATTCTTATGATGGCAAGAGATCCCATCGTTAATGCGCAATTTCTCATTTGACTGGAAAGTCTGTTACTAGGGGATTTAACAGAATTTCTGTGAGAGATCGATTTAAGATCAATTTTGAGAAGAAAGGCCTAAAAACCCTGTTTCCAGTGCTTTCCGGAATCCAGGGTCTTTCAGTTTGCAAGTCTGAACATGCTACCACTACACAACAGGCACGCTAACTTCACAGTAATTTGAACCTTAAATACCTACAGCCTGAATATTGTTCCCTAACTTCCAGGTGTAAGCCTAGTGTTTACCTGTGACCCTGACACACTTTCCAGCTGCTCAAATATTCACCAACAAATTAGAAATCAATGACAAAAGTAATCCAAGTTTGTTCTCCACCAACCAGAGTATCACTGCAAATGAGTAAAGCAAGCTTATAAAAACTGTTCACACCACCCAACCAACCAACAAACCAACCAACCAGCCAACCAACGAACC
>JAWQUT010000012.1:3827685-3840008 GCA_033807755.1 Ellobium chinense | reverse complement strand
GACCAACCGACCCACCGACTGACCAACCAACCAACCAACCAACCAACCAACCAACCAACCAACCAATGTGTTATTTTCCCAGTGATGAAAAAGAGTTCGTCTATGTATCTGAATGTCCGCATGCCACACCGCCCTGAGAGACCCTCTATCAGCGTGGACATAGAGGATGCTCAAGGTAAGTCTTCAATCACTCAGTCAGTCCATCATTCATTCAGTCAGTCAATTACTCAGTCATTCAGTCAGTTTGTCTGTCTGTCTGGCTGGCTGGCTGGCTGGCTGGCTGGCTCGCTGGCTAGATAGTTGTCTGTCTTTCTAGCTTCTTTGACTTCCGTTCATTTAATGTTTCCATTGTTTATATTAACTCATCAACTCTCTCTCTCTTTTTCACACTCTCTGTCTCACTCCATCCCTCATCCATAACTGTCTACGTTGTCTTTCTCTTCCTCTCCATCTGATTTTGTCATCAGTATCTTTGTATTCTTCAGTTTATCTCGGCTACTTTTGTTTTTTTCTCCCTCTATTTCTCTGTCTTTCTCTTGCTCTCTGTCCCAGCGACCTCTCCGTACTTTCCGGCGCACCTATCTCTCTCCCTCTCTCTCTCTCTCTTTCTCTCTCTCTCTCAATAATCTTTTCAGCTACCTGCCTCCCCTTGACGGAAAGCTCTTAGCTAACCCATTAAACCAGTGAGACAAAAGGCATTTTCAGATTTAGGACAGTTTAGAGAACAAACCATACGGACATCGGCACGTTCGCAATGACAAACAAACCAAAGCACTTCTGTCACTGCTGTTAGCTATCCATGGACTCAAACAAGCCACAGAATAGAGCCAGCAGAACATGAGAGCGAAATGTCGGCCATGCTGTGTGCCACTTGTCGTTAATGCTGGTGTACAAAGGGTTAATTACCAGTGGCATTGAAGTATTGAGATTGTTACAACGAGTAGAATAGAAACAATGCCTTGGTATAATAGCTGCTGAGGGAAGCAGTTATTTTTTACCCTTTTAGTCCCGATCATTCTCTCTTTCCTGTCTCTCTCTTCTCCTCCCCTCTCTCTCTCTCTCTGTCTCTGTCTCTCTGTCTCTCTGTGACTTTATCATCGATTTGTATTGTATGTAAGCTGCTTGCTGTGACAGTCATGAGAGTATCATAGTATATTTCCTAGTGGATTATATTAGCAACAATAGACTGTACCATTACTACCATGATGGTTAGCGTCCTGCGTCACACTATTCTATTCGTGAAGGGCTTCATGATGAATCATGAAATCCAGCAACCTGAATTTTTTTATATATTCCGCTCACTTTAAGTAGCATTAGAAGTATTTATTATAATTAAAAATGTCCACTCCATATAACGACATCTGTCCTATAAGGTTTCACAAGTAAATTTCGCGACGCCCAATTAAATAGATAAGGAAACGTTTTGCCATGGAATCCTCCATACCTCCAGGTATATCAGTGTTATTATTTACGTGTTATATGTATTGTATTATGCCATATAGTTTGCGTTTATATTGTTATATGAATGAACAAGTGCTAATCAAGAACTGAACTGCATTGAACTGAACTGGTAAAACTGAGATCTAAGAGGAAAATTAGATCGGATCAAAGCTTTTGACTACACTAAGAGACAAAAGTCTTCATAGAATTATAACTATTTAACCCTCTAGTGCCCAGCCCTATTTACAATGGCACAAAAAGTCCGAGCTCCAGTTTTTGGATCACTTCTGGATCCACTATGCTGGAACAAGCATCAAAATGATAATAATAATAATAATAATAATAATGCGGTTTATAAGTCTCATATCCAGACTAATGCCCGCCCATGCGACTTCACACTATTATGGTGGGGTGATGATCTTGGTTTGCTTTTTCTTTGTTCCACGAAATGTATCAGATCTGATACGCTGGGCACTAGAGGGTTAAGTATCTGGTATCTGAATTCGTGCATAAATTCCCCTATGCCATCACAGCCGGCTTACGATTGTGTACAAGATTATACCAGTATTTGCATTTGGTTTTATTATTTTGTAGTACATGACTCTACGCACAGGCTTTTTTTTTTTCCTTTGACAGTGACGTGCAAAGTTTCATCATTGCATGTGTTGTAAAATAATACAATCGCAGATACGATAATCCACAGCCGCTAATCGATGACAAATAAACATGAAACTTTGATGAATTCTGCACTGTCTTCATCTCATCCTTTTCTAGCGGTATACACTCGTTATATGCAGTGATACATCACACAATGCGCTCGGTATCACATTGATATAATTATAGAAGCCTGTGCTGTGTTTGATGTGTCGTTACTTAATTAATTAATGCTATCATTTATTTTAGTGACATACAAGAGTAATCTTTCTGGTGGATAAAGAGATGGATCCATAAAGTTACATTCACATTAATAATAATCAAAATAGTATAATTAGTATAATGTCTATAAGGATGGATCCAAGTATTCTTTTATAAACTTGGCATCACATTTACATATCGAAGATCAAATTCATCTGTAAGAGAACAGTTCTATAAATTAACTTTATTTATTTCAGCACATCCCCCAAATTTACATTGCCTGAATGAATGAAAAAAAACAAAACCCGCCCTTCCGAATACTCTATTTTATTGTCCTATTTTTCAAAATGAACAAAGGACTTCCCGTATCTTGCAAACTATCATTCACTAATGCTGAGAAAAACAGGAAAACTACTAATGCATACAAAAGTGTAATCAGGCACACACACTCCTGTTAATTCACTATTTTATTGACACATGCGCCATATGGTGGAACAGCAAGATTTGTCGTGGTGAATTTTATCACATCTTACAACAGCATCATCACATGGTATCATTGTTCAATGTGTATTTAATGTATCACAAAATCTAATCACTGTTTCCTAATCATATTATAATATTTATTTCCAACGCCAACAGATTTCTACACCTATGGAGATCACACCTACGACCCCGCGGATAAGGTCCAGACCTTGATTAACCAGGTGCGTGACCCTAAACATAAGACAAAGCAGCTGTTTGTGGAGATGGACGTCTTGACGACCAGGGGCGAAGAGGCGGAGTGGAGGGAGTGGGCCAGGTGAGTAAAATTGTCCTCCTCTAGTATATTATTTCTTTTTTTTTACAAACATAACTGCCCATTCTTCGCACGGGATTGCCATACCAGTGAATTTCTGGCAATAACGATTGTGACGACAAAGTGATGGAAGGACAATAGCAATGCACAGTATTAATAGACACAAGCACACACGAAAATGCAAGGCAAGTACAAACTCTGATTATTATTAAACATTTGCTGCCATTCGCGATCTAATTCAGTTTACATAATGACAGACAATAAAATCACAAAGGACGTTCTTTGCCTATTTTTGATAAAGCGTATGACTAAAATTTGGACAGGAACCTTTTTTTTCGAAACTGAAAAGTTGGTTGTTTTGTGATCATCATCAGTGGAATAATGGGACATATACAGAGTCAGGAACTTCTACATTTACATACAGTATAGTATATAGATATAATAATACACTTTAAAGCTTAGTCACTAGCCGGCGTAAAGCAAAGATACTGAATCACATTGCTGAAGAGCGGAGGGATAAGGTATACAGAAGGAACCCATATCACCATGACTCAGATCTACCCAGGGAAAAAAATGGAGCTCAAGAAATCTCTGAAATAATTAACGGTTATATCACAAGTTGGCTGCCAGCAATGCAGATGTCGGCGAAAACATGTTTTTTTTTTCTTAATTTGAGGGCATAACATGAGTATGCAGATAATGAGGGCGAATCGTACCTTTGAAATATACATTTTCTTTATCAAATATTAACATTACATTCAAGCTAAAAAAAAAAAAAAACCGCACGCAAAACTCAAAGTATGGAATGATACCCCCGGCCTGGAGATTGAGTTCGTGAGATGAGTATGTTGTTGTAATGCTGTACTAATATTTTCTTCTACGACACCTTCTTTGGCAGATGGGTCAAGTACGAGGAGAAGGTGGAGGAGGGCGGCAAGCGCTGGTCCAAGCCTCATGTAGCCTCACTGAGCATGCACTACTTGATGGAGCTGAGGAAGCAGATCTTGGAAGGAGTCTTGCTCACTGATGTCGAGTGCTACTCCATCTCCCAGGTCGTAGGTAGGTAAACTTCTGTGTATCGATCGAATGAATGTTTGAGTTAATGTGAAACACGATTAACTCCCCATGTATTGTCTCCAACCTCCCATGAGTCTCCTGGGGTTGGTTAACTCTAATGCACTCAGCATCGAAGAGTTATCCTCTGAAAAGTATTAACTTCTTTCAGGCGAGAAAGGCTCCGCACAATTTTCGCCTCAGATGCTCTCCACATTTAGATGCAGCTCTTCAGCCGTTTGACTGTGCAGATCTTTGGTTATTTGATCTCAGTCAAAAACATAATTAATATCGCTAAAAGCTCAATCATATCACCTCTAAAATGGCACCCATCACTGAAAATTTCTCAGGCTTTCATCAATTTGCCAACACATTTAATCGCCATTTTACCGGCAAGATATGAACATCCATGACTTAATCAGGCATCCGCTGAAATGACAATCACCCAACTGAAATGCGTAGGGGAAAACTGAAAGCTAAAAAGGTGGTTACAATCTTTTTTAATTACTGTAAATATTGGGCATGCAAGCACAAAGCAAATACAAGCAACGATGAACCAGTCAAATAATAGTCACGATTAATCAGATGTCTCTTGTTCGAAGGGAATGCATTCCACAATACATCTGTTTACAGATGACAATGTATATAGCCCATGTTGATGTAAAATCAGAGATTATTTGGTATAATGTCGTAATTCACATGACTTAAATAAAAGAATACAACCGTGCATGTTAACACAGGCTGCATATGAGTTCATTTTTATTTTCAAAAGTGACCGCTTGAAGAATGGGGGGCATAGTACTGTATTTCAGGTATCGACATAGTAACATAAGAAAGACATATTTTGAAAGCAAAATGATAGCAACATGCAGAACCATCGTCACAAAATCATGCGTCAAACACACATTCTTTTATATTCCATAGAACATTTCCTGGACGCTTGGATTGCCAACAAGTCGCTGAATCCTGTGCTGAGGCAGCATATTCGCCAGTTGTGTCTGAAGACTCATAGACACAGGCATGAGAAAGGAAGGCCAGAGGACAAAAAGAAAAATATGAAACGGAACAACACCAACAGTGATCTCCGGCACCAAGTCAGTAAGTAGGAGCTTAAATTTATTTACAGGGCCAGTATTAGTAAGTATTGTCGCTGCCTCCAAGATGCCTATAAGAGGTCCCAAGTAATGAAAATCCTTATAAGTGACGTCGTTGACACAGGACCCCCACCTCACTCCCCATGTCTCCATATAAACCACATTGTTTTCTCCAGCGTGTCTATGACAGCCATGCTTGTGAACTGTGTGTTGCTATATAGTTATCGTTTTGCGTTCTAAAAGAATGCAGGCCCTCGGTCAATGATGGCATCTGGAGACATCCAGAAAATAGCCATTAGTGCTTCCGTAGATTTTCTGCAGTATGGGCGGCCCAAAGGAAAATAACCCCACCTAAAACATGCACTGCTCAAGTTAGTGAAACAAACCTGAATTGTCCATGCTAACGTATGAGATGTATTCGACGTGCGTGAAGAGAGGTGTGAAAAACACGGACGAAATGTTCTGATCATTTCAGTGGGGGAAATCATTTCAAGTTTGTCGATGGGGGAGGAGGACCGATTTAAGTAAGTATGGCTCTGAATACATTCATGAATGGCATAAATAGGAAAGGGGATGAGTCAACGAGTGGCCGAAGTACAAAGCGAATCAAGAAAAGAGATGAAAAAAGGGTGACGTGGAGGAGGAACGAGACACAGTGGCAGTGACGTGTACAGGACAAATATGTCTGTATGCTGAATCATGCTTATTTGAAATATACAAGAAAGGCGATTTTAAAGAGGCAAAATAGGAATAAAGTCTCTGATACTAAGTGTATTTCAGTGGGCCATAATTAAGTTTGGATTCATAGATCTGGGGTTGTATTTCTGTTTCATCTTCCGCGGACGCCATCTTGCTCATGAGCTCTATCTCGCAGGGGTCACTCAGACGCATCCTTTCCTCAGCAGTTTCTTGGTGGGCGAGGTCACACTGACGTTTATTGTGGCTAAACTGGCCCTCAGATGCCGAGAAAGTTGGCTCCTCTTGATGACTGTGGACATGAGATCCGTCATAACTTTTCACACAACGCATTGGTAATCCGAACGTACAGAGGACCTCAAGGTCCATGAAACACAGTATCACAGCGAAGACAGTTCCCTGGATAGCAATCACTAAAGAGTAGGCCTGGAAGTAGTCTTGTACTGGCAATTGAGAGTAGTGTAAATACGCTTCCGTATGAAGTAGCACCAAAAGAATTTCGCTTATACCAGCGTGCAGCGCAACACAAAGCGCACTTATCCCTTTTTGACGAATGTGCCATATGTCGCAACCTTTCTCCAGATGAGGCTGCTTCAGGCAGAACGATCCAAATAAGGTCACAACATCCAAACATGCGATACTCATAACCAGTAAAAATCTTGGAGCTGTGGTGAGCCAGTGGTATGTTGATTGGAACGTCCTGAAGCCGCAGTACGGATTAGGGCACGTGAATATCTCCATGAAAGTCTCAGCCAAAACGAGAACGGCTGCTGCAGTCAGAAATGAAACTATAGCTATTTTCAGCAATAGTCTCCTGATGACGATCTTTAGAATAGGGACAATACAAAAGTAAAGGTATCCAAACAGGCATTCGTAAAATACAAGCGTGCTAAATAAGACCAGAGCTTTGGCCAGGCGACATTTGAATACTTGCGAGGCATCATGAACTGCGCTCGTAGAGATAGAAACCAGGTGATTTACGAGCAACACAGTGCCTGCTGCGGCAAGGAGTGCGTAAGTATACGAAGCCTGGTGTTTCTTCTTCAGCTTGAGCACCACGGCTAGGCACATGACGACAGCAGCAACCAAGAGAGCTATGGACACCACATGGCACGTTAGATACATATTCCTGTAGTCGTCCAAAGCCTTCAGAATCGTTATGACCTTCGTACTTACGAGTTTCTTGAGGTCGTCTTCGGCTGTGGGCACCTCCGAGAGGAAGCAGTTGTAGAAATTGGTGTAGGGTTTGTCGTCAAAGGTATGGTTGACATACCAAGTGGCGTTGGGATGGCAGGTCCTTGTGGCGTTCTGGTGAGGATTCAAAAAGCCATCATCGGGACAGGGCAGCTGAGCAACAGTCCCGGGGAGGGTGGGGCCCCAGCACAGTCGCGATAACTGGTCCCAGTCAGGATGGCAGTGAGGAACGCCCTCAAGGTCCATATGTTTCGTCTTGTTCCTCATGACGGTGAAGCAGGCTTCTCTGGACTTGTACGGTGGACCAGAATAGTCGCCGGCCACAACCTGCACGCGAGGGCTCATGGTGGTTGTCTGTGGTATTCTGTAGACGAATTAGAAAGTGTGAGTCAAGTGCTTCACAGCCTAACAAATTCACATTCATTTTTTCAAAAACTTTAAACTGCGTAAATTTTCCTTCTGCCTGACCATCTCTCTGAAAACATCGCTGGAAGGAAAGGATTTTCACCCTGTGTAAGCCAACGTGCTGCATGACATCACAAAAGCGAGAAAAGCTTGCAGACGATTGGTGCAGATACATGCGCAAACGCGCGGCTCGTGCAGAATGAAAATCCCGACATTTCTGCGATGTCTTCCCAGAAACTGTCAGGCGAAAGGAAAAATGTTCGCAATTTAAATTTTAGGAAAATATAGTGTGGACACATTAGGCTGTGAAGCAATTAAGTATCCCTGTCCCTTGAAAATGAAACGCTCGAGAGATTGATGATAGTAGCAGTGTGTAACAACGACACTAACAATAACGATGCCGATTTACAGTCTTCCATACAAAAGCATATTTAACAGAATTTAGAGGATCTCCACTTTCATCATAGTCGACTTCGCTTAACTGCAGCTTAGTTAATTGTAACTAACCTTAATTGCAACATAGACTATTGCATTTCTACGATATATATCCCTTTCTTTGAATCGATTTTTTGTTGTAATTTTCGCAAGGAACTGCAATTAAGCTGGATGGACTAACATTATTACAGGAAGGCAGATCATTTATCGCCTTTTTTCAGCGTATTGTTGAGCATTTAGCACTGTTACTGTAACAATAAAAGCATTCTTTGAACTAAGAGCTGCTGGAACGCATTTCCAACACAAAGTGGCAGAGTCAGGATTTTGACATTCACTGAAAGGGACAAAGGAGGGAGGGAGGGTAGGTGTGTGTCAAACAGACAAATGCTGAATTATTCATAACATCCTATATATTAAGTGATCTGCACGCATATTTTGTCTGTGGAATAACTGATACTTCTTCACCATCCTAGACCAAGTAGAAGAGAGTTTATCTCCCTCCCCCCCCCCNCCCCCCTTCTTTTATGTCTGTGGAATAACTGATACTTCTTCATCATCCTAGACCAAGTAGAAAAGAGTTTATCTCCCTTCCCCCCTCCCCCCTCATTCTTTTTTGCCTGTGGAATAACTGATACTTTTTTTGTCAACCTAGACCAAGTAGAAGAGAGTTTATCTCCCTCCCCCTCCTTCCTTCCCAAGAGGAAGAGAGTAAATCGCCCCCCTCCCCCTTCCCCAACTGATTACGCCAATGAACTGCAACTGGAACAATATTTCCAAAATAGCAGCACATCAAGAGCACTAGCAACAATTTCTATCTAGATATAAACTCAGGTGTTTCTCGACCTATGCACGTGAGTCGAGAGGTTATGTAAAGTTGAGCCTAGACTAAACACAACTACAGACTCGATATCTACATTTACCTTCCTTCGTTCTGCGCTTAAAGTGCGCAATTTTTTTGTTGTTGTCATATTAAAATAATATAAATATGCACGATACGATCAAGAAATTCAATCTAACTCTACTCAAGCCCTCTCTCTAGCTATACACATTTAGTTACCTTTAACTCATTAAATTCAACAGAAGAGGCACAGTACTATTTCTGAATGCAGTAATCATCTATAAAACTAAGGAAAAACAAATGCGTGTTGTAAGACAGATGTGATACAGTCATTTGACAAGGGACAGGTTCTCTTAATGACTTGTTAAACTTGTTGTTAAACGCAACAAAACGTCATGCTTGTTAAAACATCTTGATCCCGTCTTTACACTTGTTGTCCCGTAAAGTTTACAAGAACAGATTTATTTATTAAGGAAACTGTTATTCCGCAGCTATATTATTATCATTTTTGTTTTGTTTTGTATTTTTGCCGTTATCAGTGTAGGTATAATCATGCTGAAGTACTGTAACACTCTAACTCAACTCTGGCTCTGCATACATCAATAAAGCCACAATCGCGCTAAAGCAGGGTAAAAACCTAACTTAGTATCTAGCTCTGAACCACCAATATACCCGATATGGTGCCAAGAAACGTATAATGCCGAATCACATTCTATCTCTGCAGCCACCAATTTGGCCGTAACTGTGCTAAAAGCCGTGAAATCCTTACTGAAAACCTAGTCACTATAAATATCGTCGTTATAGTGCTGAGGCACCGCAGAAAAACCTGACTGCAGCCTCCAGTATAACTGTAATTGTGCTGAAAACCGAAAAACCCTCACTCAAACGCTAGTCACCAATATTGTCGTAATAATGCTGAAGCATTATAAAACCCTAACTCAAACACTAACAATAACTATACAGCGGCTGTGGAAGTCAGCATGCTTAATAAGACGGACATAAAACAGATCCTCTGTAACACACTAATTACCATCGCACACGAGAAGCGGAGGGCTGGAGAACATAACAAAACTTGTTTATCAAAATAACATAACGAACAGTACAGTTTATGAACCTTTGTTCAATGGAAATAACAAAAGCAGTAGGCTAGCCGTTATTTCACAAACGCTTTTAATCCGCAGTGGCAACAGCTGTATGCAACCAAACGGCAGCAGTTCGGCAAGGCCATGCGATCGAATTTGATTCGGTCACATCACGGTTTAGCACTTTAGAACCAAACTAACTTTACCTGTGGCGCCACATGCGTAAGACAGGGTTATAAATACTCGAGGATTTGGTCTTATGATCTGACGGTCTTTCATCTTCTCGTTATGGTTTGTAACATCTAATTTTCACACACGTTGTTCCCATTTAGTACATCACATACACATCATACTCACGCCTGTGAACTCATCTCCGATGAAATATCCATAGTTTTGGCTAAGTCTCGTCTACACTAGAGTTTGAATTTGTGTGCACTATTCCCACTTTCGAGTGGCAGACATTAATGAAAGCTGAGCTCTCCCAGAAAGTTTTCCTAAGAAAAAAAATTATACGAGTTTGTTGCGAGCGCGTAATCGGGGATGGCGCTTGACTCCCAGCTGGATCGTCTCCCCTTGTGGTTAGCTTGTCTCGAGAGCGCGTGCAATTAGGCCTGTAATGGCGGCCCATTATTCTCTCCAACTACCACCACTTTAAGCCAGTGTGGTAGTTATAATATGGCTATTGTTTACTCACTCCCTCGTGTACATTAACGAAACAAAAATGTACAGCAAGGCGCAGAGTCGAGTCGTGAGTCTTACGCTATAATAGTGCAAAAATGCGCGAAATAGAGAAAATTAACAAAGAATGTCGGGGACTGGGAGAGGTAGGAGAGTTAATGAAAATAACAGAATTATAACAGTACACGGTGTTGAAATTAATGATATTCACTACAACTGATGGCGAAACCACTGGGTGAAATGGAATATTTCAGTTGTATGCCAAACTAGGAACCGATCATCTTATCCAGACTGAGAGAAAACATAACAAATCCAGGCGACTTAAAGCAAATCCTTTCCGCCACACCTGTATGGATTTAAATCTTTTTCACTGCATATGCGCGGCTTTGATCCACTGACATATTCTTCCAGGCAACGACGAAACAACATATAATCCTCTAATCAAATAACGACTATACAGAGTTTTGTCGTTGCACGGTAGTTTGTTATTTTTGCTGTGTGTGGATATACAGTCTAGCGAAGTTGGCTATAGTGCATGCTGTTGTCTCGATGTTTTTCTATCACCGGGACGAGGTGTGGCGCTTTGACCTCATTATTCTGACGTTGGTAGGATGTGAAATTATAAACATTCAGGCATCTGTTTAGCTACCAAGTCTTATGCCAGACAGCAAAGCGGCACTCAATCATCGGCTCAGGTCATAACCTACACTGGTTTCTTCTTAAAGCAAACACAAACTCACCTTTCTGTTGTAGTTATCGGCACAATACGCTTTACTCTTCACATTTGAAATTTCACGCAAAGAAAAAAAAAGACAACTATTGAATCACACCACAAAGACATCTTTCTATCAACGAAAAAGTAGTAGGATGCCTCGAATAGTTTTTGTGTTTCTCACTGATATGTTTCCCAGACCTAGTCGAACCCTCGGCCGCTCTTGTTCTCCCTTTCTCTGGGAGAAAATGTATGAAAACTGTGGGCTAGACTATTAACAAGCCCCTTAAGTTATACCTGTACATCTCCATCTCCATCTTTCCTACACCGGCCCCTCTGTCCAACACAACCAACATCTTTCCGCCGCCTATGTCTGCTTACTCTGCTAGTTTCCACCCGCAGACATCGCGTAGGCCCTACTGAAAATTTCCATGAGGGTAAATACAAATTTTATCGCTGTTTCCACTACAAAAGACAAGAGCAGTTTTAAAACAAGAGAGCGTTTGTACTCGACACATCAACTGATGTAGACAACGATAAGTGAAATATCTACCTGTGTGGGAATAGCACAGTGATTCAAAGGGGGAAAAATGACTGCCTTTTTTTCCTTTTTGGCTTTTCTGTTCGAAAAAGAAAAAAAAAATCTCAGCACTGTTTCTCTTTGTACAAAGCCCGCGCCAGCTTGCTAGGTGGCGAATTAACTATGAAGCAGCTGGTAAGAAGGAAATGATATCGGCGAACATTCATTTCTAAGACATAAGTTTAATGTTCTCCTTGTACCTGCCCAATTATATCTGCATAGGCTAACTTTATAAGGTCGTCAAAATCATATGAAAATGATAATGAAAATGAAAATACGACTTTGTTTATCCCATAGGGAAATTGTATTACAATGTCATACAATGTAATGCGTCTCATTCATAATACAAACACACATAACAATACACATCATAACATGTAAATACATACTATTGCAGATGAAATACAAATATTATAGCAGAAAGTTACTCATTCAGTTCTTAGTTCCATCAAAATCTTACAGCAG
>JAWQUT010000012.1:3814395-3827649 GCA_033807755.1 Ellobium chinense | reverse complement strand
GAAGGGGGTGAAGAGGGGAAGGGGAGTGGAGGTAAAATGAAGGAGGGGGTGGACCCGTGCTTTCACAAATCTGTCGTCAGTAGACTGCCCTATGTTTTTTTCTTCGCTGTTTTAAGTCAACACAAATGTCCTCATCAAGAATTCGTTTGATGCTAATCTGGCATTACTGAGCATTCAGCAACGACCAGTTATTTTTCTCTTCTTATAATGTCAGCAGTTAAGGTATCGATGCTGTAAGTATCGTTTGATTTGCCAACTACATCAATCAAATTTTCAATCGATATGTGAAAGGAATTCATAGGCAAATACACTGCCTTTGAACAGATAAGATATTAGCATTTTTAGTCTATTCGTTCGTGTGAGATTGTCACAAGTACTTGCGGTATCGATACCATGTCATAATCAATCAGTTAAGTTTGTTGAATTAAAAGAAAGAAGCAAACATTAAAAAAATGATAGTACTTATTTCCAGGTCCCCCAAAATAATTCATTATAACAAGTCATGTCAATGTCAGTGTCAATGAGGTCAATGTCCCCAAATGACCTTAACTGTTTTCCATGACCTCTTTGGTGCATCATCATTGTTTGAGTTCCTACCCCCTCCCTCCATCCCCCATCCTGAGAAACAGCTGCCCCCTTTCCATCTCCAGTACCCCTTTGTGACACCACTACACACAAAGGCACATTATATGTGCATATTTTAGGCAGGGACTGTATCTGCCAGCGTGGGGGTGAGATGTGTAAAGTTCATGCTCAGCACGAGATTACAAATAATTAATACGCCCTGGACATGAGCCAGCTGCTCACGAGGGCCATTTCCATACGTTTTCGAGGTGATTAGAGCAGGATATCGCACAGAAATTACAATAAAGTACAGCACAACGCTGTGTTTGGAAAAAAAAAATAAATATAGTCTTTGTGCCACAGGGAAATTTCCACGTAACTTATTTTTTTAAAAAATGAATTACAGTAAAATACAGCACAACGGTGCAAAAAAAAACCCAAACTATAAAATATTCTTTGTGCCACAGCCATAGGGTCTGGTAAATTTCCACGTAACTTATTTTTTTTTTCATGAATTTCAATAAAATACAGCACAACGGTGCAAAAAAAACCCAAAAAACAAACAAACCACAAAACCATAAAAATAATATTCGGTGTGCCACAGTAATAGGGTCTGGGAAATTTCTAGTATTCTTTTTTTAATGAATTACAATAAAGTACAGCACAACGGCTAGTTTAGAAAGACAAATTATTTGTGGCATTGCCATAGGGTCTAGAATATTTCCTTGTAAATTTTATTTGTAAAATCTAACAGGCACTTCTTCCCCACTCCCACCTCTTCTGTCTGTTTATGTTTTTAAAGGAGGTTTCAGATCAGGACTTGGGGCCTGGGGCATCCTAAATCTTTGATTTTACGATGTCCTTAACTATTTCCCACACCGGAGTCACATCATGGACTAAGAGAGCAGTAGACTAGACCAGCTGATTCATATATATAATACTTTTAATAGAGATGTGAAAATGGAAGGTCTAAGATAAACTCCACACATGCACATACTAAGTTTAATGAAAATCCATACTATATTCCTGATGTAAATGAAGTCTTCGATAGTGCAAGATATGCACTGATATCAATAGACATTGTTCTATAGATAACACAGTAGAGTACAATTCAACATCATGCAGACATCTTGCATAAGGTCATGCAATACAGAGACTCGTGACGGACAATTCGATTTCAGCATTAACAGTACATGTATGAAACCAATCACCTCGACTACATTATCACTCACAGTTAAATTTTCATGGGTTTATGTTTCTGGCCTTTTATGGGAAAAGATCGAATACGTAAATGTCATGATTTACCAGAAAACGAAAATTAAAATAAAAACAACCCAAAAGTTTCGCGTTGTGTCTCTCGTTATCAATTTATTACTGGTTTATACGGTTGGCTATATGGGAAACTATACAAGCTACAAGAACATAGAAAACTTACGTGCTTTAAAAAATGGCAAAGACTGAATTTCAACTAATTTGGCGAATACTGCCATTACCCATAAAGCGCTAGGTTCATTTCTCATTGCAACTTTTTATATAATAATAATGCAGTTTTTAGTCTCATATCCAGGCTAATGCCCGCTCATGCGACTTCACACTATTATTACCCCAGCAGGTCTGATCACTCTAGGACTTTCTCGACTCCCTGGGGAGCATACAGTGCCGCTGATCACTAGCATTCTGACAATATCTTCCACTGCCTATAGCCAGGTACCCATTTTACAGATGGGTGGACTGAGGAAAATGTGAATAAAAATACTTTCTCAGGGCACTTACAACATGACCGTGGTCGGGAATCGAACTCAGGACCTTTAGATCCTGAGTCCAACGCCGTAACCATTAGGCCACGCTATATATATATGATGCCTATACCTGTAGGTAAGCATTTGTATTGGATCCGAATATCGCACTTAAAATTCCAGATTCAATATTTCGAATTACAGTATCTTAACATATCAAGCTGAAGAAAGAGTTAAAAATACATGGCTAAAATCGCGTTGGAGATTAAGTATTATTATCATCCATCGGATTTAATGAGAAAAACATGTGGTAAGACAGAAAGCTACAAGGGTATAAGACATTTAATACAATCTTTCAATGAAGGATTCTTCAAGATATTTTCCCCTACGAAATTACAGCGTGGTACAGTATTAGCTTTCATAGAAAAAAAAAGTTATCTCTGTCTCTCTCTCACTGCCTCTCTAATTTTCTCTCGGTCTCTCTGTCTTTGTCTCTGACCCTATCTCTCTCTCTCTCTCTTTCTCTCTCTCCTAAACACACACACACACACACACACACACACTGCATAAATCGATAGGAACTTACATATCGTGGCACATCCTTGCTAGAAGTGTGACATGACAGGTCCCTGCACACTAGCAATCAGTCTAAAACTAGACCACCATAGAGTTAACCCACGACATTGCAATATAATCATCCCTGAAGGCAACCACTGTTTCAGTACACGATAAAGAACCAGTAACATCGATTTTTATATAATTGCATGTGGTGACCGGATCGTCGACTTTAGAATCAATGGGGGTGTCAGATACGAGCATTCAAACTCAGTCAGTCAGTCAGTCAGTCAGTCAGTCAGTCAGTCAGTCAGTCAGTCAGTCAGTCACTCACTCACTCACTCACTCACTCACTCACTCACTCACTCACTCACTCACTCACCTTTACCTTCGTCATTCACTCACTCATTTCCTCATTTACTCACTCGCTCATTCATTTACGCACGCACGCACTCAGTCAGTCAGTCAGTCAGTCAGTCAGTCAGTCAGTCAGTCAGTCAGTCAGACAGTCAGTCAGTCAGTCAGTCAATCACACTCAATCGCTCGCTCACTCACTCACTCATTCACTCACTCACTCACTCACTCACTCACTCACTCACTCACTCACTCACTCACTCACTCACTCACTCACTCACTCACTCACTCACTCACTCACATCTAAGGCTAACAACATGTATTCCTGTTGTTACCCGTAATGGAAACTATTCTCTCAAAGCCAGGCAGGAGATTTCTATGCCGTGATTATCATGAGTGATATTGACACAATCTCCCACTGTAGCCGGCGTCTGAAGTGGGGTCTGCGTTGATAGAAGCTTTGTAAACAAGCTATGGTTAGAGATTTGTAAACATCCTTCAGCAGAGACCCCATCTCCCTTCCGTATTTCCCAGTGACCAGGGCCGTACGCACGACACCCCTTGACTCCGAAAAGGATAGGAGGAAGGGGATCCATAGATCAAGGATGATGCGTATTCGTCGAGTGAAGGGTTAACTAGTGCCTGGGTGGGATCTGGATAGAGGGTCTCTTTTGAATATTTTCAGGGTTAGGGGGTGAGAGAGAAGGAGCTCGGATAAGGTAGCTACAGCACCGTGTTTATCCGCCGCATTAATTCGATATCTGCAAGCCATATTGTCTGTCTGTGTTTCCATGACATCAATCATACCTAACACACAGGACAGATTCGTCCCTCCTCTTTCGTCCCCCCCCCCCTCCAACCCCCATAAAAGCTCAACCTCTTGATCTCACACTCCTCACCCTCACTCTCATCCTCACTCTCGCTCACATCCTCACTCTCGCCCATATCCGCACAGATGGTCTGAGGCCAATGCAGGGCCCATATTGCTAATGTTAATGCCCCAAGAATGGGAAGTGAAAGCAAACATCCTTCAACAAGAGAGCATGTGACCGGGTAATGTGATATCATGTAAACCAGTGATCTTCGTGATGGCGTATGATTTATACGCGCTTTGAAAACAGAGCTTTGGTGACCTCATTATCATAATCCGTTTCTTGGACATGAACATCTGAACCGGTCAAAGGACAACAATGCTATGTCATGCAAGAGGTTAGACAAGAGCGAAACTATAACACTGTGAAAACTGTCTGAAAAATTTAAACAGTCTAATCATGATCTGATAAAGTTGAGTTAAATACACTAGAATAGACGAATTCGAAAATCTGGACTTTACCACGAAATATCTCAGCAAAGAGACTCGATGTCAGAGCATTATAACGAATATGCCAGATTTTCGAGTATCCGTGGTCCGAGATCGTGAGGCCTTACTGTTTTTATTTGATCGTTCCTATTTTGCGTCTGTGTGTAGTTTCACTCCATTCTTGCCAGTGGACTCAGAACACTTCTGTGGAGAGCTTGTTTTCTCACACATATGATGAAAGTTTGCATTTTGCACTCTAATTTGATACCAGTCAATTCTCTAAGCAGTAAAATAAAGCCGATAAGACGTGTGTCATCAGCCACATGCCACTCCGGGAGAAGTTTTTTTTTCCGCCTCAGTCTGCTTCATAGGCTTGATTTATTGCTCGCTCTAACGGTATTTGCGTTTCGTTTTGTTTTGCTTTGAGCTGGTTTAGAGGAGCGGAGGTGAAAGGAAAAATGCTTCTTAAAATCAAAATACCTGTTAGATTCGTAAGAAAGCTCTGCATGCTCTCTTGCTCCAGCTGGGGGGAAAGTATATCAGTCTAGGGTTTCGGAATACTCGAAGCAGCAGCTGACAAATCGTGGACTTTGTTATGAATCAAGTGATCACAACCTAAGATCCAAAAACTCATAACCATGACCCTTGACCTTTGGCTTTTCAGGGGTTCTTAGCGCGAGTCTATGCTCAGGTGATACAGAATCATATCTTACCGTTACAAAGGAAACATGGTATACCAGTACTGTGACTATTACTATCTTGCCCTCCCCTCTTCCTCCGTTCCAGACAAAAGTCAGACGAGGTACATCCCTTCCTTTCTTGATATTACCATCCTATGACATTTCGCATGGCATTTTTAGGCTCGGGGCCCCATAACCCGAGTACACTACCTCCCCAGTTACACAGGGGTTGGTGATAGCAGGTGTAGCCCTATAGTTATCGAAATCGGAATTGCCGTTATTAATTCACCGGGCCTAATTGTTGGCACTGACAGTGCGTGCCACACTCACATGGTGGTTTTATTCGCTTCGATCATGCAATGTCCTTTGAGAATTTCTGACGGCGACGAACAGGAAAATTATTTACTTATCACTATTATTTCCTTCAGTATCAAAAGCATGAGACTGAAGCGTTTCGGTAAGCATTCCCGAAGTTCGGGGTTGGAACGACGTCTTTGGATCATATAATGAATTGACGTACTCTCGTACAACTTCTGAAATGATTGCGCTATATATGTTATACACATAAAGCAGTTTTTATTGGGCCTTTTTTACTCTCTCCCTCCACCCNCCCCCCCCCCCCCCCCCCCCCTTTTTTTTTTGAAATCGCTTTTTTATTTGGGTAAGATATATGACCTATTGCTGCTCTTGACATTAATAAAACCCATTATAATGAGTTCAGTTCCTTCAACGCATCAGAATTAAGGTCCATAGACAGTTTAAGGCATGATAATCACAGTGTAGAAGTCAGTTAAGCAAAAGGAAATGAGACTGGTTAGATCTATTTGTACTTGTATTAACCTACACTCTCTAAATGCAGCGACTAGCACGTGGCAAGTTCGTATCAGAATGCAGTTAGCATGCACGGCTGCCGTAGTCTAGCCGGAGTCAAACAATGTGGTTCACTTGGAGACATAAGGGTCGGCGTCATTGACTGACGTCACTAATACGGATCTTTGCTTCTGTAGATTTTTCATTCGGTGAACCGGGATGCCCATCCTTTATAAAAAGGATGACAATTTTGTATGTAATCATCTCGTGTGAACCGTATCTAAAATAAGGGTGCATGTTTCATTATAAAACATGACAGTGAAAAGTATAGAGCACTCTATACTTCACGGTTACTTCATGATCTATATATTTTCCACCCTCAGCGGGTCATACTTTGGTTCCTGATCAATAGAGTGACATAGAGTAACGTCGACATGGGTTTTCTTGCAAAAGTGTTCATAACATAACAAAAGTCCATCACACGAGTACAATGGCCATCCTAATCGAACCTATTTGCCCACTATGCTAAAGGGCTTGAAAACTAATTGGGTATCATTTTGCAATCATCCACAAGTGTCTTGTTGTGTAGCATATCGGTTGCCCCTCCCACTCCACTTCCCCACTTTCCCAACCCCCCCAACCCTCCCCCNCCGCAAAAAAGGTTTACTTAATTTCAATGTTCCATAACTTCTTGACTTCAGTAACTCAGATTTTATTACCTTGAAATTTGGCACAGCCTATCAGCTAGAATTTGTCTGTTAATGCAGCAAATTTCAAATATCTAGATTCAATGCTGTTGTCACAGCTAAAAATAAAAAAACACATGTCTTACAATAGTGTGTCCAACGGGCATCTGACACACGGATTCTGGCACAGCATTTCTTGACATGTGTTTTTAATTTTTTTTCGCTATGCATAGCAAATATAGCATTTAGGTCTATGCAATTTGCAATATAGATTAAATGTGTCTATCACTGTACCTAAAGTTACATCCAAGTGGTTTTTGAAGTTATTGGACTTTGAATTAAGTTAACTTTTTTGTGTGGGAAGGGGGGGGGGAGACGCCTGGTAAGTAGCCTTGTTGCTTGCCACATCATCCGCTGTTCGTTTCATTATCATTTTGTAACATTGTCTCCAGGTATGGGTGACATGAGGACAGTGGCCAGCGCCATCTCCCTCAGCAGTGACCTTGAGCGAGAGAATAGTGAGCTGAGTCTGGACAGCATGGACGATGAGAGCAAAAGAGAGAAAGTACGTTTTGCAGTATCATCATCATCATCATCATCATCATCATCATCATCATCATCATCATCATAATCATTGTCATCATCATCATTGTCATCATTTGGAACACATTAAAAAATTTAAAAAGTTTTGTCCGAACCAGCGAAGGATTAGGAAATACATTTTAATACTTAAAATACAAAATGGACTTACATAGTGATATAAAACAAATCCTGTTATCATCATCGTCAATATCACCCTCGTCTACCTTCTATTCTCATCATTATGGTGACTATCATTATTAGCAGCAGCCTGATGACCACCTTCTGTCCAGCTCACTTGCTAAATATAAGCTCCAATCATAATGAAGCTAAATTCATATAATTATAAACTCTGAAACAAGAGTCATGGCAGTCATTTAAAGCGAATGCTTCAAATAGCAGTAGTCAATCAGACTTTCCTGTATAAGTTCTGTGTTGGTTTCGATTGTTTCTCTGAAACTGTATTTCTAATAACACATTTGTAATAGACTAGATGTATAAACCGAGAGCAGGGGCGTAGCGAGGATGAATTTTCTGGTAATCTAGCACTTATATTCTATAGTGGCTTGTTTATTTTTTGGTGGGGGTGGGAAGGGAAAGGACAAGATTTAGACAATAGTAACGGAATTTGTTTAAATTGGTTTTCGGCTCCAAAAGAGCCAAATCTGGCACCTCTGCTACTGTCTACACTATTAACATCTCGCAGCCGAAAGAAAAAAAAACTGGTAGTCGCGCAGGGAGATCTTGTGTAAAAAGAAACACGGAAGACCGTCAGAACAGCGGGTAAGCAAATTTTTCTCGCAGATTATTTGCTGCCTTTTTAAAAAGTTTTTCTCTTTACATTGCCTTTGGATGCATTGCACTGTGGCTATGGGAGCGCTGAATCTGTCAGACAGTATGTAGGCTCTCAGATTATCGGCCAAGAAAACTGTCTCCCGTTGACAAAAATCTTACTGTCAGTGCCTGTAAATGGCTCGTAGGTGAAATAGGACGAAGGTGATGATTGAACGTGAAGATTAATTAAATTGTATTAGACATATAGATATTATTTTGGTAATCTTAGATTCATAGATTACATGGACGCTACGTCCCTGACCGAGAGAGCCAGTGTTTCAGAATGCGTTACCCGATCAAGTTTCTGTTTTGTGGCTTTGTTTATGCATTTCCTAGAATGCTGTGCTCCAGAACCTACGTGGATAAAATCCAACCATAAATCTTGTTTCCTTTTCCATCCATGCCATGCAAGTTATTCAGTAATGAAAACCACAGCTGGTACTTATAACTCAGTAGAGGGTATTGGTTCGTTCTTTCCTAGAGCTGTGGCGGTATGCATAATCCATGCGTTAATTAATGTATTGCGTTAACCACAGTGAACACTACTAATGGTTTAGGTGCTTCCCGTGGATACCGAAGTGCGTTAACTAACGAAAGGATTATGCATACGGCCACTGGGACCCTATCTGGCTAATCGCCCCAGCTCCTCCCCGCTGCAATGTAAAATTTCACTTGCTTGTACTGAAACTGCCATTCATATCTTGACAGAACACCAAGTTTTTAAGGAAGATCCCCAAAGGAAGCGAAGTGGCCAACGTGATGGTAGCGGAGGTGGAGGAACTCACTTCCAACTTGTGTGGTCTACTACGTCTCAACGATGCCCGGCTCATTGGTGATCTTTCAGAGGTCAACTTGCCAACAAGGTTAGTGCTACTTAGGGCCGCAGCAGCTAAGTACTTAAACCTTCGTACTGCACAATGCTTTTTCCAGAGAGCGCGATCACGCGATTCGTCCTTTAAATTTCAAAGTATCCCTCAAAATACTTTTGAACGTGCCCGATCTCCCCTTTTTTCCTGAACTCAAAATGATGCATTACTTAGGAAAAATTTTTAAGTTTCCTGTAAAAACTCACAAATCCCTCCTCAATAATTTATGACAAGGGGGAAATCCCTCCCCAAACTCATTTGACCTAGAGAAAACACTGGTTATAATACCTGTTTCCTTACCCTTTCCTACAACGAGCTCTTAGATGTACTGTTACCCGGAAGTAGCGCCCCTGTAAACATAATACATACTGGTGCGTTCTCTTCAATAGACTTTTGATAGGCTTAGGAGCGCTTCTAGTGTACGCTAATGAAACAATGGTATTTAGGTGGCAACACCTTGGCAATTGAAAACCATGATGTAGCGAAGGGCTCATGAGAATAACCATGGTCTTTGTGAATACCCGTTGCTTTGGCCATCGGTACTAAAAAAATCGGTCACTAACTGTTATTGAGGGCATTATGTCGAGCAAATTAGAGACTAACGATTTGGCCCTCAAGGGTCTAGTAGGCCCTTTGTAGTATATGATGTTAATTAGAGGGATACAGAAAGCATTTGAAAAGCGCATGAAAATGGGTTGTTTAATATGTATAAAACAGGATGAGCAGATTAGGATGGGCCTTAACGTAGGCGAGGTAATCGGCAGAAGGAAGTTCACGGAAATGGGGGAAGTTCAGGCGGATGACGCACATGATCTTCTTGTATTTTGTATATTGAGGGAATAAGAGATGGATAATAATGGATTTGCATCATGACCTCTCCACCTTGAACCGCATGCACCAGTTTCAAGTTTTAAGGGATTTATTCAGGTTGTTACATAACATATTATGACAGACAAACAAACACCGCTGAATTAACATACGGCAACACTAGGTCCACAAAGATGTCGACGAAACATGAGACGCTCAATGCACTACTTTTTTTAGAGGCATGAATATCGTTTGTTTGCAGCATTCATCACTGTGTCAGCCTCTGATAATGACATGGATCGGCTACAAATAGTGATTTCATATTTTTCTTTCCCCTTCATTTAACGAGAACCTCAGCGTCTAGTCTAGAGTGTTATATTTTGCTTTCCAGTCCATTTGCCTAACATAACTCAGTTTGTATTCACTTTGTTTGATTTATGACAGATTCATCTTTTTCCTGCTGACACCCAAGGGCACGCTTGAGAACAGCCAGGAATGTGGACGCTGTCTGTCTACCATGCTGGTCGATGAGGTAGCGTATTTCATACAGATGAATCCACTTAAGTGCAATTCATCGATATGGTTCATATGTAATAATGTATTAATGAAACATGTCCTACTCTTACTTATACCGAAGGCTCCGCTACGATATACAGTTCGGTATTACTAAAAGAAATGTATGCTAGAGGAAAACACACACACACACCCACACACACACACACACGCGCGCACGCGTGCGCTTCCCTTCCCTTCGCACCCTCACTCTCTCCCACAGTATCCTTTTCGAATAGTCAGGTGTAACAGGTTGGGTAAGGGGAATAATACAAAAAAAAATTACTCACAAAATTAGAGGACATGCACTGTTATGTCCCTGGAAAGGGATCACTAGTAAGTTCATCACCAATCACCATAGTGCCAATCCGAAAGAAATTATGGGAACAACAACAACACAATTTATTTACGAAGACAAGTAAAACTGACCTGGTCTACGCTACACAGGTATTCAGAGAAGTTGCCTACAAGGCCCGTAACCGGGATGACATTGTTGCTGGGATCGATGAGTTTCTGGAGCAGGTGACGGTTCTTCCCCCTGGCGAATGGGATCCCAAGATCAGAATTGAGCCACCGGACAAAGTGCCTGACCAGGTTTGTGCCCGATTGATAATAATAACAATAATAATGATATGAATAATGATAAATAAATAAATGTCATTTTTATAGCGCTTTACCCTCTGCATGCTCCCTAAATAATTGAAAGATCTGTCTTGCTAGGCTAATAATGTGAAGTCACGTGAGCAAGTATTTGCCAGGGCACGAGACTTGAAAACTTCATTACATGATCTATAATAAAACACGTCTAGTTCTCAGCTCATTCGAATTAGAATAAAATACCTAAGGTAATAACCATACAAAAATGCATACCCGCTTGTGTGATACGAATACAGCAAGGCATACTCTACATATAATTGTACAGAAAATACTGCAGTATCATACTAATGCTAACTCTTGTAAGCATAAATGAATTCATATTGCCTGTTATCGTAACAGTCGTAAACACTTACGAGAGTTTAGTTTGAATATCTCCTCACAGTTGTGTTTAATTTTGTTCTGTCGCTCTGTGTTCTCTGTATTTTTGCGCTCACATGCCTGTTACTCGTATATCATGTGATCTGCCTATCGTATCACAAGTGTGCCTGCATTTTGTGCGTGGGCATGTCTGTTGTTATATTATATAAGACGTTATCTCCCACTTCGTCCTTAAAGCATTTGTTTATCTCACATGCATTAACAGAAATTCCGCAAGGTACCATCCAAAGCTATTTTGCTGGAGCAGTTGGAAGGTGGTGGTGGTGGTGGTGGTCACCATGAGGAAGAGGGGCACTGTGACCCAGATCTGGTTTTCAGTGGACGGTATGTATCTCTCTCGGTGTGTAGATGTAAAGAACGTGTCATGTCTTGTCACAGCATACACTTTTCAGAACTGTCTCGTGCATTATGTCTTTAAACCTCTGATATCGCCACCTGCATGCAACTCACAGACGATACTTAGTCAGTGGATGTAGACAAAATTGTGATGACCTCATAGCAGGCTATAATGATCTGGGACCGTGTGCATAATCCTTACGCAAGTTAACGCATTGTATTAACCAAGGGAAACTCCCAAAACATTAATGGTGTTTACTGTAGGTAATACAATACGTTAATTAAGGCAATTAACAGCCGAATGCATAATCTTTATTGACGCATTGCGGTAACCACTGTAAACTCCCAAAACAATTATAGTGTTCCCTGTAGTTAACGCATTAAGTTAATGAACGTAATGCATATGGCCAATGGAGAGGCCAACGGCAGATGTAATTTAAATGTTACGATCGCCGTTTTCTTGATTCTGAATATCCCATCTAGAAAATACTCTGCCCATCTGAAAAATGATATGACATGTTGAGACGTTTAATATATTTTAAAACCTCTATAGGCTTTCCGAGTAAAATCCTTTCATTTTTTTGAGTGTCTCTTCTCTCTGTGAACAATAATTTAATCGCCATACATGTCAGAATTCGGAGTTTTCTCTCGTCATTGTTTATCTCAACGATACCCATAGTGCACTTATCCTCGGCTTATATGTAGACCGGTGAAAAGGTAGGGAGGGCGCAGACGAGGCGGGGTGACTTCCTCCATGTAGCAGTGAACTACGGTAGTAGGCGATCCCACGCAGGCCGGACATAGTGCAGTTCTTCGGGAGGCGAAAAATGGAGCTGATCCACTTAATTCTACAGTTTGCTAATCCTTCAAACGACAGTCACAAAAAGAACATCGCCCTCCTTGGGGCAATCGGTTTTGAAGTTTAT
Source organism: Ellobium chinense (assembly GCA_033807755.1). Classification (NCBI taxonomy): domain Eukaryota; kingdom Metazoa; phylum Mollusca; class Gastropoda; order Ellobiida; family Ellobiidae; genus Ellobium; species Ellobium chinense. Next base: position 3,815,029 of record JAWQUT010000012.1, on the reverse strand, counting down.
ATACTTACTACTAGTCCTTTTTCGTCTCGTTATTCCGATGAGCAAGGGATACCACTCCAGAAATTCCTAAGCAGTTTTTTAAACTCAGTAATCTCTCACCGTCCCACATGTAGATGAGCTACCGTAAAAATGTCTCTCCATAAATTTTTGTCCATCTACAGCCCGTTCGGTGGTCTGATTGCCGATATCAAACGGAAGCTTCCATGGTACGTCAGTGACTACACGGATGCCCTTCACATTCAATGTCTGGCTTCCTTCGTCTACATTTTCTTGGCCACTCTGACCCCCAATGTCACCTTTGGGGGCATGCTGGGTCAGGAGACTGATTACTATATGGTGAGCACGGAAACATTAACCAAAGCATACTATAGTAGAATCACACAAGACTAAAGTTGTTCTTGTATTTTGTAGGAGACCAGGATCATGATATCAACGCAGCTAGAAACATGAATTCTAATGTCGGCAAACGAATAAATCAATAAAGATAATATTGCATTGATCTTGTAATCATTCAAAAAGATATTGAAGCTGGTCTTAGCAGTTCAATTCAATTCAGTTTATTTTGCTTTTAAACAAACGTGTATCAGAACAATCCAGGCAAGCATTAACGTTTGGGTGGAGATTTGGGGAGGGG
>JAWQUT010000012.1:3789364-3807550 GCA_033807755.1 Ellobium chinense | reverse complement strand
TTCCCCCCCCCCCCCTAAAACTGCGGCCTGACATTAAGCCATCATAATGCTGAAAAGGAACATTAAAATCAAACTCAAACAAACCCTCAAACGAGCTATCTTTGTAACCTTTTGTTGTCTGTGGTCCTCAGTTTATCGACCGAGTGTTGCTGATTCTGATGCCTGTCAAGTACCAGCCCGATCACATCTACCTGCGTCACGTGCCTCTGTGGCGCGTCCACATCTTCACACTCATCCAGATCATCTGTCTGGTCGCGCTGTGGGTCGTCAAGAGCATCAAGAGTATCTCCATCGTCTTCCCACTGCTTGTGAGTATGGCGATATGAAAATCCTTATAAATATAAATTATGTCGCTGTGGGTGGAAGAAATATTAATGTGAGTAAAGATCGGGCCTCTGAATTCTGACAGCTTATCTTAATTCCCTGCTTAACTTCCTGTCTTGATCGAAGGTGCCCTGAAGAAGTGTGGGCCGTGTAAAGATTGCTTTCGGAGCTTACCGTTGTGAACATACTTACGCACAGACCTTCACATTTTGTGACTTTAGAATTACTCAAAGCTCTAAGAGTGTCTGGTGCAGCTGATATCACTGTTTATATGAATAGTGCGGTCCTGGTGTTAGATTTTTAAAAAAATTTAAATTCGAGATGAAGTTAAATGACCCTATCCAAAAAAGCTGAAAAAGTTCTCTATGTGGCTAACTAGGCCAGCCGAAACTTCCAAGAGGCTAATAATATAGCCCTTACTTTGCAAGTCTGTGTTCCGATCACACTGCTTGTTTACCAATAACTGTAAGCATTGCTGGGCAGTTCACGCCATCTAGCCTTACTCCGAGTTCATTGCAAATAAGGGATTGTTTGGCTTGGCTGGCTGATTCGGAAAGGTGAAATGTATTTTTGATGTTGCTGGTAGTGTATTTTGTTTGTGACTACTTTTCTCCTCTCGTATTTTTCAGGTCTTGTTCACTGGAGTAGTCAGGAAGATTTTAGAGTGCAAGTACAGTCAGTACGAGCTGAAATACCTGGACGACTTACTACCCTCCAACAAAAAGGGCAAGAAGAAGAAGAAGGAAGCTCTGGAGGAATCGGATGCAAAGGTCTGCAGTTTCTCAGGAAATTCAGTTAGACTGTCTTATTTAATTAGGTTATGAAAGTGTCCTTAAGAATCAAGGGTTTGTTTCTGATGTGAATGACTAAATCTAGGTGAAATGGAATGTGTATTTTTCTTTTATTATAGGAAGTTCCAGTATCATCACTACTTGACCCTTTATGCACGCGCGTAGTCATGTTAACTTATTGACTGTCAGTTGTTAATGATCTGAATTGCTGCTGTTGTTCATATATCACCCTTCAGAGATTCAAAAAATATTCTTCACAACAGAACTAAAGATTTTATACAATTTGCTTTTCAAAAATTCCTCCGCAAAGATGCCAAACGACACTTTCCTCCAAGAAGCAGCTAACGAAGAAGTCATACAACAATACTTTACAAAATCCATTTACAGAGCTAGAGAAGTCAAAACAACTGTTCTTCATAAATCAATGCACAAAGCTATTATGCAATTTTCTTTATAAATATATTTACAAGGATGTTAAAACAAACTGTTCTTCACAGCAACTTACGAAGATCTCGTACAACGGCTTAAAAGATCGCATGGCTCTTCATAAATCATCAATCAATGATGTCATACCAACTGTCCATAAATCATCTAACGAACATTGCATGGCCCGTTTTTCACTAATCAAAGACACCAGTTTTCACGTCTTTACCGGAACTGACCATTCTGCTGTTATTACCTTCATCAGATCTCAGCCATCGTAGCGGGTAACCAGTTTAACAACTACAATGGAACGAAAAAAGATCCTGACGGCGGACCTCTTGACAACCCCACCATGGTTCCAGGTAACCAGATGAGTGTAGGATCCTCTAGTTCGGGCTCCTTTGATGATGAGGGCAAAGCTTCTTTCTTCATCAATGACCAGGATCCTAATGATCTTCCGCCAGCATATGTCAACAAGGGGCTGGACACCAAGTTATGATAAGCCTACATGGCACAGTACCGCTAGTGCCTTCAGAAAATAAAAAGAAATCACTTGTATCGAAACAGTTTATTTTTGTACTACATGTATAAACATTGGATGAGCAAATGGTAAGGTCTCATAATATGATGTACCTATATGTGTGGCTCCCTATCACACTGTGTCTTCTATGTGAAAGTCGTGCATGCACGGCGGAAATCCAATCAAGAGGGTTGAGCTACTGTCCAGACAAACATTCTGGGAGAGTAGTTTAGTTATATAATAGTATTGACTGAAGCCATGACTTTGACGCTGTCTGCTTATGAGGAAGTTTGCCTTTCCGTGTATGTATACTCTTATATCTTGTGGAGCTGAATAGTCTACTAGCAACATGAAAGATTTACCAACCTCAGACATAATATCTTAGAAAATTAGTACAGAATCTATCAACATACGGAGAAACGTACAGTGTTCTTTGTCATACGAATCCTAACTGAATTCTTACAGAGAACAGACACATATACAAGAGAGCGTTGAGGCACATGTCTCGGTAGTTTTGGTATGATGTGAGAGTTTGTGAATAAAAATCGCAGAATTCCTCTACACTACACATGCCCTACCATGGACATTTCATCAAGCTTTTGTAATTCTGGTGATGTGGGTGGAAACGCTCATCATTTCACAAAGAAACGTAAACATAGTAAACTTCCATGCAATGTCTACAAGATACCCGATTTGTGTTGATACAGATATTTAGGATTCTGATTTTATTCCTCCACAATTTTTTTAACACCCCACACCGAAAAATAGAAAAATAGTTTTGATTTGGAAACAATCTTTTGTTTTGGTTTTTGGCCTACATTTTTCTGTTTTTGAGATATGCACAGATCTATACACATAAAGGCATCATAAAGGCATAAATTATCCCTTTAACTTCCGACAAATTGTAAATACCTGAGTTTTGAGCACTCTGTGAAATGTAATTTAATATCATAAAATTCTACCTCTGCTGACGTTCTCTACGGAGACCATCCAAACTTTATATAGATTTTGGCACTTGTCACAACTGGGGCAGTTTTGCTCCTATAAACAGAAGGAGAGTTAGCTCCTATCGTATCATGCGCGAAAACCTCGTGCCCAAAATCAGTTTCTGACAAACACGCAGCCAAAGTCTCAGTGGCCTATCTCAGACTGATCCGATATTTCAAACTGGCAACACTGGTGAGATCGGCGATAATGGCATTGGTCAAGAAGAGTGGAGTGAGAGAGACAGTGTGAAAAGATATGTGAATACGTGTATAGAGGCAATATCTAAATCAAGATTTTCTTAATCTTACTGATGTTCTTGTTCTAATTATATGTAACATGAAATATGATATAGTGTTATGTTTTGGTTTCATCTTGTTTGTTGAGAAAAATCATTCCTACATACAATATTTCAAAGATCAACTTGGTTGATTGTTTTATAATTGTTCATGTCATATTTGCATATATTGTTTTGAGAAGATCAACAATATGATGGCGTTGTTTCCACTAAGAGTTCTTCATAGAACTTGGTGGATATGGCTATTGATGTGCCAAAGTCAATGTTTTGTTTACTGTTATTGTTGATCGCGGCATCATACGCAGGGGTATGTAAATTCACACATTGTGGATCTGTTTCATTGTTCAGTCTTTCATAACATAATTATTAGAAATGGAGAAACCGATGCACATGTTTAATTGCACAAATTTATTTTTTACTTTTTTCCCTCTGTTTTTGGGCATGAGCCCAGAGTTTCTTGTTGTCATGAACGTTTCGTGAACGGGGCGGTTGTTTTCTACTTGGGTTACTTTTGTTCCTGAGGATAGGTAAAGCCATGTCTACAAGCTGTCCGAGATTGGGGTGGTATAACGTGTTATAAAGTTCTTCGTTCTCGTGCCACACTGCATGAAGACTTTTCTATGCAACTAAGGCAAAGATATATAATGGGATACAGGATATAATGTAACACATTCACAAGGCACTGGAAGTCTTGCGAACCTTGTTCGCATACATAGGAATACATAAGGAATACATAAGGAATACACAAGGAATACATAAATACGATCGGGCTTAATTTTTGAAAAATTATTTAGAGCCTATTCTTGTCCTGGCTTCCAATATTCCTCGAAGCTTCGTAGCCCGACTCTCACTACCATCCATATTATCTGGGATCAAATTAGTACTCTCCAAATGCTTCGGGTGTGTGACGTTACAGGAAGTCACTACTAGTAATTGAAACGATTTCAAACATAACAACGCCATTAGCTAATAGGTTACAGACCTGTAATGGGATTGGACCCTTTTTTCCTCTGTGGGCTATATTAACATTTTGAGCTGCCCTCTGAACACAAAGTTTTAGCTTTCACCCAGACCCATACCAGATTGAAGCTCATTATGTGGCCCAAATTTTAAGACTTACCCAACCCTAGCAAGCCCATTGAAATTTTGAGCTTGGTTGCTATTGTAAACAGAGCCTACATTTTTCACTGGTCAAAGCCAAACCCCTCCTCTTCCGCCTGAGCACACCCTTGACCTGGCAGTTCCAGCCCAGGGCTTAAGTAGTGCATGGCAAAATAAAGTAAACTGGACACAGTTTCCCATGATATCAAAATTTCCCCCCTGGAGCCCTTATTACTGGAAGCAGGGCTTGCCAAAAGAGGGAAAAGGGGAGATGAAATATAACTCCTAAGTTTTGTAGCACCAAAAGTGAAAGTATAATTACAGTGAAAGTACAGTTACAGGCCTGTAACCTAATACCGTCCCGCCGCTCCATGAACAGAGGTGGACAAACATGGCAAAGACTGTGATGCTCTAAAGAATTATATATATTCGCAAATGTAGGCTGCGCATGTGCATTTTGCTTATTTTCACCGATTTGTTTCCTCTGTGAACTGGAATAAGATTCAAATGTAAGCATAAAAATCATAGAATATTCACAGATAATTTTAATTTCCATGATGGCATTCTTGATTTCGGTTATTTGTTTTGTTTATCTATATCAATATATGCTACATGTTACCAGTACTTACATATCAGACTGTGGGTAATTCTATCAATCGTGTCTTCCACAACAATAAAAGAAATACAAATTACCATTGCTAAATTTGCCACTTTTGTGTGGTGCTCAGTCAGGTCTGTGAAAATAGAGGGCAAACACATTCGTCAAGTTTATTTCAAATGTATTGCCCTGTATTGTAAAACGTAAAAGAACAAAGGGTAAGAAAGGACGGGGGAGGGAGAGGGCCTCAAAGGAGAGAAACTGAGCAGAACGTTACTGTTTTTACAGCACATGTACCTCATCCATTGTCATCCAGTGACTGGATTATTCTCTTCTCTTCTATCAGACAATTTTAGCCTGCAAATTTTCCTAATCGTGTTGCGCCTTTTTCTTGTAATTTCAAAGCCTGGCCTATTAACCGAATTAGGAAGTATTCATGCATTAAGACATTAGGGATACATATGCAGCTTGTCTACATAATATAGCACCAAACGCGGTTTATAAGTGTCGTATCCAGGCTGATGCCCGCTCATGCAACTTCACACTATTATTAACCCAGCAAGTCTGACAACTCCAGGACTTCCTTAGCTCCCTTGGGAGTATACAGTGCCGCTGCCATTTACAGACACTGATCATTAGCACTCTGACATTATCTTATGTCATAGTTTAGCCGTGTGTGACCAGAGTTTCAACACTGTTAAACAGTTTTGAAAATTTAACTGGTTTGTTTCCTCTTCTGCCAGAATCCCATATGCAGACCTGTCAGAATGAAATCGCATCTACTGATTCCTGTAATTGGTTATAAGTATAACATTTGACATAATGGGAAATCCGTTAACCTTTCGTCCGCTTAAGCGAAATCCGACATGAACTGGATAGTTCTTAAGTTCTGATAATTGTTTTTGTAATGAAGCATAAAATTACCTACATTGGAATGTGATGGATTCTTCTCATTTCTAATTCGATCTGATTAATTAGCTGATTTATTTTGTGTTGCATTTTAGCAGCCTGTAGCCTGTAATTTTGAATCTTTTTCTAAGAAGGCAAATACACAGATGGAAATGTTTTGTGTATGGAGGTTCCAACTTCACAGTGTTATTATAGAAAACAAAAATGATAGCACACTGTATATTATGTGAATAGAACGAGTTTGAAACACTTTAGTCGGGTAATATTATGTTGGAATATATCTTTATTTATTGCAAACCAACAAATAAAATTGTGAAAAGTTACAACCATGGTCTAACATTTTTTTTTCATTTCTTTTTGTGCCGTAGAGTATGTGTTTTTATTTGTTCATGCTTTCACAACCTTCTATAGTTTCATCCGTCTAATCATAATCCTAACCATCATCATCTACATCGTCATCAGTTTCAAAATAATGGATACTCTCAACTGTGCATTTGGCGAATGAATAGATTTTCCAAATTTTCTGACAGTAGTCATTCCTCATGGAACAAAAAGAAATGATCCACATCGTCATCATGATGACGAAGAAGATCTCATCAGATCGAAAATTTGTATTAATAAATCAACCTTATTTATCTATGAAAACAAACTGTCCGCCTGTTTCAGAGTTTTTAATTCTAAAATTCTTAAATGATCATAATCATCGTCGTCATCTTCATAGGCAGCATGCCAGCAACCGCAGCAGCAGCAGCATCAGGAGGAAGAACAGCAATAGGAGGAGTAGCAGCAACAGCTGCAGCAGCATTATCGTCAGCAGCATTGTGACGTCAAAATCGACTCATCATCGTCGTCATCCTTGTTTCATTAGTATCATCATTTCTTGAATTATTCGTCTTCACCAGAAATTATTCGATACTTATAAAAAAAAATAAAATCTTTCAATACCCATGTAAGTAGAATTATTCAGCATCAAATATCCGAAAACAATTATTTTCCAGGACTGTTGTAATCATCGACATTTAAAGTTTGACACATGATGTCAATAGAGTATGCTGTATCTCCTCTCCCCCTCCCCTCTTACTTAAGTTGTTTCATTTTAGGGAGCGATGTGATTGAAGATATATAACCACAAATAGTGTAGATAGGCTGTATAATTCCTCATATCAATTGTTTGTAGTTGTACTGACGTCATCTTGGACATTTCTTCCAACATAAATAACACCCAACGAGCTGCGACAGTAGAAGGTGAATAGAGACATGACAGAAACACAAGCAGAGAGTGCAAAGTGACAATGGAATCTACACCAGATAATATGAACGACTAATATACAGGAAAAAGTCAGATAAATAAATGTATCATATGAGTAGTTACCATGTGTCGCAAAAAAAACAACAACCCACAACAAAACAACAAACGATACCCACCAAAAACGTAATAACTTCCACAATTTTTTATGAAATCACATGAAACTTTGCAACTTGTTTAAATGTCTAATGAAACACAGTCGTAGAAAGTTTGAATAAAATGTATTGAAAATTGTTGTCTTTATGACTTTTTCCATAAAAGATCTAAGTTTAAAAAATTACGCAAATTTGTGAAAAGTCAGAAAATCGACACAAAACCCCCACAGAAAAAAAGTCGAGGGGATTCAAATCTGGGCTGTGGGGGACCATTCCACTGGTGTTTGTCGGCTGAATAGTCTGTCATCGAATTTTCCTTGCAGCCATTGAAGGGTCCTTTGAGCCGTATGGGGCGTGGCTCCTTCTGTTGAAACCACTGCCTATGTCGCTGAAATGCTCTCCTTTAGCCCCGACAGAAAAAAAAATTGAGGGGATTCAGATGTAGGCTATATTTCAAAATGACATAAAATGCGTAATCTAGAGCGCATTTTAATTAAATTTTGGCAAATGGTAGATCTTTGGACATATTTTAAGTGTACAAACGTTCAAGTCATTTTTAAAATTTTTGTTGGAGATATTAAGGATTTGGTGGGTATAGTTGTTTTTTTTGCGACTCCCTGTATACAGTCTACGTATTAAATGTACTCTTGGAACTTAGGCATATAACGTAACGCTTCAAAGTTACCTACGTCATTTTCTTGATGATTTGAGCTGTTTATATTACTATAATCTTCCATTAAAACAAATGTTGAGTTTTGACTCATTATTATATCCCAGTTTCACAAGTCAGCAAAAGCTTATTAGCACAAAATTTCTTAAAATCTCAAAAACTGACTTAGGCAAATACAGAACGAGCGGCCTATCTCACGTGGAGCTGTATACTCTACATACTAAATGTATCCCTGGAATTAAGGATGCCTTCTTGGAATTTAGGGTGTATTTTTGAAACTTCAAAATATAAGCTGCCCACAAACAAACCAGGAAGCCGGAACATCACTTTCACGAAACATTGAAAATAAAAATACGATACATCGACAATCCTGATTCATGCCACTATCTGAAATAACATTATTCGGTTTTAAAGACCGATATAGGTCATGTACTGCATAAATGATTTGATACAACTTCATTAAGCCAATAAGAATCAAAATTAATCATAATGAAGAATCTGATGAAATGTCATGATTTTAAATATATCTATTTACTTTCACAGCCTAACATGATTCTCTTACTTCTGTGTTGACTTAATAAGAAACTAAAATTAGAAAACATCTCACATTAAAGGAAAAAAGATAAGTGGATCCCATATTGTCAAGACTGAAGATTAAAGGTTCAAGAAACTTTATAAAGCTCATGTCATAATGACATATGAGCATCCAAACATTTTACAAAATACTTAACAATAAACAACAGCACAAACTAATAACAGTGACAATATACCCGGAGATACAAACTTCTCTGTTAGGTCACAGGTCAACCCGTTGCCTATTGGTTTTAAAGCTGCTTTAGGGCAAACCAGTAAGGAAGTGAAACTCAACTATAGATAAGAATGTTTCCATAGGCGGATAAGAATCAGCACACTGGTGATTTTGCATGTCAATGACTTGTGATTTGTGTCATAACATGTCCTTGTAATTTTGTATCATAATGTGTCCGCGTCCGTGAGATTTTGTATGTCAATATGTCAGCGTCCTTGAGATAGATTTTGTATCTTAATGTGTCAGCGTCCTTGTGATTTTGCATCATAATATATCAGCGCCACTGTGATTTTGTTTTATAATATGTCAGCGTCCTAGATATTGTGTATGTTAATATACAGGAATACAAGAATCTTAATTGTTCAAGTTATATATTATGACATATAAGCATCCACATCATTAGAATATACAATTGTAATTTTGTACCATAATATCATAATATGTCAGCGTCCTTGAGATTTTGTATCTTGATATATGTCACCGTCCTTGGCTTTTATATAATAATATGTCAGTGTCCTTGAAATTTTGTATAATAATATGTCGGCGTCTTTAAGATTTTGTAGCTTAATATGTCAGCGTCCTTGTGATTTTGTATCTTAATATGTCAGCGTCCAGTCTGATCTTTTTTTACCCTGCAACTGCAGTAACCGGGAAGCTCAAACCAGGCAGTTTTCAAGGGTTGCTTGTCCTCAGCCTGAACGGTGAGAAGGGACATGTAAATGTTGACGATTTCACATTTGCCTGGACAAATCCCGCCTTCCCTGCAAAAGCCAGGTCTCTCATTGTGTTAAGAAATAATAGGCAATGGTCTACATAGGAAACAAATCCAAGGTGTGAATTTTACAAACAAAAGAAGTACCACCCCATACAACCATGTAACCACATTTTTACTTTAAGATAATGACAACAGCATTAATTTTGTCATTGAGATGTCCATAGAAAGAGAAAGATCCGTTATTACGAACTGAGTAATCTGTCTTACAACTGAATAAATTAATTTCTTTATGATTTGAAAACAGTCACGTTTTTAGGAAATGTGTTCTGTACTATTCCTGTGAAAGCCTGGAATGGTCATCTAGATTAGTCAAGCTTTTTTTGAGTTTGGTTTCTTTGTTCATACAGATCCAGCAACTCACAATTGAATCAGGTAATTATACATGCAGCCCAATACTCCTACTCTACTTCTTACACGTTTAAAGAATGCATAAAGATGCACAATATATGAGTACACACTACTCCAGCACAGCGGATACGAGAATAATAATGTCCCTTTCCTTGTGACCATTTTTCTGGTCACAACCGATCTTCGAACATGAGGAAATGGTAGTTGTGCACATTCGGAAACTGTCGTTTGTCCCTTCTATAGACAGACTAGTTTTGTCTTGTGATGGTGTACAGATACAACACACTTGTACCGTGTACATAACTGAAGCATTGAGTAGAAACCAACGATGCACAAGGCGTAACATGACCCATTCACACATACTGTACATTATAGGAAAGGGATCGACAAACTCGCTCGATGATACACTGGCGTAGCAATTCATTACCTCCTAAAAACAGCACCAATGCAGCTTCTCTGTTTTAAAAATTCATAACATTTGGTTTGATATAAAATAAGGTATATTTTTTGTTGTGGTTTTGTTTTAAGGAGTGGAGTTGATGTTAAAAGTGGAAACGCATAAATTTAACAGAGACTGCTTAACACACTGAAAATCTGCTCGGGCACATCATTATTATTACCACATTCTATTTGTTTCAAATGCTTGAAAGAAGAGAAGAGAGAGAAAGAAAATACTCTATTGTTGTATGCAGTGCGCCTCGTATCATTGTCTTACCCACAGTAGGCATGCCGGATGAGTTGGTTTGAGCCAATGTCTTTTGTTTGAGCAATGATTTGCTTCTTCCCCCTCACATCAGTCATAGTTCTGTTCATGAAATATTTGACAATCCTGTGAATGAAAATAAAGAAAAATCTGTTTTTAGTTGTTTTTAACGCGTAAATCACAGCAACATAACAACGGTGAATTGTGAAATCACTACCGTACTACAGATACACTTTGGAATTACATATACTATTACTGTTGTTTTTTCTTTCCAAATCGGTTAAAAGAACTGCTTAGTAACCTCAGTTCTCCAGCACGATCAGATCTGTGAGGTGGGGTGGGGAAGAGTCCACTAGGGAAGAGGTTGTAGATAACTAAAACCATGAAAATAACCAGGCGGACACACTACACGATCATCAGGCTAAAGAGTGTGCAGTGTTGGTGTCTAGAAGCGGAAAGTATACAGTCTAGTCTGGACTAAGGCACTGTCTGGTCTCTGTAGGAACCATTAAATTTTATTGATACTATCTTTTCTCGGAATTGTGATACTATTATTACTTTATGGTCTTTGAAATGGCTATGGATGAGCCAGCAAGTGATGACATAGTTAATGAAAGATGGGCAATAAAACAGAATACTATTATCATAGAAAGTCTTAATTTTCCATTTTTTTTCCCAGTATCGGAAAGTGCAGTTTTATTGGTCACACAATTCATTTTGTGTATGCATGTTTTCCCCTTGCTGTACTAGGGCTTATAAGGTATTTTCAGCGCAGTTATGACATCAGGGCTCCCAAGCTGGGTAATAGAGTTGATTTGTTTTGGTGTGTTTAAATAGTGTCCCGCATCTTTATCATACCCATTAAATTTTAAGATCTTAGTAACAATACGAGCACTTTAGCAGAGGTTAGAAAAATGCAGGCTTGCCTTTCACCTACAGCTTAGTTGTTGTCGTTGTTGTTGTTGTTGTTGTCGTCGTCGTCGTCGTCGTCGTTGTTGTTGTTGTTGTTGTTGTTGTTGTTGTTGTTGTTGTTGTTGTTGTTGTTGAAAAGTTTCATAACAAGACGTACTGAATCCTAGTTTTATTTGAGATTTGGAGCCGCCTTATAAACTGTTTCCTTCTCGCTGAACTGGACTACAGACCAGAAACTCTACACTACATGTCGACAACACACACTGGAGAGCCAAAATAGATAAATATGACGGACACCGAAATGAAACCATCTAGTAAGACTTTACAAACATCGACTGTTGGCCCTGCTCATAGGCAGAGAAGTGTGTAGAGCATTCATTAAGTGTCCATTAAGTGAATAAAAAAAACAGCGTCCCGCTGCATTCTTAATGGAGTCACGGACATTATCTCAAGAGACAGATTAATTGTTGTGTTTTTTTTAAATTGAATTATTGTAATGTCGTTTGCAAGAGATCGCCGTAATATGACGTAGAATAAAAACACTAGAGCTTATAAAGAGGGTTGCATTTTTGCACACGGCACTGCACTGAACTCAAGTTTAAACCAGAAATTCCGGCAAATTTCATAGGGCCTTTGGGGAAACAGTTAAGGGAAAAGATTCTGTGACATATAGGCAAAGACATAGACTGAAAGTGGGAGGTAGTATTCTAAGAGCTGAGATAACCGTAGGAATGACCTGGTTTTCATTTTGGACAGTATGCCTAAGAAGTTGAGATATCATAATTATAAGAATGACTTCATACTCAAAGAGAACTGTTAGTTGTCATGACGTGAATAAGCGTCATTATTATATATCATTATTATCTCCTCTTTTCCAATGCTGCCCCTAACCCTAAACCAAGCTGTAGATGGGAGTATTATAAGACACCGGGCATGAGAAAAGCCAAACAGTCAGATGTACGCGGCGCTAATGTCAGGCAGCCAAAATATGATTAAAATTACGATTTAAGTTTATGCATGATTTACTGGCAATATCATGGGACTCTCCCAACTGGGCTACGTTGATAGTCAGGAGGATGGATTGATCCTCGGAAGTCCGACAAATTTCGTAAACAAAGTAGAGAATTTACAAACACTAACTGGCTTAAGGGATAGTGTGCTGTGTGCGTGTGCAACCCTCTATATCAACCAAGTGCGTTTTCGTTTTCAGAGAAGGTGCGTTTCTAGAGTATCTAACACAACATGACACTGACACGACACTCACGTTTTACAACACACATCCCCATCTGAGAGACCCGATGGCTGGCGATCAGAATGTAGTGAAGAGCTGGTGCTTAGAGGCAGCAGAATGGACACGGCCAACAAGGACAGCTTGGCCAAATGAGTGCGTTCCATCCTCTATACTGTGTAAGAAACCATCATAATCACCATCGCTATACATACAGTTAATGAAGCAGCACAGGCTGGAAATAAGTTATGAAGGAAGCTTTCATGCACAGTTGAATCCACAACGGTTGCAGCTAAGGGGACTTTCTCAGATTTACATATATTATGAAAACAGAATTGTTTAGAAAATAAGTTATCAAAAAAAGAAGAATAAAACCTCAAACTTTAAGTTGATGTAATTGAAAGTAGTGAAGCTGATTCCACCACAACGTCGCAGCAGAGGATTATCTGAATGCCATTGTTTTTACTGTTTATACTCACGAGAAGCTCTTGAGAACTTAAGCTCAGTCAGCTTTACTTTTTATCAACCACTTCGAGAGTGTAGTCGTAGTCCAGGACTATTTTTGTTTGGATTCTGCAATTTGATAAAATGCGAAGCCACACTCCATCCATAGCAAAGGAATTATCAGTCTTTAGGCAAGCCAAGATGGCTGCGACTAACCCGGAAGTGACGGGACATGATGTACTGACTTGTGAGTGCTGTTTGCTATACTTAATTTTTGCTTATATCTTTGCCTTATTCATTAGCAAACAGATCACGGTCGATTCTTGCCACGTCCTCCTCCGATACACTGCTGTTGATAAGAAGTTCCACTAACAAACTTGAAACGCTAGATGGTTGCTGTCATATTGCCGAGCTTTTTCTTCTGCTTGGTACTAACTGCGATAAATTTCTAACAAACCTCTAATAGGTATGAAGTCTTCTTTACTGAAACTGGCGCAAACCGACCAAAAGCGTACCCTTTGATAAGAACTGCCCACAGAATACAAGAAAAAGATGTGGCTTCCCATTTTGTCAAATTGCAGGGACCAAACAAACGAAGTCCAGCTGCATCTGTAGCTGTAGAAGTTAGTAATTATTGGACAGGGTGAAATGCCTATTTTGTAACACCCCGGGTTCTTCTGTTTAGTGGCATGAAACTTATACACTTGTATAGTGATATTGCTTATGGTATGGTGAAGTGGCGTTTGGCCTCGTTAACCCTAGTAAAAAAATCTCCATAGTCTACAAAGTTTCTAACCAAGAGAATGTTTCTTCGCTTTCTTTCATTAACCTCTAACAGAAAAACATCAGTACGATCATTACAGAAACAGTATATAATTGCAAGCCTATTTCACTAGTGATGCCGAAGAGACCGTGACAACGGCCATACCATTTACACTGTAGATAACTATAGTAAAACTGAATTTATCTTTACAGAATGTTTTATTCAAATCATTAAGTTGCGAAGTCAAGAACTACGCATAATCTCTTAACTATTCAAAGCCATTCATCTGTTTGTGTTACGGCTCGCGCTCTGATAAATTCCGAAAAAGTCATCAGAAACAACTTAAAATTTTGACACGACAGGACCAAACTTTACTTATGTGGAAAAAGTCCTAGAGGTCAACTCGGAAAAAGTACGTTGAGGATTTCCAGGTGTTACCTATGACACATAGGTATTAGGTTACCATGGTAGATGACAAAAAAAACACAAAAAACTGACAATGACGTATAATGGTAAAAGTTGTTTGGCTTGCTACCCGCATCAACCACCGCAAACATGACACGTATGGTTGGCAACGGTTATTGACTATGATTCTATGAACTTATATTGTTAACCTTTCGGCGTCTTGCTGTATCGTCCCCTTTGAGAGATTCGGGGTTGTACTGCTCCATTTTACATAGTAGATATAGTTTAAAAATGTAGTCTGATGGTTCCACTTTGCTAATACCTATCTAAATGGTGTACTCTCAAACAATCACGAGCAGAAAGATTTGATAAATTGATCCACTCCATCGTAAGTTTTAGACTAGGATTTTAGGCTGGTTCTGATGGACGTGTCGGTTTTCATGCATAAGCTTACAAACTTAAGAAGTAGCACATTAATGGGAAATTACGGCTCTTAAAGCCTTTTTTTAAAAGTTTGTATACGATTTTTGTTTTTCTTTTGTTTTTTCATTTTCCCCTCCTATAGAAGAGGGCATAAATCTGACAACTTACTGAAGCACATTAAATGAAAGAAAAGAGTAGAGATAGAGCAAAGATTTGGAATGCAACGTGGTGATAAGATACTTGAGTACCCAATGCAAAGAAGCTAAGGTACGAGATGTGATTTCACAAACCTTGATCTTCCGACCAGTCGTCAAAGAAGTACAGCCTCGGAATGGTAGACAGTTGAGCGGGACGTTCTAATATTTGGATTTCATTGGACACAAATAAAAATTTGCGTCATAGAATTTCCCACAGCGTTATTTATGAACGTCCGTTTTCGCCCAATTATTGCACGGTATTTAAATCTAGCTAATGCGTCTATACACTGGGTGGTCGCTTGAGGGTGAAAGGCACGCTTGACTGCCAGATGGAAACAAAACAGAGCTCATAAATGTTCTCCCTTGCAACCTTGAAGGTCTCAGGGAACTAGGATACGGGTGGATGGTAAACTTGAGAGTATGTGTGTATGTCAGAAGGGGGAGGGGGGGAAGGANGGTTTTTTTGTCAGGGGGCGGGGTTGAGGAAGAAGGTGGGGGCGGGAGAGGCTAGAGGTACGGAATACGGGACAATTGAAAAATAGTAAGCATAAGTGTTTACAGTGTAACTTCCTGAATTTTCAAAGTGCACGCGTCACTGTATGTTTGCACAAACACACAGTGTTTACATTGTAACTTCCTGAATTTTTACTCTTAAAGTTCATCTCAGCCAAAATATGGGATCAGTTTTGACAATACTTGGCAGCCTTGTCACGGCTGGAGGTTACTATTAAAGATTTTAACACCAGAAGTAACGCTAAAATTTTGAATCATAATATTGAAGTACATAAGAGATCATAATTAATATTATGTAATTTTTGCAGGTATAAATATAATGTCTTCTGTTGGGGTGTTACTGTTAATACTATAACCTACTAATGGTTTGGGGCGTTCACTTCGGAATTCGTGTATTGTTTCAACATTTTTTTTTAACTGGACAGAAGGTGCTTCATGGAGGCAGCATGGCTTTGACAAATTTCACGATGTTTGTTTGGAGACAGTTTGAATTAAATGATGCTGAAAATGCCGTTTTTTGTGCCGTTCATCACTCCAAAAAATCTCTATGAAACACTGACGTAAACTAGTGTTATGTCCTCATTATTGCATCTGTTATCAAAATATAAAATAGATTGTTACTTAACGTCTTGACAAAAGCGGCACAAAGCACTTTTATTGTACGTAATGTCAGGCATATATTTGTATATCCGGGTCAAAAATAGCGATGAAACGAAGGATATGATGGGAAGTGTCAACAAAATTAAAATGACTGTGAATCAGGAAGAGGAGGGAAGGAATAATAATAATATATTATAATATTAATATATAGACGGGGAACAGCAATGACATGTGATGAAAATAGTTTGAGCAAAGGGTAAAGGCGGCGAAAGGAGTTAACTTAGAGATAGCGTCAGTTTATTTTATTTGTACCTCATTGTGGAACCTGTTTAGAAACGGAGAAGATCCATGGAGCCGTTAGAGACAGACAGACAGACAGACAGACAGACAGACAGACAGACAGGACAGACAGACAGACAGACAGACAGACAGACAGACAGACAGACAGACGGGCGGGCGGACGGGCAGACGGACGGACGGACGGACGGACAGACAGACAGACAGATACACACACACAGATAGATAGATAGATAGATAGATAGACAGATAGATAGATAGATAGATAGATAGATAGATAGATAGATAGATAGATAGATAGATAGATAGATAGATAGATAGATAGATAGGGAGGAAGGTAGGAAGGTAGGTAGGTGGGTAGGTAGGTAGGTAGGTAGGTAGACAGACAGACAGATAGGTAGGTAGGGAGGGAAGGAAGGGAGGGAGGTGGGTAGGTAAGTAGGTAGGTAGGTAGGTAGGTAGGTAGTTAGGTTGACAGACAGTCGGACAGACAGGTAGGAATATAGGTAGATAGGTAGGTAGGTGGGTAGGTAGGTAGGTAGGCAGGTAGATAGGTAGGTAGTAGGCAGGCAAGCAGGCAAGTAAGTAGGTAGGTAGGTGGGTGGTTAGGTAGGTAGGTAAATAGGTAGGTAGGTGGGTGAATAGTAATAAGTTCGGATAATTGTTCTTGTAGTGAAGCATAAAATTACCTACATTAGAATGTGTTGGATTCTTCTCATTTCTAATTCGATCTGATTAATTAGCCAGTTTATTTGGTGTTGCATTTTAGCAGTCTGTAGCCTGTAATTTTGAATGTTGTTCTAAGAAGGCAAATACACAGATGAAAACGTTTTGTATATTGAGGTTCCAATTTCACAGTGTTATTACACAAAACAAAAATGATAGCACACTGTATATTATGTGAATAGAACTAGACTTTACTCGGGTAGTATTATGTTGGAATATATCTTTATTTATTGCAAACCAACAAATAAAATTGTGAAAAGTTACAACCATGGTCTAACATTTTTCTTCATTTTTTTTTTTTGTTGTGCAGTAATGTTTGTGTTTTTATTTGTTCATGCTTTCACAACCTTCTATAGTCTCATCGATCGCATAATCCTAACCATCATCATCTACATCGTCATCAGTTTCTAAATAATGGATACTCTCAACTGTGCATTTGGCGATTGAATAAATATTCCAAATTTTCGGACAGTTGTCATTCCTCATGGAACAAATAGAAATGATCAATATCGTCATAATAATCATGTAGGAGATCTAATCAGATCGAAAATTTGCAATAATAAATTTAGTTTATTCATCTATGAAAACAGACTGTTTCCGCCTGTTTCAGTGTTTTTAATTCTAAAATTCCTAAATGATCATGAGCATCGTCGTCATCTTCATAGACATTAACAGCAGCGGCAGCAGCAGCAGCAGCATCAAGAGAAGGAGCAGTATGATGATGATGGGGAGGAGGAGGAGGAGGAGGAACAGCAGCAGTAGCAGCGGCAGCTGCAGCAGCAGCATTATCATTTTTGTGACGTCAAAATCGACTCATCATCGTCGTCATCCTTGTTTCGTTAGTATCATCATTTCTTGAATTATTCGTTTTCATCAGAAGTTATTCGATACTGATAGAAAAAGAATAAAATCTTTCGATACCCACGTAAGTAGAATAATTCAGCATCTATTATCCGAAATCGATTCTTTTCCAGAACTATTGTAATCATCTACGTATGAAGTTCGACACATGATGTAACTAGAGT
>JAWQUT010000012.1:3778404-3789338 GCA_033807755.1 Ellobium chinense | reverse complement strand
CCCCTACGTAAGTTGTTTCATTCCAGGGAGCAGTGTGGTTCAAGACATATAAACACAAATAATGTAAATAGACTATACAATTCTTCATATCATTTGTTTGCAGTTGTACTGGCGTCATCTTGGACATTTTTTTTCCAACATAAATAACATCCATCGAGTTGCGACAGTAGAAGGTGAATAGAGACATGACAGAAACACAAGCAGAGAGTGCAAAGTGACAATGGAATCTACACCAGATAATATGAACGATTAATATACAAGAAAAAGTCAGATAAATAAATGTAGGCCTATCATATGTGTAGCAATATAGTCAACGTATCAAAAGTATTCTTGGGACTTAGGCGTATAACAGTACGCTCCAAAATTGCCTAAGTCATTTTCTTGATGATCTGAGCTGTTTATATTACTTTAATCTTCCATTTGCCGTCTTTTTCCTATGAAAACAAATGTAGAATTTTGACTCATTATTACATCCCAATTTCACAAGCCAGCAACAGGTGGAGAGGACTTAATTTCTCAAAACCTCAAAAACTGATCTAGGCGAATACAGAACGAGCGTGATGAATTGTAGGCCTAACTCACGTGTAGCTGTATACTCTATATACTGTACTTAATGTATCCCTGGAATTTGGGATGCCTTCTTGAAATTTAAAATGTTCTCTTGGAATTTAGGATGCCTTCTTAGAATTTAGGGTGCTTCCTTGAAAATTCAGCATATTAGCTGCCCACAACAAACCAGGAAGTCGAAACATCACATTCAAGAAACAGTGAAAATAAAAATACGATGCATCGACAAACCTGATTCCATGAGATGGTTCATATTATTCGATTTTATTGACTGATACAAGTCATGTACTGTATAAATGATTTGATACAACTTCATTTAGCCAATGAAAAATCAAACTGAATCATAATGAAGAATCTAGTGAAATGTCATAATTTGAAATACATGTATATCTATTTCCTTTCATTGCCTAACATCGTTCTCTTACTTCTATAAAGAAACTAAAATTAGAAAACACCCCACATAGAGAAGAAAAAATATAAGTGGATCCCAAATTGTCAAGACTGAAGATTCAAGATTCTAGAAACTTTATTAAGCTCATGTCACAATGACATATGAGCATCCAGACATGTTACTGTTACAAAATACTGAACAATGAACAACAGCAAAAACTAATAACAATGACAATATGCTAGGAGATACAAACTTCTTTTAACAACAGAATGCAAATCCCTGTTAGGTCACAGGTCAACCCGTTGCCTATTGGTTTTAATGTTGCTATAAGGCACACCAGTAAAGAAGTGAAACTGAATTATAGATAAAGATGTTTCCATAGGCGGATAAGAATCATCACACGGGTAATTTTGCAGTACACGTCAATGCCCTTGTGATTTGTGTCATAACATGTTCTTGTGATTTTGTGTCATAATATGTCAGCGTCCTTGATATTTTGTATCTTAATATGTCAGCGTCTTTGTAATTTTGTATCATAATATGTCAGTATCCTTGAGATTTTGTATCTTAATATGTCAGTGTCCTTGTGATTTTGTATCTTAATATGTCAGCGTCCTTGTGATTTTGTACGAGTATCATAATATGTCAGCGTCACTGTCTTTTTGTTTATATATTATGTCCGCGTCCTTGTGATTTTGTATCTTAATATGTCAGCGTCCATTTTGACCTTTTTTAACCCTGCAACTGCAGTAACCGGGAAGCTCAAACCAGGCAGTTTTCAAGGGTTGCTTGTCCTCGACCTGAACGGTGAGTAGGGACACGTAGATGTTCTCAATTTCACATTCACCTGGACATGTCCCGTGTTCCCTGCAAGAGTCAGATCTCTCACTGTGTTAAGAAATAATTGGCAATGGCCTACAGAGGGAACAATTTTTTTAAAAAGTACCACCCCATACAATCATGTAATCATATTATTTTTAGCCTTCAGATAATGACACCAGCGTCTGTCGATGAGATATCCATAAAAAGAGAAAGATCCGTTATTAAGAACTCGGTAATCTGTCTTACAATAAAAAAAATATTTTCTTTTGATGATTTGAAAACAGTCGCGTTTTCAGGCAACGTGTTCTGTACTCACAAGGCGCAATGCTATTCCTGGGAAAGCCTGGAATGGTCATCTAGATTAGTCAAGCTTTTTTTGTTCTTTTTTGTGAGTTTGGTTTCATTGTTCATACAGATCGAGCAACTCACAATTGATTCGGGTAATTCTAGATGCAGCCCAATCCTCCTACTCTACTTCTTACACGTTTAGAGAATGCATAAAGATGCACAAATCTATGAGTACACACAACTCCATAACAACAGAAACGAGAATAATAATAATAAAGCAGTTTCCTTGTGACCTTTCCTTGTGAGGAAATGGCAGCTGGGCACATTCGGTAACTGTCGCTTGTCCCTTCTTTAGATAGACTAGTTTTGTCTTGTGATGGTGTACGGATACAACAAACTTGTACCGTGTACATAACTGAAGCATTGAATAGAAACCAAACATGCACACGGCGGAACACAACCCATTCATACATACTGTACATTATAGGAAAGGGATCGACAAACTCGCTCGATCGACACACTGGCGTAGCAATTCATTACTTCCCCATCTCCATCATGTGTTACAATATCAAACCTCTAAAGGTAAAAATAGCACCATTACAGCTTCCCTGTTTTAAAATTCCTAACATTTGGTTTGATATAAAATAAGGTATATTTGTTGTTATGGTTTTGTTTTAAAGGGTGGAGTTAATTTTAAAAGTGAACACGCATGAATTTAGGGACAAAATCTGCTCTGGCACATTATTATTATGACCACATTTTAATTGTTTCAAATGCTTGAAAGAAGAGACGAGAGAGAAAAAAATACTCTATTGTTGTATGCAGTGTTCCTCTTATCATTGTCTTACCCACAGTAGGCATGTCGGATGAGTTGGTTTGAGCCAATTTCTTTTGTATGAGCAATGGTTTGCTTCTCCCCCCTCACGTCAGTCATAGTTCTGTTAAAGAAATAGGTCACAATCCTGTGAATGAAAATAAAGAGAAATCTGTTTTTAGTTGTTTTTAACGCGTAAATCACAGCAACATGACAACGGTGAATTGTGAAATCACTACTACAGATAAACTTTGGAATTACATATACTGTTAATGGTTAATGTTGTTTTTTTTTCTTTTCAAATCGATTTTAAAAATTGCTTAGTAATCTTAGCCTCCAGCACAATCAGAACGGTGGGGTGGAGGTGGGGAAGGGGGGAATTAGGGAAGAGGTTGTAGATAACTAAAACTATGAAAATGACCAGGCGGACACTCTACGTGATCTTCAGGCTAAAGAGTGTCCAGTGTTGGTGTTTCCTACAAGCGGAAAGTATACAGTCTAGACTGGAGTTAGGCATTGTCTGGCCTCCATAGGAACCATTTAAATTTATTGGGCTACTCTCTTCTCGGAATTGTGATACTATTATTACTTTATAGTCTTTGAAATGGCTATGGATGAGCCGGCAAGTGATGACATTGTTAGTGAAGGATAGGCATTATCGCAGAGAGTCTTCATTTTCTATTTTTTTTTAATTTCTAGTATCGGAAAGTACAGTTTTATTGTTTCAAATTTCATTTTTGCGTATGCATGTTTTCCCTCTTGCTGTATTAAGGCTCATGCGGTATTTTCAGCACAGTTATGTAACCAGCGCCCGCCAGCTGTGTAATACAGTTGATTTGTTTTGATGTGTTTAAATAGTGTCCCATATCTCTATCATACTCATTCAGTTCTAAGATCTTAATAACAATACATTATAGGGGTTAGAAAATGCAGGCTTGCCGTTCACCTACAGCTTAGTTGTTGCTGTTGTTGTTGTTGTTGTTGTTGTTGTTGCTGCTGTTGTTCCTGTGATTGTTGTTGTTGTTGTTGTTGTTGTTGTTGTTGTTGTTGTTGTTGTTGTTGTTGTTACGGGCAGCAAAATGAAACCATCTAAGAAGACTTTACAAACATCGACTGTCGGCTCTGCTCCTAGGAGAGAAGTATGTAGAGCATTCGTTACGTGTCCGTTAAATGAATAAAAAAGCAGAGTCCTGTTGCATTCTTATTGGAGTCACGGACATTATCTCAAGAGTGTAGTTGGGTTTTTTTAAATATTATAATGTCGTTTGCAAGCGATCGCCGTAATATGACGTAGAATAAACACTAGAGCTTATAAAGAGGGTTGCATTTTTGCACACGGCATTGCACTGAACTCAAGTTTAAACCGGAAATTCCGGCAACTTTCATAGGCAACATCTTAGGTTAGGGTTAAGGGTATGGTTCGGGGTGGTGTAACATGGTGGCAAGGCATATAGTATTCTTTAATCATAAGGGGGAGGAATGTGAGCCCAGTCTGATATTTATTTATAAATGTTACACATTATATAGGGAAGTGTGTCACCAGGGATTTTATTCAAATCACTGTGAAGGATCGATTTTGAGAAGATAGTCCGAAAAAAAACTCACGCTAGTAAATTTCATGCCTCTTCCGGAAATCGAACCCGGGGTCTTTCAGCTTGCAAGTCTGAACGTGCTACCACTACACCACAGGACGAGAAATTTTCTAGTGTAGGTTTTTTCCGGCCCTTCTTCTCAAAGCTGATCCTTTACAGTAATTTGGTAAAATCCTTAGTGGCATACTTCCCTAGGTAGTATGTAACATCTGAAAAATTATCAGACTAAGTGCACATTCTTCCCTCACCTTAATAATAGAGAATAGAATACTATATGCCTTGCCACCCGGTTACACTTGGCAACGTCGGCAGGATATCTCATTAAGGCCTTTTTGGGAAACAGTAAGGGGAAAGGTTCTGTAACCTATAGGCAGAGACATAGAATGAAAGTGGGAGGTAGTAATCTAAGAGCTGAGATAACCATATAAGAATGGCCTGGGTTTCACTTTGGACAGAATGCCTAAGAAGCTGAGATATCATAATTATAAGAATGACCTCCTACTCATCGAGATCTGTTAGTTGTCATTAGGACATGACGTGAATAAGTAAGTGGGGGTGGGGGGGGATATGAGCAGTCGAGAAATGTGTCAGGGTCACAGTTGAACATTAGGCTCGCACGTGGAGGTTAGGGAACATATTCAGGCAGCAGATATTTAAAAAGTACATTGCTGTGAAATTAGCATCCCTATGGTGCAGTGGTAGCACGTTCTGACTTGCAAGCTGAGAGACCCTGGGTTCAATTACCAGTAGGGGCAAGAAATTTTCTAGAGTAGGTTTTTTTCGGCTCTTCTCTCAAAACTGATCCTTCACAGTAATTTGATAAAATCCCTACTGGCACACCTCCCAATTAAGATCTAAAAAGTATTATCAGACTAAGTTCATTTTCTTCTCCACCTTAATAATAGAGAATAGAATAGACTATACCTTGCCACCTGGTTACATAGGGTTAGGGGTAAAGTTAAGGAAGCAGAAGCAAACTTGAAACAGTCCCTAGACATTACCATAATATGTCTCCTCCTTTCCAATCCTGCCCTAACCTTAAACCAAACGCCAGGCGGGAGTGTTATAAGACATCGGGCATGAGAAAAGTCAAACAGTCAGATGTATGTGGTGCTAGTGGTAGTGTCAGGCAGCCTAAATATGATTAAAGTTAAGATTTAAGTTTATGCATGATTTACTGGCAATATCATGGGACTCTCCCAATTGGCCTACGCTGAGAGTTAGGGGGATGGATCGGAAGTCCGGCAAATTTTGTAAACGAAGAAGAGAATTTACACACGCTAATTGGTGGAAGGGATATGTTGTGTGCATATGCAACCCTCAATGTCGAATCCAGAGCGTTTTCTTTTTCAGAGAAGATGCGTTTCTAGAGTCTCCAATAGAACACGACACTCACGTTTTACAACACACATCCACATCTTTTGGAGTCGCCGGTATTGGTGCCGGAGTCCCTCCTAAAAGAGATCCACCCTGGCCTCCAGAAAGGATACCGGGACCCAGCAACGACCCTACTGGAGCTGGTCTATCACCTGCTGGTCTTATGCCAATGACCTGTCCGTCATCATCAAAGATAAAGCTGGAATCTACACCCAGAACATTTCTTGCTGCCTCCAGATCTAGAAAATATTGAAAGTTAGGTGTGGGAAATTCTCCGACTGTTGGTGGCTGATATTCTGAGAGTCCGTAGGTCGCCAAGCCATACCCTCCACATGTCCATGGGAAATACCTGCTGATTCTGGGCGCACACATGACACTCATGCACTGGTCGCGGGTTGGAAAGAGAATCTCAGCCAAGATGTCTTCCAGTGTGATTCTCAGTGAGAACAAGACGTTCGAGAGACCCGATGGCTGGCGATCAGAATGTAGTGAAGAGCTGGTGCCTAGGTGCAGCAGAATGGACACGGCCAACAAGGACACTTTGGCCAAATGAGTGCGTTCCATCCTCTATGTTGTGGAAGAGATCATCATATTGTCATCGTTATACATACAGTTAATGACGCAGCACAAGTTGGAAATAAGTTATGAAGTAAGCTTTCATGCATAGCTGAATCCACAAAGGTTGAGCTAAGAGGACTTTCCCAAAATTGTACACATTATAAAAACAGAATTGTCTAGAAAATAAGTTATCAAAAAAAAAAGAAAACCCCTTTAACTTTAACTAGATCTAATTGACATTAGTGAGTGAAGCTGATTCCTTTACGACGTCGCAGCAGAGGATCATCTGAATGCCATTGTTTTTACTGTCTATACTCACGAGAAGCACTTGAGTACGTATGCTCAATCAGTTTTACATTTTACCAACCACTTCGAGATTGTAGTCCTAGTCCAGGATTATGTTTGTTTGATTTCTGCAATTTGATAAAATGGGAAGCCACTCTTTATCCATCGCAAAGGAATTATCAGTTTTTAGGCAAGCCAAGATGACTGTAACTCGGCACACAATGCACTGACTTGCGAATGGTGTTTGCTATGCTTATTATCTTTGCCCCATTTATTAGCACACAGATAACGGTCCATTCTTGCCACATCCTCCTCCGATAGAAGGCCGTTGATAAGATGTTCCACTACCAAACTTGAAACTGGTTTTGTACGAACTGCGATAAATTTCTAACAAACCTCTAGTAAGTGTGAAGTCTTCCTTACTGAGATTGGCGAGAACCAACCAAAAGCGTACTCTTTGCTAAAGACTGCCCACATAATACAAGCTAAAGATGTGGCTTCCCATTCTGTCAGATTGCATGGACCAAACAAATGAAATCCAGCTGCATTTATAGCTACAGAAATTAGTAATTACTGGGCAGGGTGAAGTGCCTATGTTGTAACGCTACTGATACCTCTCTTTCATGGTATGAAACTCATACACTTGTATACTGATATTACTTATACCTTGTAGTATGGTGAAGTGGCGTTTCGCCTCGTTAACCATGGTTAATAAATCTCCATAATTTGTAACCAAGAGAGTGTTTCCTCCCAGTGCACTCTTTCATTAAACTCTAACAGAAAACATCAGTACGATCGTTACATCACAGTATAATAATAATCGCAAGCCTACCTCACTAATGATGCCGATGAGACAGTGACAACGACCATTGTATGTACACTGTAGATAACTGTAGTAAAACTTATATTATCTTTTGCAGAATGTTGCGAAGTCAAGGATTACGTATAATATCTTAACTATTCAAAGCCATTCATCTGTTTTAATGCGTACCGAGCAGGAAGTAACAACAATTTTCAAAGTGCACGCGTCACCGTAAGTTTGCACGTTATATCATCTGAATATCGTCGAATATTGCGTAAGGTGTCAAACTACACACACACACACACACACACACACACACACACACACACACACACACACACACATAGGAAGAGAGAAAGAGAGAGAGAGAGAGAAATGAAGATTTTGAAAAAAAAAAGACGGATTCCATACAATCTTTCAATCTACACGTAGTTTCGAAATTGCTCATAGAACTGTTATGTCTGTAGACTATGTGTTACGGCTCGCATACTGATAAATTCCGAAAAAGTAATCAGAAACAACTTAAAATTCTGTGGAAAAAGCCCTAGAGGTCAACTCGGAAGAAGTACGTTGAGATCTCCAGGCGTTACCAATGACACACAGGTATTAGGCTACCAGGGTACCCGAAAAAAACAACAACAACAAAATACAGACAATCACCTACGATGGTAAAAGGTGTTTTACTTGCTTCCCGCATCAATCACCGCAAACATGACACGTAAGGCTGGCAACGTTTATTGACTATGAATTTATACAGGAAGTATTAACCTTTCGGCGTCTTGCTACAACGTCCCCTTTCAGAGATTCGGGGGTTATAGTTTGAAAATGTAGTCTGATGGTTTCACTTAGCTATTACTTGACTAAATGGTGTAATGTGAAACAACCTCAAGAAGAAAGATTTGATAAATTGATCCACTCCACCGGAAGTTTTAGACGTACAGTATGGATTTTGGTTCTGATGAACGTGTCGGTTTTCATGCACTAGCTTAAAAATTTAAGAAGTAGCACATTAATGGGTAATTAAGGCTTTATATGCCTTATACGTTTGTATATGATTATTGTTTTTCTTTTATTTCCCCCCCCCCCCCCTTCCCTCCGACCTCGATTTAACGGAATACAACGTTTAACGGCAACACAGACGATAGAAGAAGGCATACAACTTACTGAAGCACATTAAATGACGGTGAAGATCAGAGATAGAGCAAAGTTTTGGAATGCAGCGTGGTGTTAAGATATCTGAGTACTCAATGCAAAGAAGCTAATGTATCAAGTAACTTCACAAACCTTCGATCTTCCGACCAGTCGTCAAAGAAGTACAGCCTCGTAATGGTTGACAGTTGAACGGGGAGTTCTTACAGATTTCATTCGACACAAACAAAAATTTGCGTCATAGAATTTTCTATAGCGTTGTTTTTGAACGTCTGTTTTCGCCCAGATTATTACAAGGCATTTAAATCTAACTGATGCGTCCAGCCACTGGGTGGTCGCTTAAGAGGTGAAAGGCACGCTTGACTGCAAGATGGAAATGAAACAGTGCTCATAAAGAGGTAAGGAGTAAGGGAAGATCGCAAAATAGAGAGGGTATGTGTGTTTACAATATAACTTTCTGAAGTTTACTTTTAAAGTTAGTCTCAGCCAAAATAAGGGATCAGTTCTGACAATAACTGGTTTTCCACCCGACGCAGCTTTGTCATGGCTGAAAGTTATTATTAAAAATTTTAGCGCCATAAATAACGCCAACATTTTGAATCATAAACTTGAAATCCATATGAGATCGTAATTAATATTATGTAGCTTTGTAGGTTTAAATATGTCTTCTGTTAGGGTGTTACTGTTAATACATGTACTATACCAAGGGTTTGGGACGTTCACATTGCAATTCATGTATTGTTTCAACAATATTTATTTGTTCTTTCTTAACTGGACAGAAGGTGCTTCATAGGAAGTATGGCTTTGACAAATTTAACGATGTTTGTTTGGAGACAATTTGAATTAAAAGATGATGAAAATGTTGCGTTTTTTGTGCCGTTCATCACTCAAAACAATCCCTTTGAAACACTGACGTAAACAAGTGTTGTGTCCTCGTTCCTACACCTGTATTTAAAACATAAAATAGATTGTTACTGAACGTCTTGACAAAACCGGCACAAGGTACTTTTATTATACGTAATGTCAGGCATATATTCGTATATCCGGGTCAAAAATAGCGATGAAACGAAGGATATGATGGGAAGTGTCGACAAAATTAAAATGACTGTGAATCAGGAAGAGGAGGGAAGGAATAATAATAATTATATATATTAAAATATAGACGGGGAACAGCAATGACACATGATGAGAATAGTTCGGGCAAAGGGTAAAGGCGGCGAAAGGAGTTCTTCGAGATAGCGTCAGTTTATTTTATTTGTACCTCAGCTTGGAACTTGTTTAGAAAGGAAAAAGATCCACGGGGCCGTGACAGACAGACAGACAGACAGACAGACAGACAGACAGACAGACAGACAGACAGACAGATAGACAGATAGATAGATAGATAGATAGATAGATAGATAGATAGATAGATAGATAGATAGATAGGGTCATCTTGGGAATGATGTCGGATTGATTCACATGCTCGATCCGATGCATATTATATTCCAGCACAGTTAAGGTTATTATAGGGTTAAATGATTGTCGAAGGTTACAGAAGTCTCCTTCTTTTCTTAAACATGTGTGACCGAGCCAAAAGATGTAATTTTAACTCAGCCCTCTTTTCCTTCTCTCATTTTCTTTCTTCCTGTCTCATTCCCTTGTTTAACGGAAGTTTTATTGTTTATTTATTTCTTTAAGAGATACTATATGCAGAAAGCTTTGTTAACATGTTAATATATGTAGTTAAGAAATAACTGAACAGCAGCTGTCAGAAACATGACAAAAGCGCGACCAACAGCTGCTATAGAAATAATATTCTGACTTGTTTCATGGGACGAAAGGTTATATGGGCGTTACTCATTACAAGGTATCTTAATTATATAGGTGTGCGTCGCATCCTGACTAATAGCAAAGCAAAAATGTCGTGGAATATCTCTTGATAAAACTTATCTCTATGCTCATGATGTGATTTTGGGAGAGGGAAACAAAGGAGGGCACCTATGAGGAAATGGGTCCATTACGAAAACTTTGCAACCTCTGATATGACAGTGCCCCATTATGAAGTCTTTAGCACCCAAGTAAGAATGTACCCCTTATGAAATCTTTACCACCCAGGTAAGAATGTGCCTCTTATGAAGTCACTGCCTTCCTGGATAGGAATGTGCCTCTTATGAAGTCACTGCCGCCCAGGATAAGAATGTGCCCCTAATGAGGTCACTGCCTTCCTGGATAAGAATATGCCTCTTATGAAGTTTCTGCCATTCTGAGTAAGTTACGAAGTCTCTGCCATTTATACCAACCTCCTCC